>CM021110.1:346074768-346215418 GCA_007115665.2 Sequoiadendron giganteum
CTGTTGATGGTAAAAATGACACAAACGTGTAAATAGAATATTTCTACTTTATTTCTCCTGAAAAAGAAAGACAACATATAGTAGCCTAACTCCCAAGGTCCTGGTAGTTGGTTCTCAACTGTCTGGTGTCACCCAATTGATCCATGCAACTGTAATATTCAAGGGGCCTGTGCTGGTAACAAAGAATACAAGCAATGACTCATTTTACCGAGTTGTTCTTAGTAAATAAAGGGGGTCTCAAACAAAAGAAAAAGATAGATCAGAGGGTAAATCAGTAAACATGAATCAAACTTATCTAACATCTGGACATATATCTTCAACAATGAATGTTTTCCAACAGATCAAGAAAACCAAAGCATGACACAATTTACAGAATAAACCATACCATTGCATACATCTAAGGTGTTTAATTTAATACCACAATTTCAATATCACAACTCCTTCAAATATTCCAAAAGAACACACATTCATTCATCACCAAGATCATAGATCAACAGACTTCAATAAATCCAATTCACCGATAATCTAACGAGATAATCCTTAAATCTGGCTTCTTCTAATGACTTTCATCACATAAGAAACAATCATGCTTCAGCACAATCACTGGCATACAGATAGATTATAACTCATCAACCTTATCAATTAAAACATAATTCTAACACCATATTACGTAAACCTGTAATTTTTATTTAACTGTAAAACTGAAGTAACAATGTATCTCTGTAACAACTATGAAAAATTCTATCTCCTAATATTAGGTGGCCAATTCTATTCTCTATTAGCCGACCCTTACAATATGATACCCCAAGGGTATTTATAGATATACAAAATTTGAAGTCCTCTTCTATTTTAAGTTGAATCCACCTTTTCAGGAATTAAAGCCTCCTTGGAAACTCAGATCAATCTGATCTCGAGTTCCTTACATTAATACATTCAACTAAACTAAAGAAAAGAAAATAGAATGGAAGAAAAACTATGCGCCTCAAACTGCCAGTCCTGCATGCAACATGCAAAGAAGAAGAAAGCCATGCATGCATGAGATCCATGCATGCATGCGAATTTTGTTCCACAATGTATTCATTATAGCTAGAGAAGACTTTTTGTAATATGTCCAGTTATGGCCCATCCACCCAGCTGTCCTCAAATTTAATCCTTTCCAACTCCGCTGCAGAAAACCCTCTCATATCCTTCAGCTTCATCAACTCTCTCCTAGTTGCTCTTATCTCTCCTTTAATGTCCATCAACCGGTCTATCAATAAATCCTCTCCATCATCTCCTTTCTGCATGATGCCTTTAAACATTTCATCCCATTTCTCTTTTATCTGGTCCAAAGGTAGGCCCTCCTTTACAGGGATATTGACATCCACTATTACAGCAATGACTACCTCTAACTCTTCAAATTTCTCATTTAAATCTTTAACAGAATCTTGGACTTCATTTCTAAGTTTGTATAGGAAATCTGATCTAAACGGGAGCATACAAGAAGTCTTTTCTAAGAAATCCTTATTATCTTCTTCAAGTATTGACTACTCTAGAAGAGTAGTCTTAGACAGTTTACTAACCTCTTTCATCTTCTAGTTGTATCCCTTGTACTCTTCCTCCTATTTTTCCAATACTTCAACATATTGATTCATTTCCCCTATCAACTCTTCCATTATTTTATGAACCTCAAAACTATTAACAAGCACTTCACCTACTGCTTGATTCAGCTTATCAACCCACCGATCCAACATTTATGCCTTGCCTCTCACCTGTACCAAGTCATCTACTTCCTTCTTACTCAGCAAAATTGGGGTCTCAATAGCAACAACCTGTTGTGATCTTGGAGCAGAAACATTCTTAAGGAAAACATGCAACTGATCTAACTGAGTCTTAAGGTCATCCTTCCTTTGTTTATCCTTCAACATCCTTGACTTGGTTGAGGATATTACCACATCAATTAAATTCATTTGCTGATCTCTGGTAGGTCTCCCCAAATTCACAGTGCCTAGCTGATAATCTCTTAATTGCATATCTCTTGCCTCTTTGTCTATCATAGGTATAGCACATTCAGCCACAATTTCTCCTTTGTCAGTTAGCCTAGTAGAATGTAGGATCTTGGCCTTCTTTTAAGGCCTTTCTTTTTCAATTTCCTTCATCATATCCTCCCAATTGAGAGCTTGAGAAGGTGTCAATGCTCTCTTTTGAAGATCTAATTTCAACCAAGTATGAGCACCTGGAGTAACAGTCATCATGGTTGAAGAAGAGGAGGCAGTAGCTAAGGGAGGTTGCAAATTTGTCTGAGGTTGAGAATCAACCCTCTATTTCTCTTGCTGCTATTGCTCCATATTTGCCTTCGCAAGCTTTTCAGCTTCCTCCCTGTCCCTTTGTTCTTGTATTCTCTTATCTTCTTCCTCCTTCAACCTTTCTTCTTCCAATATTCTTTTCTCGAATTCCTGTTTTCTTTCTTCCTCTAATGCTTTAAGGTTTTCTGCATCTTCCTTTTCCTCTTGTTGCTTCTTGATCAGTTCTTTGGCCCCTTTCTCCTTTTGCAATCATTCTCCTTCTTCTTTCTCTTTATGTGCTTCTTCAGCAAGCTTCAACTTAGCCACCAGAACTTCTCTCTCCCTTCGATGTCTTGCCTTTTCCTCCTCAAGGTCATGAATCTTCTATATCAATTCTAATTTATCATTCTCTTCCTTGACCTTGATCTCATGCTCTTTTTGTCTCTACAGCTTCTCTATTTCATCAGCTTTTGACTTAGCTTCTATGTGTTGCTACTGAGGTAAGGCATCAACTTGTGTCTTGGCATCAATTGCCTTTTGTTTTTCTATTGCTGCAGCAAGTTCTTGATCATCGGCATTCTTCTTAGCTTCTTCAAAAAATTCCCATTGATCATCTTTTGTCAACACCTGTTCAAGATCCTCCTCTAGAGGCATATTCTCTTATACATCCCTCTCTGATAGAGTCTCATCGAAGTCTGTTTCAACATCATGAATTTCTACTTCTAGTTCTTTTCCCTTCATGGATTAAGCAATATCATGAGGAGTCCCTATTTGCACCTCTTCACTTTGCTGCTTTGCAAGTGGGACTTGAGTAGCGGACTCACCTAATGTAGATGTTGAAACCACATGTCCTACTTGGGCATCTCCCTCTTGTGTCTCTGGTTCATCTTGAGCCGCTGCTTCAAGATCGATCTCTTCAATATCTGGAGGGAGGAACTCCAAAGGCTCCTTGGGAGGTGTCTTTCTTTTGATCCTTTTATATCCTTTCCCCTTTTTAGGAGCTGGTCCTTGAGGAGTTTTGGTTCTTAGAATCACCCATTGAATGCTCTTGTCCAAGACTGCTCACCCTATCTACTTAATGTCAATGGTTTCCTCACTGTCCCAGTCCATCGTTTCCAAGCTCTTAGTGCCAATGTTTAAAGCTTCATACAATGGATCCAATACAACTCCATCATCCACCAATGCGTCGGGAATGTCATTTTTTATCCCAAGCTTTGCCATGAGTGAGATAGGTAACCTCTCATTATTCTTCTTCCCAAGGTCATACTCATCCTATCGGTCACTCCAGAAATCTTTCAACGAATTGAAATGTTTATCAAAAACAGAAGGCAGCAAGGCATTCATTTTATTCTTCGGGTCAAAGTACTTCTGAGTTGTATACAAACCTAGTTTTAGATGTATCAACTCACTACATGCTACCTTTGCTCCCACCAAATGTTGACAACTGTATTCACCCAATCACATTGGGAACTTATGACATCCTATTTTGTGTTTCGATGAAAATCGGGCATTAACGCCTAGAGCTTGATATACAAATTCCATTAAAACTATCCCATTGTTACAACATCTTGGCAGCAAATGTGGATGACCTTCAAATCTAGCTAGCCTGAAGTATGTGAACTTGGGGTATTGAATGTACCAACATCCCCATTTAGTGATAAATGCCATAGCTTCTTGGCTCAGTTTGTACCCTACATCTCCATTGAGTTGGTTAATGATCACATATAGGAATGCATCTTTAACCCTTCTGAATTGAGTCTCAGCAACCTATAGGGACAGCTGGTTATAATGATCCCACACCTTCTTTTGTCCATTTAACTCTCCTATTATTCCCACTCTATTTAGACCTGGGAAGATACCTACCCTTACTGCTGCATTCACAATGTAAGAAGTCATGAAAAAGCATTTGGTTTCACTAATCCTGGTCAATTGATCATGAATGGCATCTGAAAAAATCATCGGCCAATCAAATTGTTGGGTGCCATTTAAGATTAGCTAGATGAAGGGAAACATCCACTCCTTGAAATGAAAGGCATCTCTCTTACCAAAAGCCCTAGACGACATCATTATTAAATCTGATACTTCTTTATAAAAATTTTCCCTCTTTAGTTGGTCTGAGAGCTTGGTTAGAGACTTCTTCTCTATTTTTAACCACCTTTTGTTCAAGTGAGCCTTGTTGGATTCCTTGTATTTTCCATATTTCTCTAGGGCATCTGCCTCAGTTAACTGCACCAAGTTCTTTGGATCTGGGACCCTAAACATAGTTTGAAACATTTGAGGAGTGAGATCAATGATTACATTATCTTGTGAATCCATGCATTGTCGGGTAGCCAGATTGTAAGCTCCTATAGCTATCATGATTAACTTCGAGCATTGGATTGATAGAGGAAATAGGGTGATATGATCCAAACCGGAATCCACTATTGTTTTAGTTCTAGGTGTCACATCATCATTGAATGTGTCAGCATGTGATTCCTCAAAGCTGTATTGACCTAGATTGGTATTAGTTATGTGAGACCAATCCAATTCTACTTTGCTTGCAATGGCAACAAGACTCCTGTGGTTATACCTTAAGGTATAAGGTAACTTCTCTGACTTGATATTCTTGGGATTAGTTGTTGCTTTTGATGTTCCTGCAAGCCGGTTCCTTTGGACAACTTCTCCTGATGTTCCCGAAATTCTTTAGCTTTCCTGCAACAAAACCTCTAGTTAGATCCTTGAATAAACATCTCAAAATATCCCTTAAAATCATACCTTTCATACATACATCAGAGGTGGAACCAGGCATAAAACATCTTAAATAGTCTTCTTTAAAACACTGTCAGGCTCGGAGTCAAAACCGATATTGATATTAAAATAATAACAAGCGGGCTCAGAGTCGGAACTGGAATGGTGATTGGAACCGAGATCGGAATAGAAACAGATTTGGTTTCTTTCAGATTTTCTATTTTCATATTTCGTTTTGGTTCTGATTTCGCTTCCGCCTAGGTTATTGTTATTTTGAAATAAAGCTACTCACTACAAGCAGAGTCAAAGACGGGATGGAAAATGGAATCGACACTAATTATAAAACACGCCAAAAATCTAAATCAATTCCGATCCCACTTCCACCTAGGTTGACCATGACGTCATAAATGTTTTTTCCATTTTAATGCATAACTTCATGATTAAAGACTAGGTAATTTTAAACGAAAAGGGGCTAACATATAACTTGATAAAACCATCCCCATATGACCGGGGGCAACTGTACTTTCTACGGAATCATATTTAAATTAAAACGCGAATACAGAAACGCATCTAAACCCTAATCTAAAACAAACTTGAAAAAAACACTAGGGCACGAATTTAACCCTTTTGATTTAACCAGATTGAATGCGCAAAAGATTCTAAGTAAAAACTACTATTCACTAAACCCTAACTCACTGTAAAAAACCCTTATTTAATCTACGCATTTAAAATCCAAAGCAACACGACATGATCACGACTAAAACATGAAAATGACCGTGCCCTAAGACAAAGAAACTAGATACAGAAGTAAAAACGAAAATAAGAATAACAAACAAACAAACAAACAAAAACAAAAAATGTAAACCTACTGAGAATCACGAACTTGCCCAAAGAAAAATGATCTAACAAGAACATCAACAAAAAAAACGCAAAAGTAAATAAAAGAACGAAAATAGGAAACCCTACCTTGAATGCAAATAAATAGGAAAACCTCCTAAAGAAATCCGCAAGCAACTGTCTCTCCTTCGATCAATTTATTTGCACAAAAGCTTCACTGCAACTTCTGGTTCGCTCTTCAATCTCTTAAGAATAGTGATAATAACAATGCGTTAATCCCTAATTAAGGTAAAACTCAAAGTTTCACACATGCCAAACACTTGTCATTAATGCAATAAATGTAGTAGAGTGGAGTCAGAACTGCAAAAGAAATGGCCCATTACTACCATGTGACTTCAGTAAAAAAAAGTTAACAACCAAAAACCAGCGGGAGTGGAATTGGAATGAAAACTGTTTTGGAAACTTGAGTAATTTCCCAACTTGGTTCCCATTCCGGGTTCGGTTCCACCGAAAAATCATAAAACAAAACCAAACACGAAAACAAAACAAAAGACTGACACAAGAAAACATATCATAAAAACTTAGTCTAAAACAAAAGTCCAAAAACTGGAGGCGGAGGCGGAATGGAATTTGATTTTGAAATTTTGAATAAATACCGACTTAATTTCCACTCCGGCTCCGGCTCTGATAAAGAAAAGACCAAAAAGTTTTAAAATAAAGACTATCGGGATGAGAATCTGAATGAGTTTTTAAAGAAGTTTCAGAACCCGATTTAGTTCTGGCTCCGGTTCTGACAGACTAAACCAAAGAAAAACAAAGTGTCGGAAAAGAAAGACTCCAAACTTTGTCTAAAAATCAACCAAGGATAAAAACACAAAGGGGGACCCATTTTTGACCAAGGCAAAAGATGGGGTGGTTATGCAAGGCATAACAAATGGTGACTCGACTGGGAAAATGGTTTACCCATTTTCAAGATACCCAAAGAAAACTTCAGTCACCCTAAAACTACTTGGTTTATGAAGCATGCTAACTTGAATAAGATCAGATCTATCTAGAATAAGATTGAGCTGGAATCTCAGATGTATGTGCTCATGAGTTATTTTTGAATCTTAGTGTGTACCTATATTGTGCATCATTCTTTGTAGGTACTTTCTCTATTCCTAAACAACTATACCTAAGATTCAAGCTACATGAGTTGAGACCTTTAACTATCGTGCAATAAAATCCTCGAAATTGCTCTGCTACCAGACAGGCGTCCATAGGCCTGATGGAGATACCTCTAGTTCTCTCAAAGCATTTCTCTACTGCTAGCTAGACGTCCATAGCCCCGATAGAGATACTTGATTACCCACTTGATATTGAGCTTGCCTTTTCTTTCTTTATTTTCATTCTCTTTTCTCTTTTTTACTTCACTTGTGGAAATTCTTTTATGCACCTTCCTCAATACTCAGATACAATGAACTTGAAATGTGGGTTGAGAACTACATTGGATTTCATGATAGTATTGGAATCAGATTTTTCACTTGAATCAAAGGTAGAACCATTCTAAAACAAATAGGTATTTACTCATGCAAATGTTTTATCTAATTTGGTGACAAATTTTTGATCATAATTCAAGAAATATTCACAATGTATCTTCTATCCTTAATAACTTTTCAAACCCAAACTAGAATGGTCATAAAACATGAGTTTTAGAATGAAATCCTTTTCAATGATGATGATGAAAGTACCTAAACCAATTTCTCTCCTAGTACCAGTAGCATACTCTGAATAAAAACCCCCTTGACTTGAGATGAACAAAATGAGGATCCCCAACGAAACAAGACAAAAAAAACAAACAAACAAAACACAAAAACTAAAAACTAAACTAAAATAGAAACTTAATTACATATGATACAGTATAATGCATTTTCTTTAAAACATCAGACCTTCTATGCACCAAAATAGTGTTTGAGAAACTGACCATTAACTGGTAATGGAATAGGTTCTCTTGTTAAGGTACTCAAACGAAAAGCATTCTCGCCTAATATCTCAGCCACTTGATACGGACTTAACCAAATTCTATCACACTTCTGGTGATATCCTTTCTTCTCTCCGGCCTTATCCCATAGTAATACAAGATATGATATCCTAAAAGCTTTTATCTTGGCTCTTTTGTCAAACCAACATTTGACGACAACCTGATGTTTAGAGAATTGCTGCAAAGAAAGATCTCTCTGCTCTTCCATGTTAAGCAAATTAAGTAATCTAACCTCAATCCTATCATCCTTATTATAAAACTCTTGCATAAAATTTAGAACAGGTATTTGTAAATGGATCGGGAAGATTGGATCTTGGTCATAGATTAGCTTAAAAGGTGATTTCCCTAGGGCTTCTTTGATTCTGGTTCGATTTTCCCATAAGGCAAATCTCAACTGGGTGTACCAGTCCCTAGGATTATTTTCCAACAAATTTCTTATTACTTCCAACAAGTTTTTATTTGTGGACTCAGCCACTCCATTTCCCTGAGGGTAATAATTGGAAGAATATTTCAAAACAATTTTGTGTTCATATTCCCATGAAATGAAATTAGCAGAAGAAAAAGCAGGGCCATTATCACATACCAAAGAAAATGGAACTCCAAACTTGGTTGTGATTTTCTTAGTTAGAAACTTGATGACCACCTCTGTGGTACTATTCTTCCAAGGCTGAGCCTCCATCCACCGTGTACAATAGTCAATTGCATTCAAGATAAATTTATGACCTACAAAAGAATTAGGATTAATCACACCCACAAAATCAATTGCTCATTGAGTGAATGGCCTTACCTCATATACTAGTTGTAAAGGCATTGTAGGATTTCTTTCTCTGGGTGTAGAAGTTTGGCATACATGACAAATCCTGACATGTTGATGTGCATCCCTAAATATATAAGGCCAGTAATAGCCTGATCTTAGAATGTGATGGGCCAAAGCATAAATAGACCCATCCGCTATTCCATGCCTTCCATGAAATTCATTAATGGCATGCTTGGCCTCTTGTTGATCCAAACATCGTAAGTAAATTCCTTGAAAATTATTTCTATAGATTTATTCCCCTTTAAGCATGTAATGAGCACTCTTCATCCTCAATGCTCTCCTCTGAGTATCATTCATCCCTTCTAGACATCTATTATTGAGGAGGAAGAAAACTAAATCCATATACTAGGGATCCTTAGTGAATGATTGGATAGTGTACTGTTGACAGGTAATGCTTTTGTCCACTTCTACCATCGCTTTTGACAAACCTTGGCCCCAAACAAGTTTCATTGGGTGAATCTCTAGGTCAAATTCTTGTAAGATTTTCATCCACTTCCCTCTTTGTTCTCCCAATTCACTTTGCATCAGAAGGGACTTCACAGCTGGATCTAGAACTATGGCCATCACTTGACTTCGAATTATGTAATGTCTAAACTTCTTTACCGCTCGTACTAAAGCAAAGGCTTGTTTTTCCAGTGGCAAATACCTTACTTCTGCATTTTTAAATGGAGAGCTCATAAAAGCAATAGGTCTCTCCTCACTCTCTTCTCTTCATAGTGTTAATACAGTTGCACATGAATGATTAGAAGCAAAAGAGTAGATATAGAAAGGTTTAAGATAGTCTGGGCTTGTCAAAATAGGTGCCTCAGATATAGATTATTTAATCTACGAGAAAGCAGACTTAGCCTCCTCACTCCACTCAATCTTCACATCCTTCTTCATCATTTCATTGAGAGGTTTGACAATCTCTGCAAACCCTATTATAAATTTTCTAACAAAAATGATCCTTCCAAAGAAAGACCTCATTTCCTTCTTGTTGCCTGGCCTTGTCAACTTCAATATGGCCTCCGCTCGGTCAGGATCTATAGATATCCCCTCTTCTAATATAATGTGACCTAAGAGTTTCCCTTCAGATACTCCAAATAGACATTTCTTTGGATTAAGAGAGACACCGTAATTTATACATTTCTTTAGAACCTTTTCCAAGTTAGCAGCATGGTCTTCTCTATTCCTAGAGAAGATGGTTAAATCATCTACATAAATGATTATACATTTTCCTATCAGATCTTAGAAAGCTACATCCATTTCCCTTTGAAAGGTAGCTCCAACATTGATGAGACCAAACATCATCCTCCTGTAGGCAAATTTTCCCCACTTAGTGGTGAAAGTGGTCTTCATCCTATCCTCATGACTAACAAGGACCTGATTGTATCTAGAATAATCATCCAAGAATGACATCATCTGGGATCCATTAACCTTTTGTAATACTTCATCAAGATAAGGTAATGGATAATTGTCTTTCTCAGAGGCCTTGTTTAGATTCCTGAAATCCACACATAGTCCGATTTCACCATTTTTTTTTCACACAGGAACTAGATTCGCCACCCAGGTATAATGTCTAACCGGAAAGATTATTCTAGCAGATAAAAGTTTTTGCACCTCTTTCTGGATCAAGGGCTCAATTAAAGCATTGACCGGGCATTGCTTCTGGCAAAAAGGCTTGGCTTCTGGCTTGACATGTATGGTGTGTGTGAACACTAAAGTGTCAAAGGTTTTTAAATCATCATAACTCCAAGCAATAGCTTCAATTTTCTACTCCAAGACCTTGATTATCTTGTCCTTAATTTCTTGAGGACAAGTCTTTCCTATAAGAACATTCATTTTTGGGCTTGAGTGAGTCAAATTAACAGATTCATACTTCCCCCCATCACTCTCTGTAGGCACCCTTTGGCAAGCCCGTGGGTCTGAGTCTAATATCCTCTCTAAAGCAACCATCCCTTTCAAAATGCTATTACTTTTTAAATCCAATATCCCTTCTAGAATTTCTTTCTCAAGATCCCAATCTCCACGATCCTATTCAGATTCATCTATTATTTGTCCTTGAAAAACATCAGAACTTTCCAAAAAGGCCAATATATGCTGATAAATACCTGAAAGTGTCTGACATTATCAGGAACAACTAGGAGTGAAATCAACTCAACTGAAAATATTTTTAGATCAAAATATTGCATGGGTTCTAATGTGCTAGTAGCAACAACAAGAGCATCTGCAATTTGATTAGCTTCCCTAGGGATCAGACTAATCCCAAAAGCATCAAAATCTTTGATTAAATTCCAAACTCTGTTTCTATATGCAACCAATGTTTTGTTATGACATGTATATTGGCTACGTACCTGCTTTACAATCACCTCAAAATTTCTCATAAGTGTGAGAGCAGTAACCTTCTTCTTATGAGAAACATAAGACCTTGAGCAAGTGCTTCATACTTAGCCACATTGTTTGTGCAACCGAACTATAATCTATAAGAAGCAAAATAAGTCTTTCCTTTCGGGTTGGTTAGTTCAATCCTTGCTCCACTTCCTGCTTTAGATTTGGAACCATCAAACTTAAGAGTTCATAATTGGTCTTTGGTTGGGAGCTCTTTCTTCTTAGAGACAACAAGAGATGACTTAGTTGGGATGTGTGGTGGCTCAAACTTTTTCTGGTCATCAAAAATTGGTTTGGGACAAAGCTCACTCAAATATTTTTCTATGTTTTCAGCTTGCTCAGAAATCACTTCCTAAAACAACCTCTTGGGTTAAATTGCAATCCAACTCATTTTTCATCAATGCCTTGGGTATTGGGAAAGTATTTGGGGCAGGTGTGTTAAATGGGTATTGAGACACGTCAACCTCTTCTTGATTTTTAGAACATAAAACCTGAGTCTTCTCTACTAGTGAGGAACCTTCCTTGTGATAAAGGTTAGCCCGAGTAAGAATGGTAGCATCCTTAACTTTGAAAGAAAAATCATTGATGGGGGCCTTGGGTTCCTCTTGAAATATTTGTTGGGGCTGATCTACATGACTCAAGATATCTAGGCATGATTGACATGTTAATTATGAATGGTTGTGATAATGAATCCTACACCAATTAGGAAGCAATAAACTACTCAAATGAGTTTCTTCTCCTAAAACCATCTTATCTTGTTGCAATTTTCTTATTAGAACCTATTGGTTGATGCAAATCATTAGGTCACTATGTTCTAAGGGAAATGTATACTCAGGATTGACTACAGAGAAAGTAAGGACTTCCTCTTGTTTGTAAACTCCTATCTCAGTCTCAAAATATGCCACTTCATTTGAAGCATCATATTCTGTGATCATATGTTTGAGTCTTGGTTCACTCTCAAATCTTATCTCTGTAGGTACTCCCTTCCATGGTAGCCACATGTGAGATAAATA
This sequence comes from Sequoiadendron giganteum, assembly GCA_007115665.2. Lineage (NCBI taxonomy): Eukaryota > Viridiplantae > Streptophyta > Pinopsida > Cupressales > Cupressaceae > Sequoiadendron > Sequoiadendron giganteum. Next base: position 346,086,814 of record CM021110.1, read on the forward strand.
CAAGGACAAATATCCCATAATACTTTTCATTAGCTCCCAACTTAGAAGCATACCATATGTTTCTGGGATGTCATCCACTTGGATATCTATGTAAGTTTGGATCCTTGGATCTGATCCAACCTGTACATGCATGTTCTTTAGTTCACCTACAACATTGACCTCTATTTTTTCTAACTGGATCACTTTCTTATTGGTCGAGATAGGACTTAATCCTAACTTTTTTCATATTGAAAAAGGCATAACATTACCCAATGCTCCCGAATCCAATAAACAATTGTGCAACTTATTTCCAAAAATCCTTAAACTTAAAAGAAAAGGTGGGGTACTGGTCTTACCTTTATAAATGGCTGCATTTATTTCCTTTGCTGGAGTCACTTTACCTTTTCCCTTTAAGCAATATGTCTCCTCTAGGCCCTTCAACACCACTTCACGTTGAGTTGGGCACCATGTCATGATGTCAAAGAATGACAAGGATGTCCTCTATCTCTGCAATTCTGCAATAAAGTCAAATTATGAATCATTCCTAACTTGATATTTAGGAAAAGGAGGTGGATTGCCTCTATTCTGAAGGTCAGAAGGTCCCTTTGGTGGTGGCGGATTGTTATCTGCATTTTGGTTTGGTGGGACCATGTTGTTTGGGGGTGCAGATGTAGTAAATGGGCCCTTATTTTGATTTCTCAAGAAGTGACCTCCCTTGGACTGAAAAGCTTGGGCATCATACACATCGTCCTTTGGCTCATTATCTCCTTGCATAGGAAACTGGTATTTCTCTTCAATAGTCTCATAAGTCATAGTAGTACTAATTGGCCCATTATCTTGATTGGAATTTCTTGGTGGAGGATGGGAATCAGCTTGTGCAATATTCACAATTTTCTCCATTTCTGGGAAATTAACCTTAGAGTGTTCTGCAGTATCATGTAGCCTACACCAATTAGTCATAAAATTAAGATTAGCAGCATTAGCAGCATGTGATCTCTCCTCACCTAATTGATAATTATGAGGAACTCCCCCATTTTTGGGTCCAGTATTCCACTGCCTATTGTTGTTGTTGTTGTTATTATTGAACCTCTAATTATATCCTCTGTTTTGATTTTGGTAATTTTGGTTAGAGGAATTTTGATTTTGAAAGTTTCGGTTGGTGTTCTGATTCCCACTCTGATTGGAATAATTTCCCTGATTGTTGTAACCTCCCTAGTTTTTATAATTCTGGTTTTGGTTGTGGGGAGGGTATTGCCTAAGCTGTGCCATGTCATTAGACATCTGAGATAGATTCTTTTTAAGAGTCTCTAACTCACTAGTCTGTTGAATAGTTTGTTCATTTTGCACATTTGGCACTATGGATGGGGAATGGACATGGGTTGATCCTCCCACATGTTGTGGTTGATTTTGAGGTTGTTGTTGAGGTTGTTGGGATGAATCTTGCATGCAATTGCCAAAAAAGGGCACAATAGGTGGGGTGTGCAACTCAGATATAGGTCCATATTGGGAATAAGACATCCCTAGGACAGTTTTGTATAATGGTGGGTTAGGCATTTGATAATTCATGGGAGGGAGAGCTGCTCATAAACCTCCTGATTACAGAGTTATTTATTATTGCAATTTGATGGCTAGATGATAAATTTTAGACATAGAGTTTATCTCGTCGGATTGATAAGTTCTTTGCAAGAATAGGCCAATCAAGGGATCAACAACTCTTAAATATGCCTGAATGGCCATATTCTCAGCCACTAATTAAGGCTCTTGTAGCCTTCGATACATCCTCTGGAATCTGGTGTTAAATAAAGGCAGTGGCTCATGATGTTCCTTTCTTATCGTGGCAAATTGGTGATACAATATGGCAGGGTCTACATAGACCCTAAATTGATTAATAAAAGCATTTTCTAAATCTGTCCAACCTAGAATAGATCCCTAGGGCAGATTTAAATACCAGTTATATGCCATATCTCCTAAACAATAAGGAAACAATCTACATACCACATCCTGATGAGCAACTTGAGCACGAGTACAAGCATCTTTGGATGCTTGTATATGCTCCTCAACACTTCTTGATTCTCCGTGCATGTACTCCAGACATTAATTCTTTGGGTTCTTTGGTAGATCATGGATTCCCCCTAGAATAGTCCCTAATGGAGAGGGATTATTCACAAAGTAAGCCATCGGTGGGATTGGTTGGGTAGGTAGTGGTGATATAGGCTGAATTGGTAGCTATACTGGCCTAACCGATGGTGATGTGGGTTGAACTGGTGGTGGTGTAGGTGGATTTGGAGGAAATCCAGGTGGAGTAAGCGGTGGTGGAAATGTAGGCACCAAAACCCTACGAGCATGGGGTCTAAGTCTAACCGAGGTTTGCAATTCTTGTAATGGTTCAGGGTCGGTAGAGGATCTAAGAATCCTTCTGTATTTCTCTGGTGAGAAATACACTATGTGGGCCAGCTTGTCCTTTAAGGCCCTCCTTCTAGCGCCAGATTTGTTGATGGTGAAAATGACACAAACAACGTGTAAACAAAATATTTCTCCTGAAAAAGAAAGACAAAATATACTAGCCTAACTCCCAAGGTCCTGGTAGTTGGTTCTCAACTATCTGGTGTCACCCAATTAGTCCATCCAACTGTAATATTCAAGGGGCCTGTGCTGGTAACAAAGAATACAAGCAATGACTCATTTTACTGAACTATTCTTGTAAATAAAGGGGGTTTGAAACAAAAGAAAAAGATAGATCAGAGGGTAAATCGGTAAACATGAATCAAACTTATCTAGCATCCAGACATATATCTTCAACACTGAATGTTTTCCAACAGATCAAGAAAACCGAAGCATGACATAATTTACAGAATAAACCATACCACTGTATACATCTAAGGTGCTTAATTTAATACCACAATTCGCATATCACAACTATTTCGAAGATTCCAAAAGAACACAAATTCATTCATTACCAAGATCATAGATCAACAGACTTCAATAAATTCAATTCACTAATAATCTAACGAGATAATCCTTAAATCTGGTTTATTCTAATGACTTTCATCACATAAGAAATAATCATGCTTCAGCACAATCACTGACATATAGATAGATTATAACTCATCAACCTTATCAAGTAAAAATAATTCTAACACCATATTGTGTAAAACCTGTAATTTTTATTTAACTGTAAAAATGAAGTAACAATGTATCTCTATAACAACTATGAAAAATTATATCTCCTAATATGAGGTGGCCAATTTTATTCTCTATTAGCTGACCCTTACAATATGATACCCCAAGGGTATTTATAGATATACAAAATCTGAAGTCCTCTTCTATTTTAAGTCGACCCACCCTTTTAGGGATTACAGTTGTCTTTGGAAACTCAGTTAAACATGAAGAAAAAGAGAATAGAAGAGAAGAAATCCATGTGCTTAAAAAATTGCCAGTGCTACATGCAACATGCAAAGAAGAAGCAATCCATGCATGCATGAGATTTATGCATGTGAAGTTTGTTCCACAATGTATTCGTCATAGCTAGATAAGACTTGTTGTAGAACGTCCAATTTTGGCCCATCCACCCAGTTGTCTTCAAACTTAATTCTTTCCAACTCTGTTGTAGCAAACCCTCTCATATCCTTTAGCTTCGTCAACTCTCTCCTAGCTGCTCTTATCTCTTCTTTGATTTCCATCAATTGATCTATTATCAGATCTTCACCATCATCTCCTCTCTGCATAAACTCTTTAAACCTTTCAGTCCACTTCTCCTTTATTTGGCTTAAAGATAGGCCTTCTTTTACAGGTACATCAATGTTCACTATAATAGCAATAATGGCCTCCAACTCCTCAAATTGTTCATTCAGATCCCTAACAGAATCTTGAACCTCATTTCTATGTTTGTACAAAAAATATGTTCTAAACCGGAGTATACAAGAAGTCTTCTTCAAGTATCGATTGTTCCAGAAGGGTAGTTTTAGGCAATTTGTTAACTTCTTTCAATTTTTGATTGTATCCTTTGTACTCCTTCTCTTGTTCTTCCAATGTTTTAACATATTGATTCATCTCTTCTATCATTCCCTCAATCACTTTGTAAACCCCAAAATTGTCTTCTAGTACCTTGTCTATTTCCTGGTTCAATTCACTAACCCACCGATCCAACATTTCTACCTTGCCCCTCACCTGTACCAAATCATCTACTTCCTTCTTACTCAGCAAAATTGGGGTCTCAATAGTAGCAACCTATTGTGATCTTGGAGCAGAAACATTCTTAAGGAAAACATGCAAATGATCTAACTGAGCCTTAAGCTCATCCTTCCTTTGTTTATCCTTCAGCATTCTCGACTTGGTTGAGGATGCTACCACATAAATTAAATTCATTTGTTGATCTCTGGTAGGTCTCCCCAAATTCACAGTACCTAGCTAATAATTTGTTAATTGCATGTCTCCCGCCTCCTTGTCTATCATAGGTATAGCACATTCAACCACAATTTCTCCTTTGTTAGTTAGCCTAGTAGAATGTAGGATCTTGGCCTTCTTTTTAGGCCTTTATTTTTCAATTTCCTTCATCATATCCTCCCAATTGATAAGTTGAGAAGGTGTCGATGCTCTCTTTTGAATATCTAATTTCAACCAAGTAGGAGCACCTGGAGTAATAGTCATCATGGTTGAAGAAGAGGGGGCAGTAGCTAAGGGAGGTTGCACATTTGTCTAAGGTTTAGAATCAACCCTCTGTTTCTCTTGCTGCTCTTGCTCCATATTTTCATTGGAAAGCTTTTCAGCTTCCTCCCTATCCCTTTGTTCTTGTATTCTCTTATCTTTGTCCTCCTTCTTCAACCTTTCTTCTTTTAATATTATTTTCTCTAATTCCTATTTTCTTTCTTCCTCTAATGCTTTAAGCTTTTCTACATCTTCCTTTTCCTCTCGTTGCTTCTTGATTAGTTCTTTGGCCTCTTTCTCCTTTTGCAATCATTTTGTTTCCTCTTTCTCTTTATGAGCTTTTTCAGCAAGCTTCAATTTAGCCACCAGAACTTCTCTCTCCCTTCGATGTCTTGCCTTTTCCTCCTCAAGGTCATGAATCTTCTGTATCAATTCTAATTTATCATTCTCTGCCTTGACCTTGAGCTCATTCTCTATTTGTCTCTACTGCTTCTCTATTTCATCAACTGTTGACTTAGATTCTATGTGTTGCTGCTGATGTAAGGCATCAGCTTGTGTCTTGGCATCAATTCCCTTTTGTTTCTCAATTGCTGTAGCAAGTGCTTGATCATTGACATTCTTCTTGGCTTCTTCAAATAACGCCCATTGCTCATCTTCTGTCAACACCTGTTTAGTATCCTCCTCTAGAGGCATATTCTCCTGTACATCCCTCTCTGATAGAGTCTCATCAGAGTCTGTTTAAACATCATGAATTTCTACTTCTAGTTCTTTTCCCTTCATGGATTAAGCAATATCATGAAGAGTCCCTTTTTGCACCTCTTCACTTTGCTGCTTTGCAAGTGGGACTTGAGTAGAGGACTCACCTAATGCAGATGTTGAAACTACATGTCCTACTTGGGTATCTCCCTCTTGTGTCTCTAGTTCATCTTGAGTCGATGCTCCAAGCTCAATCTCTTCAATATCTAGAGGGAGGAACTCCAAAGGTTCCTTGGGAGGTGTCTTTCTTTTGATCCTTTTATATCCTTTCCCCTTTTTAGGAGATGGTCCTTGAGGAGTTTTGGTTCTTAGAACCACCCATTGAATGATCATGTCCAAGACTGATCGCCCTATCTGCTTAATGTCAATGGTTTCCTCACTGTCCCAGTCCACTGGATCCAAGCTCTTAGTGCCAGTGTTTAAAGCTTCATATGATGGATCCAATACAAATCCATCATCCACCAATGCGTCAAGAATGTCATTTTTGATCCCCAAGCTCTACCATGAGTGAGATGGGTAACCTCTCATAATTCTTCTTACGGAGGTCATACTCATCCTACCGGTCACTCCAGAAACCTTCGAACAAATTGAAATGTTTATCAAAAATAGAAGGCAGCAAGGAATTCATTTTATTCTTCAGGTCAAAGTACTTCCGAGTTGTATACACACTTTCTTTTAGATGTATCAACTCACTACACACTACCTTTTCTCCCACCAGATGCTGACAACTATATTCACCCAACTGCATGGGGAACTTATGACATCCTGTTTTGTGTTTCAATGCAAACTAGGCATTAACCCCTAGCTTGATATACATATTCCAATAAAACTATCCTATTGCTACGACATCTTGGCATCAAATGTGGATGACCTTCACATCTAGCTAGCCTGATGTATGTGAACTTGGGGCACTGAATGTATCAACATCCCCATTTAGTGATAAATGCCATAGCTTCTTGGCTCAATCTATACCCTATATCTCCATTGACTTAGTTAATGATCACATATAGGAATGCATCATTAACCCTTCTGAATTGAGCCTCAACAACCTATAGAGACAGCTAATTATAATGATCCCACAACTTCTTTTGTCCATCTAACTCTCCTATTATCCCCACTCTATTTAGACTTGGGAAGATACCTACCCTTGCTACTGTATACACAATGTAAGAAGTCATGAAAAAATCATTTGGTTTCCCTAATCTTGGTCAATTGATCTTGAATGGCATCTAAAACAATCATTGACCAATCAAATTGTTGGGTGCCATTTAAGATTATCTGGATGAAGGGAAACATCCACTCTTTGAAATGAAATGAATCTCTCTTCCCAAAAGCTCTAGACAACATTATTATTAAATCTGATACTTCTTTATAAAAAATTTCCCTCTTTGGTTGGTTTGAGAGCTTGGTTAGAGACTTCTTCTTTGTTTTTAACCACCTTTTGTTCAAGTGAGCCTTGTTGGATTCCTTGTATTTTCCATATTTCTCTAGGGCATCTGCCTCAGTTAATTGTACCAAGTTCTTTGGATCTGGGACCCTAAACATAGTTTGAAACATTTGAGGAGTGAGATCAATGATTACATTATCTTGTGAATCCATGGATTGTTGGGTAGTCCCATTGTAAGCTCCTGCAGTTGTCATGATTAACTCCGAGTATTGGATTGATAGAGGAAATAGGGTGATATGAGCCAAATCAGAATCCACTATTCTTTTAGTTCTAGGTGTCACATCCTCATTGAATGTGTCAGCATGTGATTCCTCAAAGTTATATTGACCCAAATTGGTATTAGTTATGTCAGACCAATCGGATTCTACTTTGCTTGCAATGGCAATAGGACTCCTGTGGTTATACCTTAAGGTATAAGTTAACTGCTCTAGCTTGATCTTCTTGGGCTTAGCTGCTGCTTTTTATGTTCCTGTAGGCCAGCTCCTTTGGACAGCTTCTCCTAATGTTCCCAAAATTCTTTAGCTTTCCTGCAAAAAAACCTCTAGTTAGATCCTTGAATAAACATCTCAAAATATGCCTTAAAATCATACCTTTCATACATACATCGGAGGGGGAACCAGGAAAAAAACATCCTAAATAGTCTTCTTTAAAACACTATTGGGCTTAGAGCCAAAACCGATATTGATATTACAATAATAACAAGCGGGCTCAGAGTCGGAACTGGAATGGTGATCGGAACCAGGACCAGAATGGAAAAGGATTTGATTTCTTTCATATTTTCTATTTTCATATTCCGTTTCGGTTCTGATTTCGCTTCTGCCTAGGTTATCGTTATTTTGAAATAAAGCTTCTCACTACAAGAGGAGTCAGAGATAGGATGGAAAATGGAATTGATACTAATTATAAAATATGCCCAAAATCTAAATCAATTCCGATCCCACTTACGCCTAGGTTGACCATGACGTCATAAATGATTTTACAATTTTAATGCATAACTTCATGATTAAAGACTAGGTCATTTTAAATGAAAAGGGGCTAACATATAACTTGATAAAACCATCCCCATATGACTGAGGGTGACTGTACTTTCTAGGGAATCATATTTAAATTAAAACATGAATACAAAAACGCATCTAAACCCTAATCTAAAACAAACTCGACAAAAAAACTAGGGCACAAATTTAACCCTTCTAATTTAACTAGATTGAATGCGCAAAAGATTCTAAGTAAAAACTACTATTTACTAAACCCTAACTCACTGTAAAATCAACATTTAACCTATCTCACTATAAAAAAATGCTAATTTAATGTATGCATTTAAAATCCAAAGCAGCACGACACAATCGCCACTAAAATGTGAAAATGACCTTGCCCTAAGACAAAGAAAACGGATACAAAAGTAAAAACGAAGACAAGAAGAACAAACAAAAAATGAAAGAAAAGAAAAACATGTAAACCTACTAAGAATCACGAACTTTACCAAAGCAAAACAATCTAACAAGAACATCAACAAAAAAAAATACGAAAGTAAATAAAAGAACGAAAATAGGAAACCCTACCTCGAGCGCAAATAAATAGGCAAACTTCTTGAAGAAATCTGCAAGCAACTGTCTCTCCTTCGATCAATTTATTTGCACAAAAGCTTTACTACAACTTCTGGTTTGCTCTTCAATCTCTTAAGAATAGTGATAATAATAATGCGTTAATCGCTAATTAGGGTAAAACTCAGAGTTTCATGCATGCCAAACACCTATCATTAATGCAATAAATGCAGTAGAGCATAGTCAGAACTATAGAAGAATTGGCCCATTACTACCATGTGACTTCGGTAAAAAAAAATTAAAGACCAAAAACCGGCGGGAGCAGAATCGGAATGAAAACTGTTTTGGAAACTTGAGTAATTTCCCAACTTGGTTCCCGTTCTGGGTCTAGTTCTGTTGACAAAGCATAAAACAAAACGAAACACAAAAACAAAACAAAAGACCGACACAAGAAAACATATAATAAAAACTTAGTCTAAAAGAAAAGTCCAAAAAATGGAGGTAGAGGCAGAATGGAATTTGATTTTGAAATTTTGAATAAATACCGACTTAACTTCCACTCTGGCTCCGGCTCCGACAAAGACAAGACCAAAAAGGTTTAAAAGAAAGATTGTTAGGATGGGAATCAGAATGAGTTTTGAAAGAAGTTTCAGAACCCGATTCAGTTCCGGCTCTGGTTCCGACAGACTAAACCGAATAAAAACAAAGTGTTGGAAAAGAGAGACTTCAAACTTTGTCTAAAAATAAACCAAGGATAAAAACACAAAGGGGGACCCATTTTTGACCAAGGAAAAATATGGGGTGGTTATGCAAGGCTTAACGCAAAGGATATGCACAACAGGAAGGTATAGACTCCAGTGAAACTTATGCACCTGTTGCTCGTATTGAATCTATTAGAATATTCTTAGCATACTCTTGTTTCAAAAAATTTAAGGTTTATCAAATGGATGTAAAAAACACATTCTTGAATGGTTATCTTGATGAAGAAGTGTATATGGAACAACCGGAAGGATTTGTTACAAAAGACAAAACTGATCATGTTTACAGATTAATATGGTCTTAAACAAGCTCCTAGAGCTTGGTATTCTAGGTTGGATGCACATTTAATAGAAAATGGTTTCAAAAGAGGTGGTGTTGATAGTAATCTCTATGTTAGAGTTGAAAGTGATGATTTTCTAGTTGTTGAGGTCTATGTAGATGATATAATCTTTGGCTGCAATAACGATGCTTTGTCTAATTTTTTTTCAAAGATTATGGAATCTGAATTTGAAATGTCAATGTTAGGTGAACTAACATTCTTTCTTGGTCTCCAAGTTTTACAAATTGAACAAGGAATATTCCTATCACAAAAAAAATATGCCAAAGAGATGTTAATAAAGTTTCAAATGGATGATTGTCATTCTATAAGCACACCTATGGTAATTGGCTATAAGTTGTCTAAAATTGATGATTCTTCTGATGTTGATCAAACAGAGTATCAGTCAATGATTGATAGTTTACTATATTTAATTTCTTCTAGACTAGACTTAATGAATGATGTATGTATGGTGCCTAGATTTCAATCTGCACCAAAACAGTCTCATCTCATGGCTGTAAGAAGGATATTCAAGTATATTCAGGGTACTCTTGATTTTGGTTTATGGTATCCACGAAATAATGACTTTACTTTGACAACATTTACTGATGTTGATTGGGTTGGTTGTTTTAGATGACAGGTTTAGCACTAGTGGTGCAACATTTTATCTTGGTGATTGTCGTGTTGCTTGGCATAGTAAAAAACAAGATTTAGTTTCTTTATCAACTGCCAAAGCTGAATATATTTCAGCTACTTCTTGCTGTACTCAGCTTCTTTGGATGGCACAAACATTATCAGACATGGGTATTGAGGTTGCTAAACCAATTTCTATTTTTTATGATAACACAAGTGCAATTAACTTGTCTAAAAATCCCATTATGCACTCACAAACTAAGCATATTGCCATTAAATTTCATTTTCTGAGGGAAAAGGTTTTGGCTAATGAAATATCAGTGCAGTATGTTTCCACTTAAGCACAAGTGGCAGATATCTTTACAAAGCCTTTGGCTAAAGAATTATTTAAAGGGATTCATTCTCAATTGGGAGTTGTCTCTCAATCATTGCTCTCTTAAAATCCATCCTTTGTTGAGGGGGAGATTTTCAGCTCTCGAAGCAGTCTCTTGCTGCTTTTCATGGCTTTGCTACTTCATGTTCTATTTGCAGTTGTCTCTTTCAATTTTGTTTTTACCCTTTGTCCTTGTGACAAAAAGGGGGAGAAATGGCTCTTGGTTTCTCATTTCACATGCTTTAGCTGGATTGGTTTCTGGTTACTCCTATGTTTCTGTTGGCTCCAATGATGGCTTGGGGATTTTGAGCTTTGATTTTGATCTGTTTGTTTTTCCATCAAGGACAAAGGGGGAGTTTTTTGCGATTGTTTGTCCTTGATGATATGTGCTTTGTCTTGGACAGGTATAAATGTGTTTATCTTGACTTGGAAGGTATACATGTGTTTAGCTTGACTTGGATAGGCGTACATGTTACGTGGCTTGCAAATTGGCAGTGTTGAAAGGTTCTTTGACATTTGTTTTATAAGGCTTATTATGTTGTTGGGGTTGCACTCATTTATTTTATTCATGGACTTGAAGACAATATAATTGTTTATTAATGATGCCTTTTGACCTAATATGCAATGGATCTCAATCATTATGTTATTTTGTCTAAAGAGCTCATTGGGAAAGGAAATAGGGCAACGTGAGAGTTGTTCGCTTCTTTGTTTTTTTTAATCTTTTTGCAAACAACTGAACCCTAGCTGCACCGCCATTGGAGAACTTACAATCTGTTGTTGTGTGTTGAGACTTGGTTTAAGCTAAAGAAATGTTGATTAATATGGTTTGGAGAATGACAAGTTTCGTTGATAACTGCTTGCGTGTTGAAAGATGGAAGAATCTTGCTATTACCATTATGGAGTTGCTTTGTAGATAGGTGGTATATTTCCTGACCACCATGACAGGTATTTTGTTATTCAGTTTTGCAAGATTTTGATCTGGTATATTATTCTTTGTTAGTTTGCCTAAACGGTTGCAAAACGTTTTACTTTAGTGTGGTTTAACCTGAGTTTAACTCTCAAGGATTCTTTTATGTGTTGATATCGGTTTCTTTGTATTTGGTATGGTATTCTTTAAAAGAGGCAACTAGAAAAAAATCTGTTTACCTAGTATGGGTATTCAAATATTTTTGAAGGGTTTCATTTTCTGTTATAAACCCTGGTTAATGGATTCGAGTTCTAGAATGATATATTTTTTTTGTTTCTGGTATCTCCAACAACGGGTTGTAAGCCATTTAAAAAGAGAATTGTAATAGTGGAAGTATATAGAGATATACAAAAACAAAAGAGAGGTGTTTTCTGTTGAAAGATTTTTTAAAAGAAAAAGAAAAGGCACATTTGTTGACTCTAGTTTTCAAAACAAAGATTTAGTTTGGTTTAAGTTTTGTGAAAAATGACTTGAGTTTCTACACTGTATTTGTTATCATTGTATGATTTATTTTGTACAGTGGAGATTTTAGGATTGCACATACAGTGCAATTATAAGGTCCTTACTTTGCAAAAGAACACTACATGTAAGAGATATTTGAAATTTTTTTTGATACCCCTATTGATGTTGGTGCTTCAGATTGTATCAAGGAGTGAGTTGGTGCTCAAAATATTTTTGTAATCCATTTTTGAGATAAATCCTACAAGGCAATTTGGAGTGGTTTTTCTACCCCTGGAGGGTTTTCCACTTGGCATATTTGTGCATCTTTGTTATGTTTTTTTCTCAATCTGTTCTTCTTTGTTTATACTAAAAAATTTGTTAGGCATTCAATGCTCTGATATGTATTCTTGCTCAATACGTTGTCTTTTAATGTTATTTGTTCAACTTTTCTTCATGGTGGAATTATAAATCTGTTGATTCCTGAAAAATGAAAGTATTTGTATTGTCTAGTGGTTCACCTATATTGTATGAAGAATAATGTTATGTTATAATCTGATGCTTTTATCCATTCACATTTGTTATGCTTTTGCTGGTCACGATCTGTATGTTTTTCAGACAACATTATATGTCATAGGCTTCTGCATAAGTTGGTGTTTTGGTTTTTTCTTGAAGAGATTTTTACAACCCTGATTCACCCCCCCCCTCTCAGTGTTGTTCCAATTCCAACAAGGACTCTCATGATGTTAGTTCAAGTAATGAGGATAAAGATGAGAAGCAGACAAGTTCTACAAATGATGATGAATATGGTGAAGCGGTCACCAGCTTCAGGCAAATTAGAACCGAGCGTAACTACTCTAATAAGGAGCTGCTTGAATTTGATTCGCCAAATTTACTAATGAATATGGTTGAAGCTCTTTTACTCACCCCTCCACGCTTAGATGAAGTGTCTAGTTATGGCATCTCTTATGTTAATTATAATTATGACACGAAATTCAATGACTTGGAGTTTCTCTAGACTGGCTTTTGACACAGTCGTATCAACTCAAAACAAGTTTCAAACTTAGATTGGATTCATAAGTCGTTTGGCTAGGCATAGGCTACCTCATTCTATGTTTGATTTTGGCATATAAATCTGCTGGTTTGATTCATAATTATATAATAAAAGGGGTTTCTTGAAAAAACTTTTGGTGCACCTTATTGCAGCTTTGCTTGATGCAGTCTAGATAATTGATGGAATCATTTGTGTACTATATGTTAAGTATACACTTCTTTAACAAATAAAACTTTTCTGGATTTAATCATTAAAAAAACTGCTATTTAGAAATACAAATAACAATGTAGATAGGATAAAGACATTTAAAAAATTGGAATTGCGAATGGGCGAGAGTAGGCACGGAAAGGGCAGTTTGAAAACTGTAGATGAAGGAGAGGAGGAATCTGAATCGAAGGATGATGATGGCGGGGGGAAGTGACTATTTGGGATCATTAGTTGTGGTGGAAGGCCTGTGCGAAGGTTCGTGCTCATTTGGATTGCTGAGCGGGAGTCACCTATTTCAGAACTAAGAAGGGAAAGCAACAGATCTGGTGGGTGGATTGTTGAGAGGGCCCCAAAAGAGGTTGGGGGTTTCTCTAAGGCGAGAGTTGTATTAGTTGGCGGGGTCTTTGGATTCCCTATGTTAGGTTTTGGCTTCTCCCTTGGCATTACTACTTTTGGTGCTGTTGTGGTTAACACAAAGTGTTGGCGGGCTAGTCTGTGGCCCTTTGTATTTCCTGGTGCTATACGTTGGCCCCACTTTGTTGTTCCCTGCAGGGAGTGTGTGGTTGCTTGGGTGTCCTTGGGGTTTCTGGGTTGAAGAAGAGGTTTCTTTTTGGTTCTACTCGTTGTAGTAGGATGGCTTGGGGGCTTTATTTGTTGGCCTTTTCTTCTTCTCACTTCCTCTGGGTTGTTTGTGGCATCTTTGTATTCTTTGTTTGGGGGATATCTTTTGGGGGTTTTGTTCCTGGTGTTGTGCATTTGTCCCTCCCACTTTGTTGTTCCCTATAGGGAGTGTGTAGTTGCTTGGGTGCCCTTGGGGTTTCTAGGCTAAAGAAGAGGCTTATTTCTGGTTCTACTTGGTGTAGTAGGATGGCTTGGGGGCTTTATTTGTTGGCCTTCTCTTATTCACACTTCCTCTAGGTTGCTCGTGGCGTCTATGTGTTCTCTATTTGGGGGCTATCTTTTAGGGGTTTTTCTGGCACGGTTATGGTTTCCAAATGGCAGATGGACTATAATGCCTATTATCTTGCTTTAGAGCTTGTTATGGGTGGTTGGCCCATAAGATGGAGTGGTTGTGCTTCTCAAATGAGGGTGTTGTATGAGCTTTGTTTTGTGCTAAAGATGTTGAAGGCTAGGTGGCTTTCAAAGATAATTTTGATGACCTAGATGTTGTTGCTCATGTTGCTTGCTAAGGTCCACCTTCTCACTGTAGTCTCTTCCTTCTCTCTGAATACTCAGTCTTTTGTTGAGGTGGAGACCTCTCCTTTGGAGGTGGAGTCCTCTCCCTCTAGGGTTGAGGTGTATTCTATGGTTGAAGGTCTCTTCCTGCTTTTCCCATTAAGGGGGATCCCATTTCTATTGAGGTGGAATTTTTGTATGCTAGGGTGTTGTGGATGTGGTGGGTTGGACGAGCTTGGTCTTGTCTCCTATACAGGTGGAGAGAGAAATTGGTCTTTATGGAACATGCTTGGAGCCTCGTTTTCTTGTGTTGATCTCTCCTATAGAGGTGGAGAGGGTATGTTGCTGGGAAATATTTTGTCTACTTTTGGGGCTCTGCTTCTAAAGACATATAACTTAGTTGGTGATGCCAGTGGTTTGGAGAGACTGATCTTCTTGAGTGACTGGTATGCTATTTCCTGGTTGTTGCAGGCTTTTCTCTTGGGTTTAAGGTCCCTGCCAAAACCTAGTTGTATTGGGTTGTTGCTCCCATCATAACCAATGGGTTCAAGATCCATGTAGTTTCTTGGTTCTATGTTGGACAACTGATTTCAGTTGTTGGCTTGTCTTTGTTTCTCCGTTGGGTTTTATTATATTCTCTTTTGGTAGCTTATCCATCCTTGTTTGGGTTTCGGGTCCCTTCAAAACTTGCTTCTCCTCTTATCAAAAACAATGTACAAAGGATGAAAATATATATAAAAATTTAAATTTATATTAAATAATTTTTGGTATATATATATTTTTTTAAAGCTTAAGAAGGCCATACCTATATATTGAAATATTAGAATAATACAATATTAGGGCTGCTTCAATAATGAAGGTCAGGTCTAGCATATAAAACCAGGGAGATAGAATTCAAAAAAAAAAGCACCCTGTCGATTTTTTTTATTTTTAGTTTTATGTTATTGTTATAAAACTACCCTTTTTCATTATTTATGTTCTTCTTTCGATTGGTTATTTTTTTGATTAAAATAAAAATAGGTTTTGAAGGGACCCCGAAACCCTTTACAATTAGATTTTGAATGGATCTAGAACTCTCAACCAGAAGGTTGTCAAAACTAAAAGACATGAAAGCACAGACAACCAAGGATAAAAAGGCAACCAAGGTGAAGAGCCACAACTGACTACAAAACTACAAAACAGCCAGCAACCGGCCAAAAACCAGCCCCCTGACAAGAACCAACAAGATTTACATTTTGAATTACTCTTGTGGGAGCAGAGAGTTGTGTCAAGAGGAGGTTTAGAGGACTTCTTTTTTCCCTTTATAGTGATCCAACCTGTTTCTACTTGTGCTGCCTTATCAAGCCAAGCCAACACTCTATTATCCTGAAGAGGAAAGCCAGCAACCGTTGTCTTAGAGATTTGATTTGTATTCCTCTCAGCAGGCATGGCCAAATCAAGAGAGCGACCTGAAATTAAAGTGGCAGCCAAAGGTCCACTCTCAATCTCAAAAGGGGTCACAACATTGTTGTCTTGCAAATCATAAGTAATATTTCCATTAAAGACAAACAGAGAGGAAGCCTCAAGGCCCTGTGATTCTTGAGCAACCACCTCAGAAAAACTCCTTGGTTGCTCAACTTTCTTCACAGTCGTATAGAGCTGCGGAGAAACATCTTTCCACCATGTAGCCTTCATGGTTTTTTTCTCAAAACCACATTGTGCAATAGCATGACCTATCTTGAAATAGCTTCTACATCAAAAGGGAATCCCTTCATAGTCAAAATCTTGGACCGAAGAACTCTTAGAAGTTTTAAGTAAGATTTCGGTAGGAAACCCTTTTGAAATATCCATTTCAACCAATATGTGGGCAAAGGTAGAGTGAAACATATCAGAAGATGCATCATCCACCAACAAAAAATCACCAAGAGCCTCACCCACTTCCTCTAAAAGGGATTTAGTCCATAAATGGAGTGGAATATTAGGAAGCCGAACCCAAATTGGGATTTTATTGAAAGTTTTAGAAGAGGGGTTGAAATCAGCATGCCAAGGCTTAATCATCAACAAAAAATTGTCCTCCCAACTAAAAAAGTGATTACATAAGATTTTGTTTCTATCGAGATCAATGTCAAATTTAGCAACAAAAAACCCCTTGGCCATGAGGAAAATATGAACTTTACCAATAATTAAAGGCTCCCATTCTTTGGAGATCTAGGAATGCAGTTGAGGGAGGGAAGGCCAAAAACCCTTAAACTAGGAGATCATCTCATGGGAGGAGAAGGTAGAAGCATTAAAATCGATTTCCTCTTCCGTCTCAATAGTCAAGTCAACTGAGAAAGAATTATCCATAGGGATAAACCCACCAATCGATGGTCTACCAGGCTGAGAGCTCTGTCACGAAGTACTCTACAATCAATTCACCCTATCCTTGCCAAAACTGCATAGCCCATGTTCTCTACTCCGTTGGCCATTATGGACCTTTTTCCCAACAAAACGGCCATTTGTGGAGCCCAACGGGCCCAAATCCGCCATGACCAAATCTGTCATGAACACAACCCCATGCTTTCCTCAGCTGCCACTTTAGGAGGACCTCCCACCGCTGATAGATCTCGTTGTTTTGTGTATGCTGCATTTATAGAAGCAAGATAAGTTAAAATGGCACATAACAAGAAAAGGAGCTAGGATTTTCTACTATTTGGCAATGAAATAGCCTGCATTTTGGGTGTGAATATAGCACTTCCTGCTCTAGCTTGGCATGATACATTGAGGAGGTCAATGAGGTTCATGGCATGGTGTGAGACCCGCATCTTGCTGAACTATGAAACACCACGTTGGAAAATCAATGAAGGAATATTTACCATGATGCATGTGAATGGAGAGGTTTCTAGAGATATTTACTTCACTCACATAACATTCCTTTCATTTTGTCTTTACATCCTAGCAAGATACAATATGTCATGGAGTGCAGGTGATCCTCTTGTTTAGCCATCCAAATGTTTTTGCAAGCCCATTATTCATTTGTAAGTAGATTATGAGCTTTGGGTTATAATGCCATAAATTATATTGTCTTCATTTAGTGAAATTTTTATACGAAGAGGGATTCAAATATTCAGTTATTGCATCTTTACTAAGTGAAGTAGTAAAGGCATTATACTATCTACACAATCAGCGATACATGAGATTTGTCAAGGTTGTCTCGAGGGAATGATTGATTTGATAAGTATTCTCCTACAAAGGCTGTGCAAATATCTACTAAGATTAAATGGAGGAAATAATAATGAAAGGACAGCCAAGAATGTATGATAGTCACAAAAGAGGGAAATCTATTTTATAGAGATATTCATCAAATAGGCAGCCAAATAGTGAGTTCACAATGCTCAATCTATGCATAACAGTGTAATCATAGTCTACAAGTTAGCAATACATTGCCAAAGGTTATAAGCCATGCAAGCTATAAACCTTAGATCTAATATGAAGAATATCATGAAGAATTCAAGGGGTCTAAAGAGAACTTGATGGATAAAAAGAAAGAAATGATAGTATGACAATAAAAAGCTTTATATCAAATCAAAAAGGAAATCATGGCAATAGGTGAATAATCCATGAAAGGATAGAGCATGGAACCTACAAAATTCTATGTATGAAACCTTCTAAGGGACTATGCAAGAAATTAAGTTTGAGCAAGAAGATTGTGAATGTTCAAAGGTCTATGCATGCATCAACAAAGGACAATCCAAATGCAGCCTCAAACATCTCTCTTTTTTGCATGTATTTTAAACGTTGTCAATGACTTTGTTGAAACCATAAGAACACTGTCAAAGACAAATAATCCGAAACTACTAAGGATTTTTTGGCAAGGGATGGAGTTTTTGTTATTTCTTTTAATTAAATTAAGAATCTAGTTTAATTAAGAGGTAAATGAACACCATGTTTGTTGTGCTTGTGGATTGGTAGGAATATGCTCTCCCTTTAACTCGGTGACAAAAAAGCCAGATTCATTTTTTTCATTTTATTGCATTTTATCCTTAGAGGGCCTGTCTAGTGGGAAAAACTAATCACCCCAGGGAATGACCCAACCAGGAACATGCTAAAGCCAAACAACTTCCACCCGGGATATAAGTGTGGGTACTTGAGGAAAGTTCATGTATCAAGAGGATTGTTTTGACAATAAGGGAAACAATGGTCTCTTGTCATAAGGATGATCCCCCATGAATGAAATGCCTATACTAGAACCTTTTTGTTATAGTAAGCCAAAATCCCATTTCTATTTTCTTGTACAGGAGGTCTAACCTCCCAAGTCATACCATATTCTTGTGGCTTTTAGAAGAGATGAGAAGTTTGTCATGAGAGATTAATGAGAACTGAAGCTTGGCTAACCTAGGAATTGAGTGTCATGGAGGGGAGCCTATGTGGTCAAGATTATAATCATCCGCTAAAATTAAGCATAACCGAAGTAAAATCTAAGTGGGAATCTAGTAAATACTATCCTACATAGCCTTAAAAATTGTACTTGCTTGATGTGTCTTACATGTGCATTTTAAAACAACATTCAAACAAACATCAGACACAAAAATGTACAACCACTAATTCAAAAGGGCATCTAATCAAACAATCAAATTCCCTACCAGAAAACAAGAAAAATAAATCAAACTATTAAAAAAAAGAATATTTTTCCAGATTAGTGCATCCATTCCCTATTCTAGCACATATACTACTTTTTCTATTGCATCTAAGTCATTTTCCAATGCATTTAGCCTCTGTTTTAGTGCATCCAAGGCTTTTTCTAGTGCATCTGGTCCGTGTTATAGTGAATTCGATTATACTTTCAGTGCATTCCACCCATAGAAAAATCCAATTGAAATTTCATCTAAGGGCAGTCCAGTGCATCACTGTCTAGTTTTAGCACATCCAAAATAGCTTTTAGTGGATATAGGCCCTATTCTGGCACATAATTTTCCTGTTCTAGCATATTGGATCAAGTTTTTAGCGTATTTGAGGAACAATCCAATGCATCCAAGCCATCTTTTAGCGCATTCAAGTCATCTTTTAGTGCATCTGGGAAATCTTTTAGCGCATCCATACCCTGTTCTAGCACATGCAGTAAATCAAAAAATTGAGAGCTAAATTCATTGTTTGTCCGAATTTTAAACTCACAGTTTAGGATCCTTGGTAACATAGAACTCTTCCTTAGCCATAATAGAGTCTTACACTTGTTCAAACTACCATTTACAAGGGAAAATCCTTCACTTAAGCTTTGATCAAACATCTAAAATTTCCCCATCATCCCACCTATCTCTAATTAGCAATTGAGTTTCACCATCAAGATTCATCATCGTTTATTAGGATTTATCATCCTCAATCCCAAAGCAAACATTGTATAATCAGATTTAACTTAGTCCTTTTGGCATTTCTGAACCAAGATCTAAGCTTAGTAAATCCTCATCACTTGTATGCGTGTCCAAACAAGATCAAAAAGACAAAAACACAAGGAAAAAGAACTAAAAACTCAAAGCACCATGGTTGAAGCTGAGGAAAATCCATTCCATAAGTTCCACACCTGAAATTGAGGAAATAACTTAGGAAGACATCCAAACGACACAAAAAGATCTTAACTTCCATAAGTTCATGGAGAAAGTTTTGGAAAAATATGGAGAAAGATATTTATTAATGTTGGCTAAACAAGGTGTCAAATTTCTCGACGACTTTGATATTAATCAAATAAAAAGAGAACCCAAAAAGACTGAAACTAATCCACCAAACACAGATCTAGTAGTTTCCTTAACCAATCAAATGGAAAATATAAAACAACAACTTCTTGACATGCAAAAGGGAACCACAAAAAGGTACTCAATACAAGACATATGCCCTTACCCTTTTGATCAAGTGGTGAACATGATACCCTTCTCTAAGCATTGTGAATTCCCTAAGTATGATAAATACAATGGTAAAATAGATCATATAAGGGAATTTCAAACCATGAGCCTTGAATTCGCCCATGAGGAAAATTACTTGATGATAGTGTTCCTACGAAGCTTGGGAGGACAATGTATGCAATGGTATTTGCAATTACCCCGAGGAATCAAATCCTTTGAAGAATTGGTCAACAAATTTATCACACAATATTCTTATAACATTCAACATGAGATTACAATGAAGGACCTTTGCAATGTAAAATAGAAAAAGGGGCAATCATTTCTCATATTCTTACAAAGGTGGAGGATATTATTTACAAGATATCCTCGTCTCATACTAGAAAAGGAAAAGATTGAAGTGTTCATTGACAATTTAAATAAGGATATGAGCTATAGGCTTGAATTGCAATGTCCACATACCTTTGAAAAATTGATTGAAAATGGAATCAAATTCAAAGAAGATTTGGTCAAGAGAGGAGTCTTAAAAATTTACAACGAAAATAACTTAGCAAACTCCTCCAATAATGAGAAACCCAAGTTTTGGAAAAGATACAAGAATGTTGGTAACAATGATGTTTTAGACGATACAAATAATGCCAAACTAGTCTTTAATCTATCAGGAATCACGCCTAAGACCCACCAAACCCCCAATGAAAAAAAAAACCAATCAAAACAGTAACCAAAAACATTCTCCATCTCGGCCCCCTCCATATCAAATGCCATCAAATCATAGGAAATTCACACCTTTGGGTCAATCACTAGAATCCACACTAAAAGAACTTCTTGCAGAAAATCTTATCACCTTACCGGACACCTGAGGTTTTGAGACAAAAGTGAAATCATCATGGTGGAATGATGCCTATTACTATGAATTTCATCAGTGTAAAGGTCATCAAATGAATAACTGTATGCAATTAAAGCACAAGGTACAAGAATTGATAGACCAGAATATCATACAAATAGAAGGACCCCAAACAAATGTTGATCATGGTGCATTCAAGAATCCCTTTCCAAATTATGAAAAAGGGGAATCCTCTACAATGAACAACAAAGTGAAAAATTTAAACTATGTTAATGATACTCTAATCCTTCATATTTCGGTAGTATAAGATTTTTAAATGACATTAAAATCAATGACACACAAGAAATTCTTGCAGCCAACCATCAAATTAATGACGCTCCAATTCAACATGGAAAAGACACCACCATAGCTGAATAGAAAATCAATGACACTAACATGACATCCAATCAAGTCCATAACATCAAACACGACATTGCTGCAAGGGAGAACCAAATCAATGTTATAAAAATTAAAGGGAAACAAGATAGTATGCTCATAAATGCAACCATGAGAGCACAATCCAAATATGTTCTAAAAGAAAACACACCAAAACACCCACTGCCCCACCACATCAATACAACATTATTGATCAACTGCAAAAGATCCCAATGCAAATATCTATATTGGAACTCCTCAAGATTTCATCTACCCACAAATTTTTTTTGGAAAAGGCCCTAGTGGATACAATCGTACCAAGGGATTTGGAAGTTTGTACATTGGTAGCCATGGTGGGGCATTTGATTGCACCTCATTGCCTATCATGCTCAGAAAATGATGACGTATCCATTACTCATCCCCATAACACGACACTCCACATTGAGGTCTTAATACATAAGAGTCGAGTCAAGTGTGTTCTAATAGATGGAGGAGCCGGTCTCAATATATGTACTTTAAAGCTTATCTATGCATTAGGATTCTAAGAGAATGCAATAGATTCAAGGAAAAAGATCACCATAAAATCCTATGATGATGAAGAAAGAGATTCAAAGGGATTAATTGTTGGATCCATGAGATGTAGGTAGTCCCCTCAACTTACCACCAATGTTTTAAATTTCCTTGCAATGGGCAAGAGATCACCATTTCGACTGATTCCAATAGTCCTCAGTATTGCAATACCCTCAAGTTGGTCAAGGATTTCTTTGTACCCCATAATAGAGAAGCTCTCGCTTTTTTATTTTCCACCCCAAGTAACTCAAGCCAATCGAATTCCTTGTCAAAACTACTTTCCACGTCCTCAAATGAAGAAATCCAACCAAGGTCCTTGCCTAAACAACCTGAGAAAAAGGAAGAAGCTACCCCTTCTACCTCCACCAATCATGAAGCCCAACTCAATGATTTGTCCAAACAATTTGAAAAATAGGTCCAAGTCAAAGATAAAGGCATGGGTGAATATTCTATTGAGAAATCCCTATGTCTCTCGCAATTATCTTCCCCAAAGTACTATGGTAAACCATCAACCTCAACACAATAGTCTTCACAACCTATCACACTCTTTGATGGTAGATTCATAAAAGAAAGTACTCAAGCCGAGGAATCTGATGATAAAGAAATTTTGAACTGGATTTACAAGGATGAAGCCGAATCTCAAGCAGCAATAGCTAATGTACAAACAACACAATATGGCAAAGGGTTTTCAATATTGGAGAAAATGGGATATGAGGGACAAGGACCTATTGGCAAGAGAAAAGAAGGCATCGTGGAACCAATCTATCCCATCTTAACCAATCCAAAAGATAAGATAGGACTGGGATATAAAGAGGAAACAAAAGAAGAAGCCACCCGAAAGGTTGTTGAATGAATCCTACAACTACAAGCTAGTAATGACTATGAAACCGACTCAAATGAATATGTGTGGGATTCATTATTTTAAGAGTCTTGTCATGACAAGGGAATTGATGTGATACAAAATCATGCACCCATACAGGACGAGGGACAAAGTTTGGGGTTAATACAACTTGAATTTGGATCACAACCTATCGATGGCTCAAGCGAGGATGATCAGACTCATACTGAGATAGATCATTCGAAGGAGAGTTACATCATAGACCTTGAAATTTCTATTGGAATACTTGAAGACATCGCCATCAGGACCCTCATTGCCTTTGACTTAAACCAATCTGATGATTACCTACCTCTAGTACATCCTAAATTTATCGGTTGGGACAAAAACAAGCCTCTTGACATCCCTATATTTTCATATGATGATGTCATTGTCAACTTCCTCTATGCTGACAACCCTAAAACTTGTTCCACCACTAAATCTCAAAACGAAGCTTCCAATCAGGGGAGTGTGAAATCTCTCAGCTGCAAAATGAATAATACAAAAAATCAATCTAATGGTGAAAACCATTCTATGGTAGTATTAGATAAAGAAAAAGTAAAAATAAAGAGTGCATCCAACGGTGAGAACCTCTCTGAGGTGCCAAAGGATGAGATATTTGACACTCTCCCTAAACACTTTCAAGAGAGATCAAAAGTATTGATTGAGCCCACTCAATCCATCAACATTGGCACAACAGAAACAGTGAAGACTCTACATCTAGCACCATCCTTGAAAGAACAAGAAAAACCAAGTTTCACCAAATTATTTAAAGAGCGACAAATCAAATTTTCTTGGTCTTATGTAGACATACCAGGGATAGATCTAGATTTAATCATGCATCATTTATCCTTACCACCAAGAGTAAAACCAGTGAAGTAGATGTTAAGGAAAATGCATCCACATATTGCCCTCTTAGTGAAAGCAGAGCTGAAGAAGCTATTGGATGTAGGGTTTATCAGACCTATTGATTACGCCAAGTGGATCTCCAATATTGTACCAATTTCAAAACTTGACAATAGTATCTAAATTTGCACAGATTTCAGAGATCTCGATAAATCTTGTCCGAAGGATGATTTTCCTCTACCCAACATAGTTATCACCGTAGACCTAACATCAGGACATGCCATGTTGTCACTTATGGATGGATTTTCAGGATATAAAAAATCCAAATTTCACTTGAGGACCAAGATAAAATAGCCTTCACATGCCCCTAGGGAATTATATTGGAACATCATTCCCTTTGGACTAAAGAATGTGAGAGCTACTTATTAGTGAGCCATGAAAACAATCTTCCATGAAATGATGCATACCTTTATGGGAGATGATGTAGTTGATTTGTTGGAAAAATCATACACCAGAGAAGGACACCTAGGTATCCTAGAAAAAATCTTCACCAGACTGGAAAAATTCAATGTATGAATGGATCCAAAGAAATGTGTATTCGGGGTGACATCTGCAAACATTATGGGATATATAGTTTCAGAAAAGGGCATCGAGGTTGATCCCACAAAATTTAAGGAAATCATGGAGATTTTTCCTCCCAAGAACATCAGTCAGCTAATCACTCCAAGGAATATTTCAATCTATCAGAAGATTCATCTCACAATTGGGAAACAAGACCCATCCTTTCACTCACTTGCTACACAAAATTGTTTCCTTTAGATGGGATGAGAAATTTGAATCCACTTTCAACCAATTGAAACAATATCTAATGATTCCACCCATTTTAGTACCACCAACAAAAGGAAAACCACTATTACTATACATAGCAATGATTGAGACATCATTGGGAGCTTTGCTAGAAAAAGATGATTCAATAGGAAAAGAAAGGGTGATCTATTTTATCAGCAAAACATTAAATGGCTATGAAATAAATTACACATCCATTGAAAAAGATTCTGTAGTAGTGGTTTTCACCTCTCAAAAATTGCAACATTATATTCTAACTCATACTATCAAGTTGATATCCAAAATTGATCCATTGAAATATCTACTCAACAAGGAAAATCTAACAGGAAGGATGGCAAAGTGGGTAATGATACTGAGTTAGTTTGACATCCAGTATATTGATAGGAAAGCCATCAAGGTACAAGCCATCACTTACCAAATAGCTGAAGCACCATTGCATGATGATCATCCTCTACTCATTGAGTTTCTAGATGCTAATGTCCTTACAATAATAGAAAAACAATGGATATTATTCTTCAATGGATCCTATACTCAACATGGATTAGGAGCAAGAATATTATTTATCACTCCTCAAGGGAATACCATTCCAAAACTATATAGACCGATGTTTCCCTACACCAAAAACATGGTTGAGTATGAAGTACTCATCATTTGCATTAATATAGTTGTAGGGTGGAAAATCATAGAGTTGCAAGTATATGGAGATTCTCAAATGGTCATAAATCAAGTCAATGATGATTATCAGACAAAGTACGACAAGTTGATGCCCTACAAAATAATTATTGATGACTTTAAGAAATACTTTGTTATTATAAAATTTGAACAAATCCCAAGAATAGACATTAAAGTTGTTGATGCTATGGCCACTATTGCTTCTCTATTACAAATTCCAAATAATAGATCCATTATGAGTTCATGGTGGAACAAGTGTTTACCCCTACCTGTGACAATCCTGAGTCCTAAATCATTTTCCATTTACTCGATGTTGATACCTCAATCTATGGGAATATCTACACCTATCTAAGAGATAACACCCTTACACCCGACCAATCATGAAACCAAAAATGAAACTTCATTTGTCAAGCTGCTCAACACACCCTTATTGTGGATGTACTTTACCAATGGGGTCTTGATGGAACTCTTTGTCGATTTTTGGAATGTGATAAGTTTGAAATGACCTTATAGGAAGTTCAAGAAGGTATCTTTGGAACACATTCAAGTGGTCTTACCCTATCAAATAAACTCCTTTGTTTGGGGTATTACTAGTTGAATATGGAGAAAGAGTCTTCCTAGTTTGTCAAGAATTGTAATAAGTATCACATCCATGGTAACCTCATACATGCACCAGAACAAGAACTCCAACCATTTTCAATAACCTAGCCCTTTTTTTAGTGGGGACTCAACCTTGTGGGGAAAATCCTTCCATCTTCTTCCAATGGGCACAAATTCATAATCATAGCCACCAAGTACTTCATGAAGTGGGTTGAAGTTGTTCCTTTAATTAACATCACTAGTAAGAAGATTGCATCCTTCATTCTAAAGTAGATCATCTATAGGTATGGCATTCCTCAATCCATTATCACCAACAATGGTAGACCTTTCAAAAACCAGGACGTCGAAGAACTTTGTGAAAGGTTTCATATCCAACATCAATTTTCTACACCATACTACCCTTAAGGAAACAACCAAGAAGAGGCCTCAAACAAAACCATCTTAAAGAACCTAAAGAAAACTATCAATGATGTTGGACATGACTGACATGTTCAACTAGACCCTGCTTTGTGGGAATACTACACTAGTATCTGCACCCCAATAGGAGCCACACCATATGCTCTCATCTATGGATCAAAGGCCCTTTTACCTATTGAGGTTGAGATACCATCCCTCCATGTGTCATTGAAAGGTATCATCTAAGATGAAGATTACCAGGTATCTAGACTAAAAGAGTTAGAACTATTGGATGAATGTCGCCCGCTTGTAGTTGATCACCTGAAAGCATATCAACAAAGAATTTGAAGAAGTTATAATCACGAGGTCAAACCAAGAAAATTTTAGGTCGGTGATTTGGTATTGAAGGAGAACCTTTGCAATCAACAAGACAAAGAAAATAAAGGAAAGTTTGAACTAATTTGGCTAGGACCCTTTATCATCATATTAGTCTATGGATCAGGAGCATATCAGCTATCCAAGCCTGAAGGGGATCTATTTGATGAACCTATGAACAACCTCCATCTCAAAAATTTCTACACATTATCCATCTAGTGCATAGTATAAGTTCTGAAGAAATCCAAAAAAAAATAGAAAAAGGTCCTAAAGAAATCCAAAAAAATCAAAAAAAGGTCCTAAAGAAATCCAAGAAAATCAGAAAAAGTTCTTGAAGAAATCCAAAAAATTAGAAAAAGGTCTTGAAGCAATCCAAAAAAATCAGAAAATGTTCTAAAGAAATCCAAAAAAATCCAAAAATGTCCTGAAGAAATCCAAAAAAATCAAAAAATCTCCTCACGAAATCCAAAAAAAAGTCCTACAAAATGGTCACCCTAATGAAAACCTAGCAAGGGCATCTTGGTGGCATCAAAAGATCAAAAAGAAAAAAAATACAAAAAAGAAAAGAAAAATACCAAAAAAAAGTGAAAAATCAAAAAAATCATTGCCTTGATGAAAAATTGGCAAACAGGTGTCTTGGTAATAGCAAAAAAATCATAAAATCTAAAAAAGTGCAATAAAAAATAGTGAAAACCTAGCAAACAGGTGCTATTTCTAATAAATCGGCTTCTACATCTATTTGGAACGTGTGTTGGTTGTTTCCTTTTGCTATCATCATGCATACATGCCTATCATAAAATGAGCTTGATGTGAATATCTAGCTGTTGTGATCATTTCCCTCCTTGTCTTGGTTATTAGTGTACATATCTGTAATAATTGGTTTGTTTCTCACTAGGGGAAAAATCGTTAACTCACTGGGGGCAACCTGCTTTGACCTTAAAATAAGAGGAAAACAATAACAAGGAAACCTAGCAAAAACAACAATCATGCTAAACATCAAACTAAACATCAATCATAATCCATCGGACAATCAACCATCCAAATCAACATCAAGACAAACAAATCAAATTTCAATTGGATGATCATGTTTTGAATCATGTTTGATCACTTTAGCACGTATGTTCAATTGTTGTATCTTGATTGTTGTTATCATTTCTATGGAGTACCTCGATGATGTCCTGAACTAGAGGAGATAGGAAGGAGAATGATATTTTCCTTGTCTACTATCTGTGATTTAATCATTACTATTGTGCAAATTGTTGTAGGACATGCTCTACAAAGTATTATTGATGAAATTTTGAATTTGCATGGGAAAATGATTAACTCTTGTTTGTTTACGCAAGTAGTGCTCAGGTCATCTCGACCCAATTATACCTAGATTCTTGTGTTATCTTACATTTTCAAAACTCAAAGGAATTTGTATGGAAGTTGTACTCAAGTCATTATGGTCTAATTATACCATCAATGTTTGTACTAACTTTCAACATAATAAAGTCTCAATGATGATAAAAAGCATGAGAAATTAGCTAACAAAATGACAACCTTGCATCTTTAGATCAACATGGTAGATTAGATCTGCATCCATATTAGTTTTGCATTTGTATTTTGGGATTTTCCAAGGCGGAAACAATTTTCAAATAATGTTACCTCTATCATCAAATGGATCGAGTATACTTGACATTAACAAAAACATACCATTCTCATGTAGTTGCATAAGCATTTTAAAGTCACACCATGCACTAGAAAGGTATTATCCTTATACATCCATTCATGCATCCATAAATTTGTGTTTACATTAGGAATCATACATTTTTCAATTCTTTCATTCTTACATTAGAAATCATAAACCATCCATTTATGCATTTATCATACATTTTCATGTGAAAATCCAAAAAACATATCATACATACATCAATTAGGCATTCACATTTGGAAGAATCCAAAAAAAAAGCATTATCATAATTCATACATTTTCATTTATCATAATATTCATGTTAGAAAAATCCAAAATGAAATCATTTCTCATAAATCATTATCCATCCATCCATACCATCAATCATTCATCCATACATTACATCATAATATTTGCATTAGAAAACAGAAAAATAACTGCATTGCATCAAATTTGCATAAATAAATTCATCTCATATAGTATAGCAACATCATACATTTGCATCAGGAAAATACAAAAATAAATTGCATCACATTTCATTGGCATCCATCTCATATCATAAGACATCATCCATAAAACATTTAGAATCATTATCCATGCATTATCATATCATCATTGCATCCATAACATAATCATGTCATAATCATTAACATATCATCATCCACCATCACATAGCATGCAAAATAGAAATCAAATGCATTGATCATAAGACATCCATCATAAACATCATATAAGCACATATGGATCAACAATCATCATTGCATGTCATATAAATCTCAAAATAATCTTAATGTCAATTGTACAAATGATATCAAAGTATGGAGAGATACAACATTACAAAATTGGTAGTATCATAATGTCTCAACTAAAATTGATGTATACATCAAATGTCTCAAAGGGCATCAAGTATGATCAAATAGAGCTATGAGGTTCTCCCCCCAAACCTCATTGGCCTCGCTAAGCCTCCACTTGATGTACCTACACCTGCTACACCTATACTTGGGTCTGGACTGGGGTCTCTGCATGGTGGATGTGTCACACCCATGCTGGTGGTCCAAGAGTGGTTGTGTGCTGATCTAGACCGTGCATAGATCACCCTCTGCTCTGCAGGCACAATCGCATGATATCGACCTCTGTAATACTCAAATTCCTTGATGACCTATGTGACCTCTCTCATCATTTCACCTAGGGTGGTCCCCTCTTCCACTCTCTACAATCTATCAGCTAATGTAACTGCCTACTCACCATTCTCTCTAGCCGCATCCCTCTCGGCTATCAATGTGGCTACTCGAGCCTGTGCTTGTGCCTGTACCAGTAAGTATTGCACCTGTGCTAACTAATCCTATAGTGTCTAAACCTACACCTGCAAAGTAGCTATATGTGTCTACTACTACTGCGAGGGTAGTCCAGTCTGCACATGTTGCTATTATGTGACCACTAGAGACCTCCTCTATTGAGGTACCATGACATCCCTAACATGAAATGCTACACCACTACCACCTCTGCCACCATCATCTCTACCATCATCTCCCCCATCATCACTGTCTCCACCATCACTGCTCTCCCTCTCCTCCTCCTCATCATCTCCTCCAAGTCTCCTCCACCTGGGTGCATGTGGTGGTGCCCTCTCATCATCATCTAATATTGGCATGGGCTCATCTCAACTCGATAGCCGAGGAAAAGGATGGGTGAAGAAGTACTGAGCATAGCCCTCTGAGAAGACCACCTCTATAATCTTAGGACTATACTCTAATATCATTGGTTGTAAACCAAAGTACTCTTGATAGGAAACATCATAAGATAGTACAGGTCCCCACTCTCATCTATCTTGTCGTCGATATGCATAATGTGCCACTCCCTGGGGCATGCCCTGTACCCTACCATATTGTCGATGTACTCTCCCCAAAAGGAATCTCTCAATGAAAAAAGGTATCCTCCCAATCAGATATCTAGCTATGCACACATAAGGCATCTTCGTATCATCCTTGGCTACTGCTCACAATCAATATAGGGCCTCCATGTCATAGAATATAAATCATCAAGCACTCTCCTCTAGTACTCTATTTTTCCCAGCTTATGTTGGACAACTGGACCCATGTATCCATGAATGTATGGCCTCCCAGTTGGCCTCTGTCTCTCTACAATTGGTCTCGTGATATCTATATTTTCCCATGCCCTTATCTATAATAATGTCACATCAGTTGATAAATTGGATTCTATAAGGTATACCACCTAGTGAAGATCATGATATAAATGGGAAAACATGCATGATCCCCAAGCATATCAATTCTGATGTAGGATCAAGCTCTCTAGTGTCCGACCCCATCCAACTAACAATCCCTTCGACCTATGGTTAGGACTTAAGAATCCACCAATGAATCCAACAAGCACACATGACAATGTGGCATAGGCATCAACCATATCCCACCATGGGATCTCATAACCACAAATCTAGTCATCCTCAAAGAATCTCCTCAAGGAATTGTCCCTTCCCTGCTCAATGACATAATACACAACCAAATCTCCAACAATGGGGATACACAAAATCTGGTAGATGTCCTCTGGCATCAGGATCATCACACCAGGGTGATCCCACAAAGC
The DNA here is from genome assembly GCA_007115665.2 of Sequoiadendron giganteum. Classification (NCBI taxonomy): domain Eukaryota; kingdom Viridiplantae; phylum Streptophyta; class Pinopsida; order Cupressales; family Cupressaceae; genus Sequoiadendron; species Sequoiadendron giganteum. Next base: position 346,117,660 of record CM021110.1, read on the forward strand.
TGGTTTACAATTTCTGAGAGGAACTGATTTTTGCTGAAATCACATATTTTTAGAAAATATAATGATTTAAGCCTTTAAAAGTTCCATTTTAAGGATTCCAATTGAAACGGGTTTGATCAAACCACCTTATATCAAACCCCCTTGGATAGAACCTCTCTAGTTTTAAACCATACCTATAAATGAGTCTCCTTTACACCTATCAAAATGCTGATAAAAAATCACTTTTGATTTACCTTTTGGGTGATCAAATGAACTAATTTAAAATTTATTTCAAATGATTATGGTATTCCTCGAAATGAGCTATCCCAAGAATATAATTTTAATATGTTTTGGTTTTATTATGTATGTGTTTTTTTAGTTTTATTAAACATAGGTTTTTCACCGAAAATCAAGTACTATGTTTTGCACATGTGGAAAAATATCAAATTATAAAAATAATTTTTTAAAAAATATGTTCGTGCTATGTATTGATGTCCTTGATCTATTAAAAAAAAAATATTTGAACTTCGATACATACATAAAAAGTTATGTTGTATACAGTCCGCTTATGTCTGAATTGCAATTGGTTTGACTTCGAAACTCTATTAAGGAAAAAATATTCAATAAAAAGCTATGAGACCAAATGAAAGTGCTATATATCATAGTTAAAAATCTAAATTCAAAAAAATTAGAATTTTATCCTTCATACAAAAAATGTTATGTTGTATACGGTGAGCGTCACTTTTTAAAAATGTTGTTTTCTGAAAAAAACTAGTTTTCAAGGGAGATGGAAAAAGAAGTGCAATCTTATTCCAAAAAATTTGAAAAAAATATTTTTAAAATCTACGGACAAAATGTGATGAGACTCTAGTTTACATCATCTTCAAATTCCTCATGGTTTAGCCGCTATAGGTGCTTGAATGTGAAGATTTAGTTAAAAATAATAATTTCAGTGTCTAGTTTGGCCAAAAATTGTAAACCACTATTTTGGGATCACCCACCAGTAGGGAAGTGGAAGGTGTTGTGTTCATTGTGCCACCTTTTTTCTAAAGCTATCAAGAGTCCCTGATTAATCCTAATCTAGGGCATATCCAGCAGTGAAGTCAACTCACACCATCCAATCACATGTAGATTAGTCTGATCTAAATGTGGTATCAAATCCTAGGACCTCGAGAATCACTCCCATGACATCAAGGTCGAGGAAGGATCCTATCATCATAACATATCAAATCAGCAATCAATCAATCAATCAAACATCATTCAAACTATCAATCTAATCAGCTCTAATGAGACTTTGGTCAAATCTTGTGAAAATTTATCATTGATCCTCACCTATCATGAGGTTAATCAATATCAATCTATCATTGATCTTGACCTATCATGAGGTCAAGCATCATCCTATTATTGAATCTCACCTATCATGAGATAAATCATAGTCTAATCTATCAACATCATCAAACAACATCAAATCAAAGGTTGACGTGATAAAAAAAATCATCAAAATCAAGGAGTTTTTTCTAAAAATCATCAAACTGGCCTAGATGCACTAAAACAGTCTATTGAAGTGATAAAAACATGGATGCACCAGAAGAATTCACTAATGCACTATAACAAGGTCTCTATGTGCCAAATCTATGTATGCGCCATTGAAATTCATCAATGAACTAAACCTATCTATCAATGCACTAAATGCTTCTATCTATTAAATAATTTACCCATTGCGCTACAACTTGGTATTGTTGCACCAAAAGGTCCTATGCGCTAGGGAAATAAACCTATGCACTACTTCATGCACCCTATTCGCTAAAATTGCTGTGCACTACAAAATTAACCCTATGAGCTAGAAAACTATCCCTATGCACTAAAAGTCTTGATGCACTATTACAGTCTACAGATGCACCACTACGGTGACCAAATGCGCTAAAACGTAAAAAGCATAATTCAAATGTGAAAAACATGGAAAATTCAAAATGCACAAATCATGAGGAGGTTTCTAGAAATGTGTACCAAAGGTGCATACACTGCTAGGCGGTTGTCATGCCACACATGCTTGAATCGATGTGTCTGAATGGGGGTCACCATCTTGCTCAACTTTCTCAAAATCACTCACTCTCTCAAATTTTTGAACTTGCAAGTGCACAAATGAATTCCTTTTCACTATTTTTTACCTTTTAAAGGGTGATTAAGTGGTGTTTTTATTGGAGTGATTTATTTTATTTTTCAAAGGGGCTTAATTCATCAATTCATCAACAGGGGAAAATTTCACTATTATTTTCAAGTGATAAATTGTTGAAACGTGCTGAAAATTTCAAAATCATCAAAAAATTCACAAAAATCCAAAAAATCCAAAAATTCATTGATTTATCTCCCGAGGGGGGCATATATCTGTCATCACTTGAAAACTAGTGTCTAGGCCATTGACATTTTTTTCTCAGCACCAACAATAAATTTTTCTTTGAAGAAATGTGTAAAAACATCACTTTAAAGAGGGGAAAAATGTATACACCTAAAATCTGTCAAGATAATTGATTAATTAAATACAATTTATTTAATTAATAAACCCTCTTAATTCATTTTGAGAGAAACAAAATATTAAAAAGCAAGTTTAGCGAATGGAGCAGAGCGCAAGTGAAAAAAGCAATATCAAGGGCGAACGACAAGTCGAGCAGAGCAAGGGCCCCAAGAACAATGTGCAAGGTAAGGAGCATCACCCACATGGCATGCCACAACACACCAGATTCGGCAAAACTAGAGGTGGTCATGGACAAAATAATGGTGGTCGTGGCCAATACAAAAACTATAGAAAGGACTAAAGATTATAGCAACAATGGCATCTGAAATGAAAAGGGGGTCCTCAGAATGGTTGGTCAAGGAAGCAAAGAATGGTTCATCGCCAAAATTATAGGAAGAAAAGGAAGAAGTTTGCTCGGGCACCCCAAAATAATTAATTCAGACCTAGTTTTTGAAGGAGAAATGGCTCTGGGAGTAAGCACAATACGGGAGTCTGGGTGTCGAGGAATAATCTTCAAAATGGAAATCCGTACACCCCCCCTGATCGTTGAAGCAAGATAGTGAATATTAAGTCTAGCTTCTTGCAGCCAAGATGGGACTTCTTAAAGGATTACAGGTTGTTTTTGAAATGGACGGGATGGGAGGCCACAAAGGAAAAGATCATCGAATGGTTTGAGGCACAGTGCAAAGGTTGAGTAAGAGCAAAGCCCCTATCTGCAAATTTTATTTTAATAGAATGCAATGAACAGACCATCAAGGGAAAAATATTGTTTGGCAAACCTCCATTTTTCAAAGGCTTTTGATTTTACATATTAGACTAAGAACCTAACTTTAGCCCTAGCCTACACAAACCTAAGGCATTTCCCCGTTGGGTGAGTTTGGATAACCTACCCCTAGAATATTGGAGTGAGGAAACCCTAAAGAAAATTGGTGAGAGAATTAGCACTATGATCGGGTTTGAAGAAGATTTATTCCTAGGATAATTTGAAATTGTCAAAATTTTGATCAACATGAATTCAGAGGTCAAGTGTTTGATGGAAATACTAACAGAGAAGTGCTCTTGGTTCCATAAGATCATAGCTGACAAAATTGGAGGCAGATGTGTTTTGTGCAAAGAATATGTTGCTAGTTGTTCGTATAGGGTTGGAAAAGTAGTCAATTTAGTTTGGAATGAAGGATGGTCAAGTAAGGGATCAAAAAGAATCCAAAACCTAGAACCGAATCAAGGCTCATCAAATTTTCATCCTTCGGCAACCTTGGGCATCCCTCCTATAGTTACAAACATGAATGACCTTGAGGATAGGTCTAAAAACACCATCAATGCAAACTTGGAAGAGGCATCTAGGAAGATTGTCCCTCAGGAGGATTCAAACAAAGAAGTTGAGTGGGTTGAAGGCCTCAAAGGCATCTCTTTTGTAGATACAGCTGCAACATAAATGCTTGGAAACAAGGTGGATTTGGTTGAGGAGCATGTTTCCTCGGTGCCTCCAAAAAATAAAAAGATAGAACTTTCGGTGATTCCTTGTTGGAAAATTGACTTAGAGGATAGAAGCAAGGATACTAATGAGAATTTTTTGGAAATCACCAAGGGTATGCATGAGGAGGGGTAGATTAAAAAAAATTTAAATAATACTAGGTTTGATCGAGATGACTTCCTCAATGAGGATCTCCCTTTGGAGGAGTAGAAATTATTTCTGGAGGCAGTGGCTGAATCAAAACATGAGTTGGATGAGATAGATATACCTGATAAATTAGGGATCCAACAATAGTAGTTTAGTAAATCTAAACCAGATTGTGGGAAAAGGAAGTCTGGGGGAAGAACGTCAATGCAAGAACTGAGATCCATAGATGCGAATGCTGAAGGTCAACAAAAAATTACCATGATGTTGAGATCTGGGAAGGGAACACCCTTTCCCAAGGGGCCATGAGGCTAATATCATGGAGCGTTAGGGGCTTAAACACCCCTAACAAACAACTTGTGGTCAAAAGAAGTCTCATTTTTTCCAAAGTAGATATAATTCTTATTCAAGAGACAAAATTGAGCAATGAAGACATGGATCTACTCAAGAAAAAGATAGCAGGTTAGATGTTTGCGGGTGTACAGGTGAGCGGGGCTTCTGGTGGCTTAGCAATACTTTGGAGACCTAAGTTAGTTCAAATAGAAATGCTTGTGGAAAACCCCTATTGGCAATGCAGTTGGGTCTATAGTATTCATTCAATCCTGAGATTTGGGCTCATCAATGTCTATAGACCGAATTCTTGCATAAGGAAACGGGCTCTGTGGCAAGAGATTGAGACATTCCTGGGTGAAATGCAAGGAAATAATTTCTTCCTAGCAAGAGAATTCAATGCGATCCTAGAAGACAAAGACAAAGACAAATTTTGGGGTATTCAAAGAGAGAATCAGTCACAAAAATATTTTAGGGACTGGATAATTCGAAATCAGATGCTCAATATCGACCTCTAGAATGGTACTTTTACATGGACAAATAGGAGATTGGGTCCTTGCCTAATAGCTGAAAAGTCAGATAGATTCTTATTTTGGGGGAGCCTTGACAAATTCCCTCATCTTTTCGAGGCCAATATATTTCCTTGTACTGGCTTGGATCACTCTCCAATAAGTCTAGACATTCAAGAAGATCGTTGTCTGAATAGGTCTCCTTTCAAATTCGAGATATGTGGTTAAAAGACCCTAACTTTTCGGGGCTTGTGTCTCAATGGTGGGATGACTTTCATGTATCTGGTTCCAAGATGTATTTCCTGATAACCAAACTAAAATGGCTAAAACAGAAACTTAAGGATTGGAATTGGAGTTGCTTTAAGAATATCTTCAAAACCAAGGAGTCCATTGAAGAGGAATTGCAAAAGGTGGAAGAGAACATAATTGAGAATGACATGAACCGATAGAGATACCTCCAAGAAAAGGAACTATTAGGTAGATATGAATATGTGCTCGCTAAAGAGAAACTGTATTGGAGACAAAAATCTAGAGAAGTTTGGCTCAGAGAAGTGAACAAAAATACCATTTTTTTCTATAATAGCACAAGGCAGTGCAAAAATGTCAAGCATATCATCAGTTTAAAGTGATCTAATGGGTCTACAATGGAAGAACCAAAATAAATTGTTGAAGAAGCAGTAAGCTACTTTACAAAAAAATTAAACTCAAAATTTTCTGATTTATACCATGAAGAGGACTTATTAAGGAACATCCCAAGACTAGTAACTATTGAACAAAATAAAATGCTAAACGCTAGGTTTTCAAAGGAAGAAATCAGGGCTTCCCTATTCTAGTTACATCCTGATAAGGCCCCTGGTCTAGATGGTCTCCTAGCTGGATTTTTTCAAAGATTCTAGGATTTGATTGGTGATGAACTAGTAGAGGCAATTGATGCATCATGGACGTCTGGGAGTTTTCTCAAAGAAATCAGCAACACTTTTATTGCATTGGTCCCCAAGAAGGAAACAACCTCATCTCTAGATGACTACATACCAATTGCTTTGTGCAACACAATTTACAATGTTATGACGAAGGCCATGGCTAATACATTAAAAATTATACTCCCAACAATGATCGCTGAAGAATAGACCGGATGTGTCCCAGGAAGGTCAATTTTGGATGGCATAATAATAGCCCAAGAAACAATCCACTCGATCCAACAAATGAAGCAACCAAGTATGTTGATCAAACTAGATATAAGGAATTCCTATGATATGGTGGATTGGAGGTTCTTGATTAAAATCTTGGAAGTTTCTAGTTTCAACCACCGATGGCTAAATTGGATTTTTAGTTGCATTTCCACACCCAGGATGTCAATCCTAGTAAATGGTACACTTGAAGGTTTTTTTGCTGTATCCAGAGGGTTACGCGAGGGGGACCTGATCTCTCCTGATTTATACATTTTAATGGTTGAGGCTCTTTGACGTTCAATTTCACACGGGGTTAGCACATCATTGCTAAAAGGCATCAAGATTACAAGTGATCTCCAAGCGGTCTCCCATCAACAATTTGTTGATGACACCACTCTAATGCATGCAACCAAGAGGAAGGGGGCTCTCTACTTAAACACCATCTTTAGGAAATATGGTGAGGCCTCAGGATAGAAGGTGAACGAAGCTAAGTCTATAATTTTCTTCTTTAATACATTAGCTCAGAAAGAGAGGGAAATTTTAAGAATACTAGGATTCAAAAAAGGAGAGCTACCATGCACCTATCCGGGCACTCCATTGGCCAAGGGATCTAGATCAACAGGTCTATCAAACCCTCTAAAAATCAAAACCAATAACAAATTGATCTCATTGAAAGTGAAATGGTTGTCCTGGGTAGGCAAAATTACTTTGATCAAATCTGTTCTTTCTACATTGCTAATTTATCTCATGTCAGTCATGTGCATCCCTAGTGGTTTTGCTTCCAATCTCACAAAGATTTACAAGAATTTTTTCTGGCAAGGAAATGAAGATAAGAATAAAATTGTATTGATAGCTTGGGAGAAGCTTTGCAGATCCAAGGAAGATGGTGGTCTCAATTTCAAATGTCTTGATATGCATAAAAAATCTCTTGGGGAAAAACTTGTTTGGAGAATGCACTATGAGCCCCAAAGGAAGTGGGCTAAAATATCACACCACAAGCACCTCAATGAATACAATGATGGATACATTCTATCCACCTCCAATCCCCCTACTGGATCACAAATCTGGAACTTTAAGCAAAATTGCAAGGGTGTAGTGTGTGATTACCTCTCCTAGGACATCCACGATGGCGGTAAGGCCTTATTTTGGGAAGATTTCTAGGTTGGCTATCCAAGCCTTGGAAACCTAATAAATGTGGATGAAATAAAGCAGTTGCTGAAATCACTTTGGGGTGAATGGCTTAAGGACTATATAATTCTAGATGATGAAAATTTAGAATTTGGGTGGAAGTGGAAATATTTCTCATCTCTCAATCTTCCCCATGCTGAGACCTCACTTCTCCTCGAGACACTAAAGTGTAGATCCTTTGTATTCAGAGAAGGTAGGGACTCATTGATATGGGACAACTCCAAATCTCAAAAGTGCAATGCTAGGGATGGATACAAAATTCTTTACAAAGAAAGAGGGTAGATTTCTGATCGACTCCCTATAAATCTGTGTTGGAATATCTCTTATCTTCCCAAGGCAGGAACCTTCTCATGGGATACCATTCAAAAGAAAATCTTAACTGCTGAAAGGTTAAGATGGTTGGGCTTCTAGGGCCCATCAAAATGTGTCATGTGTGAGAATGCAGAGGAGTCCACAAATCATCTCCTCCTAGGTTTCCATTTGCTCAGGAATTTTTGGATTGGCTTTGTGCCAAATTAGGTTGGGTTAGTGCAATTCCCAATGACTTGCTAAATTGGTTCCATGTCTGGCCAAAGGTAAGGAAAAATTCAACTTATGGAGTCCTTTGGATCATGAGCCCCTCCATTTTGGTATGGGAGCTTTAGAAGGAAAGAAACAAGAGATTGTTCTAGGACCAAAAGATGTGCACAACTTCCCTCATCAATAAGATTGAAGCAGTATTGGTAGAGACTCTAAACACCAAATTGGATAAAAAATCAATCAAAGGTGTTATCTTCTCCGAATGGGATGCCAAACTACGACTCGGTTGGACTTCCCTTGGCATATCTAATTGGTCTGGTGTGGGGGGCTATGAGGCAAAGTCAGTCCATGAGAATACTAAGTGGTCCCCTCCTCCACAAGGATGGCATAAGTTAAATTTTGATGGTGCATCAAAGGGGAACCCTGGTACAAGTAGTGTGGGGTGTATTATCAAAGATTGGCAAGGGGAAATGATTCATTCTGCATCTATCAAACTCCCTGATGGTATGAATAATGAAGTTGAATTCCAAGCGATTATACATGGGTTGCAGATGTGTAGGAATTTGGGAGCATCTAGAGTGGAAATCAAAGGAGACTCAACATTGGTTATCAATGCTCTCCAGAGCGGGAGAATACCAAATTGGAAATTAAATGCCCTTCTCTCCAAAGTGTTACTTTTGTTACATTCATCTGATAGCATTACGATAAATCACATCTATCAGGAAGGCAATACAGAGGAAAATGCACTAGAAAATAATGGTGTGGATAGCAAATAAGATCACTAGCCATGTGTTGGATGGGTGTCTTAGACTAAGCCAAGATGGTTAGTTGTGACACATGGAAAACCATAATCACAATTCTTGGGCCCCTTCAAATTGAATTTGGCCACATAATAATTTGGAGTGATTTGACACCCTTGATGCCATCATTTGTTCTTACTCATGCAAACCTTGGAGGACTATAAATGTATAGTTAAGGGGCAGGTTTTGGATAGAGCCTCTGGGCCATGGTTGATTGGCATGTCATTTTCTTCTGCCCAAACTTTCACAAGGGCTTATTGTTGTAATTTTTTTTGAAATCAATATAATCCAAGCAGCTCAGCTGCCATTATGAATCAACAAAAAAAAACCCTCTTAATTCATCTACTTATAAATAAATTGAAAAATTTATTTATATAGTTCACTTTCTAATTTCCTCCTATCTCGAAATCATTTTCCTCTAGATTTAATTAAATAAAAAAATTTAAATAATTTGTTTTATTTGATTAATTCCCTCTTATTTAAATTTGAATTTTTAAATTCAAATTTATCACATTTCTACATGTTCTTCTAACCTCCTTCCACCTCATTTTCCATCTCAACATGTGTCACATGAATTTAAATATTTCTAATTTGAAAAATGGGAATTTCCATCAATAAACTCCTAACAAGATTAGAGACACATGGCTTCTTCCTCCCTTTGATTCTCTTCAACACTTGGAAAAGTGTTCTATTAAAGGGAACCATCTCCATGATTATCTCTAACTTATTCTTCCTCTACCGTCAATCTCTCTGGATCATAATCTCGATTGTTAAATCCTGGCACATCACAATATGCCTTGGAAATCCTATAAATACAGCATCATTCTCCAACTTTTCATAACACATTTTTGAGAAAACTTAGTCTGCATAAATCATTTGAGAGCATTTGAGAGTATTTAGAACATTTAGAGTATTTCATAATTAGTATAGTATTTGCATAGTAATTTAGAATTATGGCTTGGTTGTTAGCTACATTTCCATTATAATAGTAGTTATTATATAACATTTGCATCATAATCTTTAGTTTCATATTCATCATCACATCACTATTATCATTTGTAGAATATCATATCAAATCATGTAGGAACTAGGATTCTTGCATTTACTGCATCCATTCTCTATGTTGTCATTCTACAAGCCATAGTGCAAGCAAAATCTAAGAGCCATTATGATTTTAAGAAATCCTTAGAGATAGGAAATAATGGAATGGCTTTAGGAATTGATTATGTTTTGAATTCTACTAATTATGTGATGCAATTCTCTAATGTAATATGACTCATTTGTTGTGTGTTGGTTATTCACTTTACACATATCCACATGACAATAGGTTCTAGTCGGTGATTCCTTCAGAACTTCTACACCACCCCACGATTGAAGGTTGTCTGGATTTGGACAAGATTTATCTTGTGTATAAATTGGCGTTAGGGGATACATTGCATGCATCTAGAAGAAGAGAAATCCTAGAAACACATCAAAAGGGGATAGAGCTTATTGATGATGCCATCAAAGCTTTGTAGGAGGCCACACTTGGTACATCAATTGATACTTCTCTCACTCCGATAGAGAATTTGAAACTTCTATTGGACTCCTTTAAGGAGTTTTCCTCCTCACTTGGTGATAAGACAAGGCAAGAGGTTGAAGATAAATTAGTAGAGAAAAGGACTTTGGAACTTCATGACAAGTGTGCTCTGGCACACACCAATGTTGAAAGGAGCCTAGAAATGGTGAAGGCTTGTGAATCTAAAGAAAATATTGTATTTACTTACTACATAAGGTGGCTAGATTCCACATAGAGCATCAAGGATCTGATGGACTCCATTGAGTCTCAATTGACTACTATTTCCAGTACATACAATGCATCTAAGAATAGAGATAGGTCAACTTAGAATTCCATCTCTACTCATAAAGAAAAATTCTTTAAATTTTACAGAAGCAAAAGGAAGATATCATCAAGAAAATTCGGTCTACTAGGTGACAGTGTGAGAATAGAGTACACTCTGGTTGCTAATGCCTTGGTGAATGCAGAAAAATAGGATAAGATTAATATAATTCCCAGTACTCTAGATGATATTGAACAGATCTTGATAGAGTTGGAGTCTCTAAATAAGATGTTGATATCCGCTAAGTAGAGTTGGGATAATGGTAAGATAGTATGGAGAAGTATTCTTAAGGAGCTTCAAAGCTCACCTCTCTAGGTAAAGTTTCTCAAGCTTGCACATTTTTGAGGTAAACTCCTAAAGGGGAGTGAATAATTTTAATTCTTTTGATCATACAATGTTCTAGACCATCCCTGTATATATGTATATTCATATTTTTTGGATTTCCCTTTGTCCTTGATGTCAAAGGGGGAGAGAAAAAGAAAGTATTGAAAAAGGGAGAGAATGTTATGGAGAGAAAAAGGGAGAGCATTGAGCATAGGAGGTTTGTAAATTCTTTTGGCACATGTTGCCATCAGTGACAAAGGGGGAAATTTTTAGAAGAATGAAAAAGAACATATCATTAATGCATGTTTTGTGTTGTCATTGATGTCACCATGTTATATGAGTTGAAATTGCAAGTTTAAGTTCAAGGTTGATCTAGTATGCAGGTATTATCCTCTAGTATTTTGGTTTGCAATTCTCCTCTGATGATTATCATTGCTTGCAGTTTTGGGAAGTGGTTTTTGGATGTTGGAAGCATCTAACTGCAAAATATCATGTGCTCAAGTGCTCAAATGACAAGTTGGCATTTTTTGTGTTTTTTTATTTTTTTATTAGGTTTATCTTTGGATAACCTAATAAACAGTTGATGTTATAGTGAATTAATTTTTTATATTGCAAATGTATGTGCAACCTACCCTAGGTCCAAGCTGACATGATATAGCATGCTACATGCTTGATTTTTTTTCGGAAAGATTTTGTACATGCTTGAAGCTGATAGCTATCTTTTTGGTGAATAAGGGATGAATCAAATTAGGCTGACCTAATCAATGCTTGCAGATGAGTTAGATATATATTTTGGATAGTTTTGTGATTGAAGATAATGGATAGAGTGTGAATATGAATCAAGGTGAATATAAGTTTTCTGGAATGCAAGTTTTTTGAGCATCAAAGGAACTAAATTTGCACTTGTGAGTTGTAACTTCATCAGTTCATATTTTGGTTTTAACCCATTTTGTTAATGTATTTGTGTAGGCAATGAGCCTCTCATTTTTTACAGTGAGTCTTGGTAGTGAGCCACCCTTTGTAAAATCTTATAACTAGCTATAATATATTGTGAGCTAATCCTCACCGTGGTTTTTCCCACTTTGGTTTTTCTAAATAAAATTTTTTTGGTATTCATGTGTTGTGTGCTTCTACATTTTGTTAATGCTTCTACTCATTTTACTACTATATGTATTGGAGTAATTGGATGGTGTTTGTTCAATAATTTTAAGAAGATACTTATTCACCCCCCCTTTCACTATCTTGGGTATTCAACAATGAATTTGTTACATATATTCGACAAGAGAACACTTCTTAGTGTGCAAAGAACATAATTGCAAGTGTATGACATTTGGTAGGAGGGTTTCCAGTAGAAATGGAGGCCCCTGAATTGGTAATGCAATGTATGAATTGATATGAGAAAAACAAGAGGTTTATTGAGAAAGAAGGGAGATTCTAAGCAAAACTCTCTATAAACAGGAGTGCATAAACATTTGGAATCCCCACATTTAGCCAGATGAATTTGTTGGAATATGAAGATCCTCGATACAACATACCTGAATGAAGAAGAATAAAACATGAAATTTATGAATGAACATGGTGTCAAGACGATATTACCAAGAAAATGAGACAAATCTTGAGGTCTATGTTTATTCAGGATGTTTAGGACATCATAACCCTATTAAGTAGGATAGATGGTGTTATGTAGGAAAAACGTTTGAAGGAAACTAGTTAAAGCATACAAATATTAATCTAACCTACATTAAACAACAAAGCACAAAGCAATAAACAGAAGCAAGTAAATGAAACATTCTCACTGAATATATGTCCACTTCTTTGAATTATCTCTGTTGCCCTTCTCCATTTTTCCTTCTATTGTATAACTACCCTTAGATTTTCAGTAAGTGTGTAAGTATAGCCATTGTATGTATGTGATTATAGAAAAATATCAAAGATTACAAGCTCTTCTTCCAAAACTATATCGATTTCGGGAGGAGGAATAATGATGAAAGTCAGGTCAATTTATAGAAAATTGGTTTTTGAACAATTGGCTCATATTCAAAAGAGAGATCAATGATCAAGATTGATGAATGTCATGCGATGTGAGATTTGTGTCAATTAGAATGTAAGTTGGAAAATTCTGTAGGATAATGATTAAATTAAATAATAATTTAATTTGATGTTGAGACTATTCGAGAATTAAAAGAATAAGAGATCAAGATTAAATAAATGATTTAATCTCTAGTTCAAAGTATTCAAAAATTAGAGAAATAAGAGTTTGAATGAAAAGGATAAAGATAGAATTTGGAGAATGATTTGTTTGAATGCACAGATGAATTAATTAATTAAATGAAGATATTTAATTAATAAATATGTTCATGCATAAGATTTTTAACTAGATAACTGACTGGTTATGATAGAGAGTCTCTTTGCATAGACGATCAGATATTGAATTATGATATAACTGATTGCTTCAAATAGATCTCAAGTCAAATGATGAGTGAATAATTAGATAACTAGATGATAGGAGATTGTGATAGGAATAACTATTTTTATGAATTAAATGTTTATTTAATTCAACATTCGAATTTTAAGGATTTAATTAAATAAATAATGACTGATTTAAATGACTGTTGAAAAGGTTAATTGAATAATTAAATAATTTGAAATGAATATTTAATTATAGTTGAAGGTTATGTGCAGGATTATGATGGGCCAAAAAGTGGCAATATGTAAGTGACATGATGGCCCATGTGGCTAACAACTTTTTTTTTACCCAAAATTGATGAAACAAAAAGGGTTTCTAAAGGAGATTCTCAGCTTTCCACAAATATAAAGTATGCTTTACTTTGAATTTAATAAATAATTATTATTCATTTTCTATTTGAATTATGACTAAAGTCCTGATTGATAGGCTGATCGAAAAACATCTATACCTTTCAAACGATATCATATTTTTTGAATCCAAAACATGCATCACATTCTATGCTTCGCATACTATAGGATTAAAAAAAAAAAAAATGAATTTCATCAAGTTTTGACCAGGTTTATGTGGTTAGACATACTAGTTTTTATATTTTTTAAAAGTTGTAATAAAAAACTCATAATTAATTATTTACCTGGAAAAAAATTACAAAAAAATATGCATCACATTGGGACATGGGTCCTCTACTTATATGTAAAATCTTATAAAAAAATATTATCATTTTATTGTGGTTAGGGTGGTCAGACAAACACCTACTTCTTATTTTTTTCCCTAAAATTTAAGTACTATTGCATTGAAATTTCAATTTTTCACCAAATATATTTTATTTATTTTTAAATAAACCTCGTAGTTTAGAAACTAAATTCAATTTCGTACAAATTTTATTCTTACATATTTTTGAAATAATATAGATAACTTATTCAAATTTTTACTTCAAGTTGCCTAACTCTAATTTTCAAAATTTTCATCACCACTTAAGGGCCTATTTTTTCCATGATGATCTTGCACATACCCTGAAATATGATAAAGGGTAAATTAAATAATAAATTATTTGATTCAGAAAGAGAATTAATTAATTAGCGACATAATTAAACAATTAATGATTTATTTATTTAATCAAGGTTGAATAAATGTCATACTGAATTAATTAAATAATTAATATTATTTAATCATGACCATGGACATTAGAAAATTATGTCAAAAATGGTACCCATAGGCCTAGACCAATTTTTAGTGTCTATAGTTTTCCCCACTTTGATACAATTTCATTTCGGCTTTTGTGTCAAATAAAATCATTCAAAACATGCCCTAGTCGTGCCCCAGTATGAGATAGATTAGGGTATGCCCCCTCAGGAAAATTGACGAATTTTTAGTAAAATTTCAAAAAATTGGGAAATAGTCCTGAAAAGTCAATTTGATAGCTAGAAATGTAGTGGAGTTGATGGAAATGAATTTGGAGGTGTTAGGTTCATGTACAGGTTGACTGAAGATGGAAGTTTACATGACCAATAGACAAGGTCAAAAGAAATGCCACCCTAAACCCTAGGTATAAATAGAAATTGGGGTGAAAATTAAATCATTTGAATGCTAAAGAATTGAAGAATAGTGATTTTGTCTTTGAGCTATTTGTGAAAATGTCTCTAATTCCCTACACGGATCACCAAGGATATAGGATCCAGACCTTCAGATGCCTTTCCAATGTGGGACCCACGGTATGTACCCTTGAACAATATTTTGAAATTTTGTTTTGCACATTTTTCTATGCCCTAAAAATTAATTTATCAGATGCGTCATTTAAAGTTCAACGCATATCTGTTCATACACGATGCATTTTCTCACAGAACAATGCATATGTTAAAATACGTCTAGGTAGTTTTAGGTCATTTAGGCATTGACCACATTTGTCAATTTATGCACCGCATGTGTAGTTATGCATCGCATATGACATTAAGATAGTCACATATAGGTTTATGAGACACATTTGAATTTCCGCTTGCATTTGCATAATAGGTAGGCATGTAATATGCACCACATTTGTAGATTATGAGACACATTTGTCTGATTATAAAGATGCCCTAATTTTGTGATGCATTTGGTTTGTGCAATGCATATGAATGTTTGTATGATGCATGTGTGATTATGCACCACATTTTCATTTGAGAATGATGCATATGATGTGCACCAAATTTTTATTTAAAGTGACTCATTTGACTGTCAAACTTTTGAAAAGAAAAATCTGATGGAAAATGAATGATTTGTTGTTTGACACACAATTTTCAATGCCCTTTTGCAAGTTGTATTAGATCCAATTTATACCCGGAAGTCACAGCCAGAGACATATGAGCTCAGAGATCAGCTACAGAGTGGTGAGACACTATTGTTATGGAGATTAGGGTTGCATCATGTATCCACCATGCCCACTATTCAGGAAAATAGAGGTATTCTTACTGCTTTATGTGAGAGATGGCATTCAAAGACCTCATCATTTCATTTGCCTACTAGAGAGGCAACTGTTACTTTTTCCAAGATGTATATAGGATTCTAAGATTTCTTATTAGAGGTGAGAGAGTTATGTATGATACACAGAGAGGATATAGTGAGATCACTAGATTCCATGTATATGATGATATTAGGAGGTTAGCCTGGATAGAGCATTGTGAGATTATATGGAAAGTATTGGATGATAGATACGAGAGGATAGATTGTATTTTATGTACATTGATAGCTGGAATAGTTCTTCTTGATCGTCGAGGTCATTGATTTCCTATTGGGTGGGGAGAGCTGTTAGTCGACATGTTAGAGAGGGAAGTTGTCTATGCTTGGGGGCCATGCTTATTGGCCATGTTATATTTCCATCTTCATGATATAGCCTAAAGAGATGCACAGTTGATGAGCTTGGACACTACTCTTCTCATGATCTAGGCATGGGAACACATTGCTATGTTTCGTTGCCAAATTACTATTGAGCGGGATGCTAGATCCCTTTATTTTTTTGTTACGCAGGAAACATTAAATAGAGCCATGTTGGAGATACTGGATATTGGAGACATGCATTAGATACATTAGTTCAGTTCACATGGAGACCTTACATGGATTGTGGGTGATGGTCTGATGAGGATAGACACTTGTCTTTTTGTCAAAAAACATAGTACTTGATTGGGAGGACATTCTCCAGTGTGCATATTATTGAGAGGCACCTTCCAGATCATGTGTTGAGATAGTTTAGAGAGGTTCAAGATGACCCTCGAGGTCGAGCAGAGTTTGCTCAATCCTCTAGGGAGGTTCCATTATGGGGGCTGATCATACTTGTGGTGACAGTGGAGGAAGATATTGAGGTGTTATAGCCTATTTAGTGGGGAAGGAGAGGTGGGGTAGTAGATCTTGGTACCATAGTAGCATATGATGATTGGTGGGTAGTTCACTAGCCTATACCTTACACGGATCCATATTAGCCGACATCAGTGGAGAGATGGGGGATAGGGTCCAGAGGTCGGCACAAAAGCAGGGGTGGTTGGGTAGGTGGCAGAGGAGGTGGGGATGATGGCAGAGGTGGTGGTGGTGGTAGAGGTGGTCGACGAGGTTGATGGGGGAGGAGAGCTGGTTGGGTAGGTGGACTATCACCTATCCATGAAATAAAGGTTGAGTACATACCGATGTTAGACCTTTGAGGTGGGGGAGAGGCTAAGATTGGAGGGGAGCATGCTACCGAGGAGGCAGGAGCAAAGGAGATTGCAGAGGCAAAGGTTGAGAGGGAGGAAATGGATATTGATGTCATTGGGATTCTTGTAGGATACAAAGTTGATGATGAGGAGGAGGTAGTGATGGGGGAGTAGGATAGAGAGCTCCATGACATGATTGTAGAGGGGAGGCGAGGATAGGATGAGGAGGCTCCCCGAGATATAGAAATTGATTTATAGGCCCGAGTAGAGGCCTTGGAGGATAGGGTCAAGGTGTTGACTGCATAGTGAGATGCTATGTAGATGGAGAGGGATAGTGCTCTCCTAGACAGGGACCAGGTAGTGATCAGCATATAGGAGACCGAGGGCTGATTTATGGAATTGAGAGCTTTATGCATTGGGCCATCTACAATATTTTCTGGAGAGTTAGTTCGAGCTAGTGATAGGGAGAGATACTATAGGGACTTATATGAGGCAGAGGTTCCTCTTGAGCGATGATCTCCTAACTCCTCACAAGGACATAGTAGTAGGTCACAAAGCAAGACTCAAAAAGGACACATAGTATAGAGGGTGTGCTAGGACCATTGAGGACAGGTCCATATGAAAGGCCTCCCATTGTAGAGAGAGTACCCTAGTGACATATGCCTCCACATTCACCTCATGGGAGTAGTGGTAGTGGAAAACAGTGAAATTTTTATGTTGTAGATGTTACACTTTGACCATAGAGCCTACGAGCTCCTTTTTATTTATTGATACATTCTAACATTGTACTATGACACTTGTTATTTTGAGCAATATATATCATTTTTGGTGGAATTTATATGGTTTACATATGTTCTATATGATGATGTTGTTATTTTTGTATGACTATTGAGTTTATTTCGATATGATTATGGATTATGATGGTTACTCATGATGTTTTATTTCCTATGTTGATGATGTATGCACAGTATTTAGAAATGTTATAATGAATGCATTCTAGGTTTTTATGAAAATGAGATACAATGTGATGTTACTATATATGATTCCATGTGGATGGATGCATAAGTTATAGAGATTTATGATTAGTAAATGGATGTATGTCATGATTATCTAAATGTGATGGATATGCCTATTTGTTTGTACTTGTTTAAAATGTAGCATTACTATATGATCTATTATATATAGACATATGTAAATATTTACATAATGGTTGTAGAATGTATGCATATGTAGATTATCTAAAAAAAAATTGTCACATGACTCCATCATTATGCAAGATAGAATAAATGTTAGCGTGGATAAGTCAAAATGTTAGTATTGAAAAATGATTATTTTGATGAGCATATAATCTTTGATATTTTTCCATATATATACTAAGCTTTGCATTAAATCATCATTGCGCAAGACATAACACAAATAAATAGTACACACCATGATATGAGATAGGCCATAGTGTACAAAGGCATCCACTTGTGAAAACAAACAGTCATAGACAAGGAGTGTCTTAACTCATACCAAGGGTCAAATTGCAACAGTCTTTTTGTCTAGACAAACCACAAACAATAAACAAATAAAATATGGGTCATGAGACGTCATTTCTCCTCTAAATCCTTCATGGGAAATCCTCGAGGAAACTAGTAACATGACTCAAAATCCTAAGTTTTAAAAGACAGTTGACAAACAACAGTCAAAGAAAAAGAGTCTTGAAACATCCTTGCTTCTCTAAATCCTTCATGGGACATCCTTGAAAAAGCTAGTAACCAGACTCTAATATAAATCCATAAAAAGATAAGACAAAATAAGTGATAAAGTAAAAAGATAATAAAATAATTTTCCAAAATTTGATCTTGTGTGATTGTTTGATGTTTGACATAGTCTGATGTCAGGAATGACACATACTGTATAAGACATTGAGTCTGGTTTTGACTTTTGTGACTATTGGTGTAAGGCACGACAAAGCCTGGTTTCAGAAAGACACGCATCATATAAGACATTGAGCTTGATGCCATTGATGCAACAAGCTACATAAGGCTATGATAAATAATGATGTCTATTGTTAGGAAAGACATATCTTTTATAAGACATAAGTTGATTGTTGTCACAATGTGTTTGATTTTGACTTGATGATAGTTTTGACTTGCTTTCCTTGTTGATGCATGACTTGTCTTGATGTTTTGACTCTTTTGAGTGTGTGTGTGTGTGTTGAAAATGTATGAAATGATGTACCCTAAAGGACTGACCTAGTGTGGCCTCAGGGGCTCATTGATTGATGGCCTTGCCTATGTTATACATGCAAAAACCTCATAAATTGACTTAGACTTTGACTGACATGAATGATTTGACAAATATGAACTTAACTTGATGATTTTGTGATGTGTGTGGTAGTGAGTGTGATAAACCCTATTAGACTGACCTAGTGCGGCCTCGGGGGCTCATCGATTGATAGCCTTGCCTATGTTATACACGTAGATACCTCATAGTTCAACACGACCAATGACTTTGACATGTACAAATAATGAGTCATGATTTTTATGTGTGTGATATGTGACAAACCTAGAAAGAAGGGCCTAATGCCTTGGGGGCACATCAAGTGATGGCTTTTCCTACATCTAGTCATAAAGGCAACTTAGTTTGACTATGTCTATGACTGACTTGACACACTAACTCTGACTCTATTTTTGGGATTTTTGTCATCTTTTGATTTTTTGTCTTTTCGGAGGTTTTTGATGTTTTTGGATTTTTCAAGATATTTTATGATGTTTTTTTGAGTTTTTTTTTTCAAGACATTTTCTGACATTGGGATGGTATGTACAAGGTCTAATTAACACAGGTGAAGGATTTTCCCCCAGTCAGGAATAAGACCTATAGGATGGAGTGTGGATATAGAGTTGACTTGATGTTAATCATTCCAAGTAATGGATAAGACAACCATTTATGGTGGGTGATGGTAGATGAAGGAGTGAAGTTGACTATGCATGGTGCTTATCCATAGTGCCACTGAAGTGGTTTTCACTATTGGACGGTTTATTTCTCTTTACTATTTAATTAATTTTTCATTTATTTATTTATTTTGAGTGTTACAAAGATGCCTGTTTGCCAGGTTTTCATCAAGGTAACAATTTTTTAGCTTTTTCTATTTTTTTGTATTTTTTATGACTAAGATGTTGTTCCCAGAAGCTATGCATAGAACCTCTTCAGATCAAGGCTATTGATTGGTGATAAAAGTGGTTCTCCTTCAGGGGTAGAGATTTTATACACTCCTGATCCAAAAGCTTCTGTAACAATGTAAGGTTGTAACTTGTTTGGTTCAAACTTGCTTAGTTTTTCTCTTTCAGATTGATTCTTCAAGTTCTCCATTAAGACCAAGTCACCAATGTTGAAATTTCTATTTAGGACTTTTCTATTATAATTGTGATGAAGACAGTTCTAATATGATTGAAGATGATCTATTGCCTATTGTCTCCTTTCTTCTAAGAATTCTAACTGATGTAGTCGTGACACATGGTACTCTTCATCATCAATATGACCTTTCAAAGATACCCTTAGGGAAGGAATTTCAACCTCAATAGGTAAGATAGCTTCATAACCGAACACAAGGGAATAGAGAGTGGAACTAGTGAGAGTACAAATGCTTGTACAGTAAGCCCATAAAGAAAGATTTAGTTGTAGATGTTAGTCATGACCAGCATCATTAATAGTCTTTTTGAGGATTCTAATGCTTGTTTTGTTAGACGCCTTTGCTTGGCCGTTACCTTGTGGATAATATGGAGTGGAAAAGTGATGTTGGATATGGAATTCTTCACAAAGATGATGAAATTCTTGGTTTTTGAATGGAAGGCCATTATCTATGATGATGGATTGAGGAACACCATACCGATAGATTATGTAGATTAGGACAAACTTGAAAATTTGTGTTCCGGTAATATAGGTCATTAGAATAGCCTCAATCCATTTTGTGAAGTATTCGGTGGCGGTTATGATGACCTTATGGCCATTGGAAGATGGAGGGTATATCTTACCTATGAGGTCAAGTACCCATTGGGAAAAGGGCCATGGTGAAGTTATCGATCGGAGCTCTTGTGCTAGCACATGTATCAAGTATCTGTGTACCCGACATTGTTGACATTTCTTGATGAAGAAATATGAGTCCTTTTCCATTGTAGGCCAATAATAGGCTAATCTCATAATCTTCTTTGCTAAGGTAGGACTACTAGACTGGGATCCATAGATACCTTCATGTACCACACGTAAGGTTTCTTGTGCTTCTTCAGGATCGAGACATCTCAATAAGGTATTATCTAAGGAACGTCTATAAAGGGTATCTCTAATGATGGTATATTTGGATAACTTATGGATAAATGTCCTACGTTGGTTATTTGACAAGTCTAAGGGTAGGATTTGGGAATGGAGGTAATCATATATGTCCTTGTACCATGGGAAAGTAGGACCAACAATCGTACACACCATCACAGTATTGGGGACATCATAGGCAGGGACCAAAAGCTGTTCGACCAAAAACTTGAATTTATGCACGTTGCTAGGTATATCTAATAATGAACCAATGGTTTCCATAGCATCTACTACCCTGTTCTAAATGTGGGGTATTTTTTGAAAGGTGATTTTATCAAATTACTGCTTAAAACTATTTGTCATGTGCTTTTAGGGGGAAATTTTCTCATCTTTAGTTTCATATTCGTCATTGACTTGCCGAACTACTAGCTGAGAATCTCCATAAACATGTAAATGCTTAATCTTCCATTAGACTTCCATTTTTAATCCTATCACAAGGGCTTCATTTTTTTCTATTTTGTTGGTGCAAGGGAAAGCAATTTTGAATGACTTAGGGATAGTATCACCTTGGGGTGTAACAAACAGTATGCTAGCTCCTGAACCATGATTAGTATGTCACCCGTCAAAGTATAATCTCCATGTGGTTCTAGTGTCAACTTTGAAGATGAACTCATCAGGAAAATCTACCACTAAAGGATGGTCAACCTTAATTGGTTCATATTCTAAGTGATCAGCAATTACTTGTCCTTTTATCACTTTCCTTTCCACATACTGGATGTCATATTCACTAAGTATCATTACCCATTTAGCTAATCGGCCTATTAGTGTTGCTTTACTTAGGAGATATTTCAGAGGATCTAGCTTGGCGACCAGCATGGTTTGGCGGTTTAGCATGTAGTGCCTAAGTTTTTGAGTAGAAAAAACTACTACAACATAGGCATGTTTTATGTTACTATAGTTTAGTTCATATCCCACCAAAGTATGGATGATGTCGTACACTACCCTTTCACGACCATCATCATTTTGTGCAAGTAAGGCTCCTAATGCTAACTAAGTTGCTGAAATATAGAGTATCAGAGGTCTATCATATGTATGTGGCATTAACACAGGTGGTGTAAGCAGGTAATTCTTGATCTTTTGAAAAGCTTCTTGACATCTGGGTGTCTATACAAATAGTACTCCCTTCTTGAGAAAATGTTGGAACAGATGTATCTTGTCTACTAACTGTACTATGAAGCATCTAATAGACTGTAGTCTTCCTTGTAATGTTCTTAGCTGACCGATGTTGGCTGGTGGAGGCATATCCATTATAGCTCTTACTTTTGTAGGGTCCACTTCAATGCCTCTTCTAGAAATGATATATCCTAGAAGTTTTCTTGATTTAACGCCAAAGACACATTTTTTTGGATTGAACCTTACTTTTTAATTTTCTAGTCTCTAGAATATCTTGTCTAAGACTTTCAAATGATCTTCTCTTGTCAATGATTTGGCTATTATGTCATCGACATAGTCTTCCATAAGAGTATGTACAAGGTCATGAAAAATAGTTGTCATTGCACGTTGATATGTAGCTCCAACATTTTTGAGCCCAAAAGGCATAAAATTCCAGCAATATGTTCCCCATGGACATGTGAAAGTTGTCTTGTGTTGGTCCTCAGTAGCAATTTTGATCTGATTATACCTAGAGAAACCATCCATGAGGGATAGCATCTCATATCCTGTTGTAAGGTCCACTATCATGTCGATGTTCAAAAAAGGGAAGTCATCCTTAGGAAATGCCTTGTTGATATCTTTGAAGTCTGTACAAATGTGGGTGCCACCAAATAATTTGGTTACTGGCACAAGATTTGATATCCATTCTACATAGTCTTTGGTTCTGATGAATCTAACATCCAATAGCTTCTTAAGTTCAGCTTTGAATAGTAGAGCGATTTGTGGATGCATCTTTCTTAGTTTCTATTTGACGGGCCTAACACCTGGCTACAATGGTAGATGACACAATATAAGATCTAGATCTATCCCAAGCATGTTGGCATATGACCATGCAAATTTTATATGTCATTTTTTAATGAACTCTCGAAACTTTGGTTGCTCTGTCTCTATCAAGGATGCTGCAAAGTATATTACCTGAGGGTTTTCTTCAGTGTTTATGTTGATCTCAAAAGATTCTTCAACTAACATTGGTGATTTTTCCTGAGCAACTGGGATAATGTTCAAACCTCCATCCTTGGGTTCCTCAAAGAGGTTTTTGCCCTCGGATGTGTCCTTTATTTTTACTATTTCTTCATCCAAAGGTGCCTTTCAGTTTTCACCTAGGGACTTGTCATTTTCATCATTCTCATTGTTTTTCTTTTTGTTTTCATTTTTGTGACTAGAGTTGTGAACAAACTCCCCAAAATATGCCATGTCATCTAAGTCTATGGTAAAACCATCTTTATGATCACCTCTAGGTATGCCTTCTTGAAGTCGCATGAACTCAGCTATCACTGTGCTGTTCTCAAATATGTTTAAGATGGGTGTACCTTGTTGATCCCAATCAATAAGTTGGGGATATACGAGGGGAATGTCATCATCAGAGTTATCAAATGTGGAGGCTGACAAGATGAAGACAGAGTGGTTAACATGCTCACAAAATTTTTGGACTAACTCCTTTTTGTTCTTTTTCCTATGGATAGGTAGACTTTGGGGTGGGACCACTATAAGAGCTAGGTCATCAGAAGATGGCTCGTTAGGTGCCCAAGATTCATGATCAAGGGTTTCCCAATAATAAAGTTTAACCCATTCCTCTTTATGCAAGAAATTTTTAGGACGATGGCTAGATGGAGTTGGTGTGGGTTGTAACATTTTATCAAGTTTTCCAAATAGCTTATCTAGGTCCATCATGTTGGTAGAGGAAAGGGAATCCCATTCATATTTGTTTGAGTCTAGGGAGTCAACATAAGTTGGTTCAAATGGTTCTTGGGATATCTCAATGTCTTCAGAAGCACTTACTTCCTCTTGTGATGATAATGAAGTACCATAAATACCAATTCTAATCAGTTGAAACCCTAGGCCGAGTCCTTTTCATCATGGTCAAACAATGATTGGTTTAGTACTTCCATTATGATGTAGCCCTAAACCACTATGCCCATCATATCCTTTTATTTGCATGATTGTGAAGTCTTTTCCATATTGATCCTTAGATATCTATATAAATGGTGGAAGGTTTTCATTTTCTTTAGTATACAACCAGGAGGTGACATCTTCTTGGTCCATGGCTTCTTTACTTAACTCTCCCCATTTTGTCAATATCATTGTAGGAGGGACATGGAATGTGACTATGGATTGTCTCCTATCTACTATGGGTAGACCATATGACTTAGGAGGAACCATTTGATTGACACAATAAGATGCTTTCATGTGATACTCTACATAGCCCTTGTCTTGGATCTCGACCTTAGGAGTGGATGATGGTGGTTGTGATACAATGAACTTGGTAAGAGTTTATGGATCAATGTATAGGGATAAGGTGGAGGATGAAGCCTCTTGATTGGCTGGCACCTGTCGTTGTGGTATTTCGTGTAGGCTTGTACAGTATTGAAAAGGATTTGGATCACCATCAATTTTTATCTTTGTGCCATTGTACGGGAATTTAAGAAACTGATGATATGTGGAAGGGATGGCTTTCATAGTGTGTATCCAAGGTATACCCAACAAACTATTATAGGGAAGGGTGAGATCCAAGACTTGGAAACTAGTGTCTAGAATTGTAGGGCCAATCCTAATAGGGAGTGTGACAAATCCTTTAGATTATCTTTCCTCATTGTCATATGCCTTAATGAATATACTCTTAGAGGTGTCCACACATGCTTTTGAGAAACCTAATTCTTTAACCAAGTTCAAAGTGTAGAGGTTCAACGCTTCTCCTCCATCTACCAAGACTCATCTGACTTTGGTTTGATGGATAAGAACTTCAAGGTGTAATAAATTGTTATGATTCATCTTCTCAATTGAATGATATTGTTCAGAGAATGTGACATGATGAGAATTGGTTAAGTATCTTACCATTTCTTTAAAATTATTGGCATCTATGTTGGTAGGGACTGTTGTTCTTTGCAAGGCTTTATCAAGAATGGCTCGGTGATCCGGCGATATAGTCAATAGTTCCAAGATGGATATCTGTGCTGGGGTCTTCCCTAATTGGTCAAGAAAATTATACTTAAGCTTGGAAGACTGTGTTTGTGGTTCTGATGAAGGACCTAGAAGGGTTATCTTAGTTCTACATGTATTGACAACACATTCAGGATGCTTCTTTATGGTAATGGTATGGATATTTTCATTAGCAGCTCGGATAAGATTGATGGTGGTACCTAGTTTATAATCATACTTAGCACTGCCGTGATTGGCCGAGGTATTATTCTTAGTTCCTGAACTGGAGGCCTTTCCTTTCCCATGGTCATGTAATGGATCTTTGGAGACCTTGTGATCACTATTTTTGGTATGTTTCTGCCCATTGACTTCTATGGTTTCGTCTTCAACAAAATCTTGTATGATGTTTTTCAGTTGCCAACATTGTTGTAGGTTATGTCCCTTTGTTTGATGGTACTCACAATAGGATTTATCATCCCACCATGAGAGTTTAAACTGCTCTGGATCATACTTTTTTGGTTCCAAAGGTTTTATGAGGTTTTGTTTAATAAGTTCTTTGAAAATTGTCTCAATTGGTTCCCCTAAAGGGGTAAACTCACGTTTAGGAAATCTCCTCTGTGGTCGTCATTGTTGTGAATTTTGGACAAATTTGGTGGTTTGATCAGCATCATTAAGCATGTCATGAGAGGGATTGTAACCTCTAAGTGTGATGAGAGGTCTTGCATGTAGGGTCTTAGCATCAACAATATCGTCATTTGTTACATTTTTTCTCCTAGACAAAAATTTGTTTCTATCATTCGGAGAATTTTTGTGTTGAATAACTGGGTTCTTTCCTGGTACCTTAATGTCTCCTTTGTCAATAAGGGCTTTCTCAAGTATTATGCCTTTTTGCACTATCTAGAAAAGAGGTATAATGATGTACTCGTAAGTCACTTGGCAGTTTTGGGTGAATATTTTCAAGGAATATCATTACTTTTTGTTTCTCTAGTATCTCAATAGGACAACAACTAGCTAAACTCCTCCATCTCTAGAAAAAGGTGGTAAAGTTTTCTCCATCTTATTGCATGGTATGACACAAGGAAGCTATTGTGATTTCATTGATTATGTTGAAGGCAAAGTGTTCAACAAACTTCATAGATAATTCACCCCATGATTTTATGCCATATGGTAGTTTAGAGAACCATTCCAATGCTATCCTGACAAGGGTTCATGGAAAGAGTCTCATAAGGTATGTGGAGTCATACGAGATGTCCATGCATGTTGTAGAAAATTATCTGATGTGTTCCAAAGGATTCCTCTTCCCATTATACTTAGGAAAATTCGGTATAATATATCCCTATGGGAAGGGTGTCATGTATAGCACTTTGTCAAAGGGACATGGACATAAATATTGTGCTAAGATAGTTCATTTTCCTGACATAGACATACTGTCCATTTGTTGTTGAAGGATTTACATTTGATTTTTTATAACATCTACCTGTGTCAATGATATGTCGGTTGTGTTATTAGGATTGATGTAAGTGTTTTGAAATGCAATATTTTGTGACGGATTGTAATTTGGTGTAGGTATATATCTTGTTTGAATGTTCTGATTTGGTGTAGGAATATGTCATGTCTGAATGTTCTGATTTGGTATAGGAATATGTCCTATTTGAGTAGCCCCTATGTGTGGAATGGCAGTACTGGTGCTGATATGGGGTATAGATCGCGTTGTGTTCATGCCAAATTTGGCTCTTTTATTAGTGGTTTTTGTCCCAAAGGGGTTTGTTGAGGATGCTCCCATAGTAAATTGTAAACCTTGTGTTATGTTGAATGGGATTGTGTTTACAATTGAGGATGTTTGAGTAGGTATGTCAATTGGTATTGTTGTGGTAATCTGAGGAATAGAGACACTCAATGTCATGATTTGCGTTGGTTGAGTAGATGTTATTCTTAAGGTGTGTACATCAAATCCTGGTGGTAGTGTGGCACCTTCTACTAGTAGCTTTTCTAGATATCTTTGAGGATCATTTTCCAAACACTCATCCATAAAGGATGCGAATTCAGGATCTTAGATAGTTGCAGCTACATCTTCTACATAAATTTTTCCATGTGTGTCTCTAGTGCCATTTTTTTCAAGCAAAGTTTTGTGTGGTCTTTCTATTCCTGATGGTTGGTTTCTAAAAGGATTGATGAATTCCTATGAGTCTTCCATTTCTCTTTGTTTATTTTTAGACCTTGTTTTGACCATGAAAATTTTCCTCCAGATGAGGCAATGCAAACTATGCCTAAAATGATATGATCTAGTCTATGTTTTTGGTATTTTTTGAATATAAAGAATGCCACTAAAATTACGTATGCTAGGATGACATATGGCAATATGCAAAATTTCAAGTAGGCTATGATAGTAAATGAATCTTAGTGGATATTACCTACCACCTATGGAATAATCCAAAGCTATGACTTAACTTTACTAAGGAACCTAATGTAGGACAAGGACAGACTGATAAGGTGAATTTCCAAACTAGACTAATGGGCTAAAAGGATTCACTAGTAGGACAAAAGTGACTAGGTTCAATGATAATGATAATTGAAGCATGAACTTATCCAATAATGCATAAAGTTTTCCTATTCTAAGATATGAAAATTCCTATGAGGTAACTAAGTTTTGCAACTAAGATGGCTATGACTAGAACTTAAATGACACCTAAACAATGTAAGGTTTTTGAGAAATTTTCTAGTTTCTGTCCAAGGTTGATCGTAAGAAATAGAGTGAAAATGACAATTTTCTTTCAAATTGAGATTGCAATTTTAAGATTTTTTTTGACAATCAATTGTGGTTCAGTTTACAGATGCGTTGCTAAAATTGACAAATGTGAACTGCAAGTTTTAGATGTGGTTAACTGATGAAATTTTGTCTTGGTTGTTGATAGACAATTGTGACTTACACAGATATATGTGGTTTAAATTACAACAGATTTGAATCACTATTCAAATGTGACTCATAATCTAATCTTTGTGAAGACTAACTTTGTTGATAGACACATGCAATTTTATGTTTAACAATTGTGACTTGTAATGACACATGCGGTTTTCTAATGATCAATTGTGACTCAATTTTCAGTTGCAATTTTTTGGTGAAAGATAAAATAAACTGACTCTATTTCGTGACCAAGTTTTTGGAAAATAAAGAATACAATCACATTAGACAATGTGTTTTTAGTTACGATGTTTATGAATCTGTTAAAACCAAAAGACATGTACAATTCCTAAGGCTGCTAGTGACAATATTTACTAAGTTCTCACTTGGGTTTCCCCAATTATGTATATTCAAGGTAGATGACTAGTAGCTTGACCCCACTGGCTCCCCTCCATGACACACACTTCTCGAGGCAGCCAAGCTACAATACCAATGAACTTCCCATGGCATACTTCTCATCTCTACAATGAACTGTAAAAATATGAGATGGCTTCACAGGTCTGACCTGTTGCACCAGTGAATAGAAGGATTTTGGCTTAACTATAAACAAATTGGATTTTTAGTTTGGACACCCATTTAGAAGAGTCATGCAAGAGGAAATATCATCCCAATCTATAGAGGTTAGGCTCTATAGGTTTCGACGCACATCAAGGGTACTAGGGAATCAAATGATTGTCCGCTAGGATCTTCGTAATATTGAGCTTTCCTCAGGTATTAAATTTTTTATACCAGTTGGGAGTGGCTTGGCGAAAAGTCCCGACATTGGTTTTGAGTCTCAATGGTTACTCTTAACCACCAACATAGGCCCAAATTTCTAGAGTCATTAATCAATTCTCTTACACCCAAGATTGTACAAATGCACAAGGGGAGAGGATACTATGATGTATCGAATTAGGGTTCTAATCTAAACATTTATAGACACAAAAGACAGTAGTTAATTTTAAGCCCAAAATAAAAAAAATTATAATCTACCAAGCAAGATGTTTTTGAATTAAAAGCCTTCGACCTAGGTTCTGCATGCAAATTTTCAGTAGCTTTAATCATCTCTCTTCGTCAAAGGTTCTGCAAGAAAATAATTTTAGTAGTTTTTTTCAAATCTATCTTCGTCGCTCGTCCTACAGAAAATAAGTTTTGAATTTTATGTCTTCTATGCTACATCCTGCAAACACTATGTTATCCTCCTAAACACATGATGTAAATGAAACATTAGCTAGAATAAAAGTGAAAAGAAAAATCATAAGATGAAAATTCAAACTTAAAATGTTACTAGCCAGATGCATCATTTAAAGTTGCAGAAGCGTCATGGTTTTCATCAGTCAGTTGCATCACATAAAGCCACATATGCATCAAATTTTGTCAAATGTGTCTCAGGATTTTTCAGTTGTGGTTTTTAATAATAGTTGCATCGTTTCATCAGTCAAATGCATCATTCCATATGATACCTACAAAGAAAATAAAAAAAAACATCTATGGATTGCAAAGATGAATGTCTTCACGTGGGTTTCACCAATTGTAACGTAGGAAAAACACTAGAAATAAACTAGTTAAAGCATATAAACATTAATCTAACCTACATTAAACAAAAAATCACAAAGCAATAAACAAAAGCAAGTAAATGAAATGTTCTCACCAAATATTTGTCCACTTCTTTGAATTATCTCTATTGTCCTTCTCCATTTTGCATTCTATAGTATAATTTCCCTCAGATTTTTAATAAGTGTGTAAGTATAGCCATTGTATGTATGTTATTATAGACAAATATCAAAGATTACGAGCTCTGCTTCCAAAATTATATCGATTTCGAGAGGAGGAATAACGGTGAAAGTCAGGTCAATTTATATAAAATTGGTTTTCAAATGATCAACTCATATTCGAAAGAGAGATCGACGATTGAGATTGATGAATGTCATGCGATGTGAGATTTCTGTCAGTTAAAGCGTAAGTTGGAAAATTCTATAGGATAAATATTAAATTAAATAATAATTTAATCTGATGTTGAGACTATTTGAGAATTAAAATAATAAGATATCAATATTAAATAAATGATTTAATCTCTAGTTGAAAGTATTCAAAAATTAGAGAAATAAGAGTTTGAATGAAAAGGATAAAGATATAATTTGGAGAATGATCTGTTCGAATGCACACATGAATTAATTAATTAATTGAATATATTTAATTAATAAATATGTTCATGCATAAGATTTTTATCTAGATAACTGACTGGTTATGACAGAGAGTCTCTTCGCAGAGACGATCAAGTATTGAATCAAGAGATAATTGATTGTTGAAAAGGTTAATTGAATAATTAAATAATTGGAAATAAATATGTAATTATTGTTGAAATATGATAAAGGGTAAATTAAATAATAAATTATTTAATTCAGAAAGATAATTAATTAATTAGCGACGTAATTTAACAAATAATGATTTATTTAATTAATCAAGGTTGAATAAAGGTCATACTGAATTAATTAAATAATTATAGTTATTTAATTAATAGAAGAAAGATGTGTATAGGAAAAATTGAATAATTAATATTATTTAATCGTGACCATGGACATTAGAAAATTATGTTGAAAATGGTACTCGCTAGCCTAGACCAATTTTCAATGTCTACAGATTGAATCAAAGATGCCAAAAAATTTGAACCTTGCATGTTCAAGCTAATAGTGAAAATAATGGAAGCCCTTTGTAGACTCACTAGGGAAGATTTATTAGCACAGGCTGTGTGAAAATTTAATCACATTCTTGGACACCCTATGGTTTTCTATGTCTTCTTATAATGTTTATTCATGTTCCCTAGGGGAAAACAAAGAAGGATTAAACAAAGTTGGTACCTTGAGTAGAGAACTAGGGAATAATTTAATATATGGTCATGTACCTTAGATCACTATTCATTAATATTGGGATCATTACCAAAGGGTTAACAATGTGTTTCTTATGAAGCTAGTAAGAATAATAGAGGGTGATAAAGCTAAAATATTTTCCCTTGAAGCATAGAGTGTTATTCGATCAATTGGGGGTTGGTACATTCAATTTCCTACTTTCACCCACATCAAGGTGCAAGTATTCAAAGGGTACCCCTTCAGGCTACCCAGGTATGCAACAAAAACAATATTATTAGAATTGGTGAGACATTTATGCAAACCTATAATGCCATTTTCTCACAAGCACACACGAAATGTTCTATCAAATTTCCCATCACACTCAAGAATTACAAATGTGTTGTCACTAAAAGTGTTGATATGTGTGAGGAATATTTGAATCTATATAAGCTATATTTCTTTACACTCAAGTGAAAGAATTATGATCTGGAGAGAAACCTTGCCAGAAAAATAGGTAGTAAGTATACTCATGCTTATGATTTAGAATATTTTTGGCATAATTTTGTTGATGAGGATCAGGTGAGGAAGCAATCCTACCAGAGGTTTCTATTAAAAGAAATAATACTTCTTGGACTCCATGATATTCTGGAGCAATTGGATACAAATGATGGAGATGTATTGAATGCAATCTATGATGAAAATATTTTTGATGGACCTATCCCAAACCTAGATTATGAAAAAAAGAAATACTAACCATTAGGGAGATTTCTAGGAAAGTGTTGACATACACTCAACACGGGATTCATGATTATGGCGAAGCATTAAGAAAATTTGGGGTAATTCTCACATACTCGCCTAATGTAAAGGGAAAGCAACAAGTAGAAGATGAATTAGGGTATGTTGAGACTCCTAAAAAGAAAAGAAAGGTTGGAAAGGTAGAGGTAGTTGGACATGGTGAGGAAAAAATTCTTGTAACTTCAAGTCGAATAATTCCTGTGATTCCAACTAGCCAGCGTAGAGAGACTATGGACAATCTAGAAAATGTAACAATAAATCCTAAGATGGAAATTTCTTCAATGATAAATCGAAGAGATCAACCTATGATTGATGAAGAGGTGAGAATGAAGAAACAATTGTATGTTTAAGACAAGTTTTGCATCTCAGAAGGTTGCATATATATTCACCTCTCCACCTTCAGTCAATAGGGTAGTAATGATAAAAACACTATCAAGGAATCCTTGAATTCAAGAGGAAAGTCCTAAGCTAAATGAAGAAGAAGTTAGAAAGCAGTGGGAGAAGCTGACTACCATGATGAAACAATTTGAAGAAAAATGGTCTAAGGAAAATCCTATGGCACAAAAAGTATTGGAAGAAGTGCCAGATATAGGGTCAAACCATATGTATAAAGAAGAAGAAAATTTTATAAGAGGATCACCAGTCCCAGAGGTGGGAAACCCTGAGAAAATTGATGAAAGATAAATGAGGGATACTACAATTCAGAATCTCGTTGATAATCAACTTTTTTAAGGAAGAAGTAAAGATGATGTAGAGTAACTGCAAGCTTTTGAGAAATTGGGAGAATTCTGGGATGATAATGAAAATGTAGAGCCCTCATAGACCTTGGGTGGTGAATTAAAAAACAAGGAGAATCCTAATGCTTAATGACAAGAAGAAATTGTTTCCCCAAGGGATGATGTAGAACACACAACAAGAATGGAGAATATAAGTCTCAAAAAGGAAGAGACAGTGATGAATCAAGGTAATTTGGAATCCCTACTAGTGAGGACAGAAGGTGTTCAAGTTTTAGGGGGTGTGATAGATAATGTTGATAGTTCAAGAGGAGAAGTTCTTGAATATGAATATCATTAGGAACAAAGAAATATGGAAGAGGTGGAACATAATGAACAAGCACTTGATTGGTTAGTCAAAAAAATGGCTCCACCATTGGAGGTGGAACAAGTGCCTCTGGATCTCAAAAGTTTAATATAAGAAGTGGAGACCCCTAGACCTAGAGATAGAGAAAATACAAGACATGCTATGAAGAAGAATGCAAATGGAGGGATAACTCTCCAAATTTCTACTCTAGTAGGAGATAAGGACAAGCATGAAATAACACTTAGGGATTATAGGGTAACAACAATTAATGCCAAATATTCGTCATGGGGATAGGAATTATAAGAAATGAAAGTAAATTTAGAGAAAATTTTTTCCAGGGTATAGAAGAATAAACCAAAGAAAAGAGAGTTGAAGTAATGGATTTCTTTCCTAGAAGGTTTTATCAAGTTGCTATCCTAATCTGGTCAAACACAAACCAAATTTTCCCAAAATTCGTTGCCTATGTCTAAAGAGAAAGTATATGCCATTACAACAATTTCTCATAAGGAATGCGCATTTGAAGAATGGATGGAGTACTTGGTGAGGCAAGGAGAATAATTAATTAGGGATGCAATTGGGAAACATAAGGAGGAATACCGTTGGTGTGACAAGTCTCAAAGACTAGAGGGAGAATGTAATTTTTTCCAAGAACAAACTGATGCAGAAAGGAAAAAGCTAAAATCTCTTATTCAGATAGATGACTGAGAGTTGATGAATGAAAGGATAACCACAAAACAAAAAATTATCGTATTTGAAAAGTGGAGAAAACAAGTGAAATGGGAAAGTGACACTTTCCTACAATGTGTAGAAGGATTTGAGAAGGTCATTAAGAGATGCAAGAAGTTGATTAATAGAGATGAGAGATTCATTGAAATGTTAGCTCAGAAAATTATGATCCTTGGAGTTTAAGGTAGGTAGATAAAGAGGTAAAATATTTCAAATAATGGCTCGAAAAGGTGAATAAGGACCCTTTTCGCTCACTAAGCCGGGAGGTTATTGATGAAATTATAAAGTGCAGGAATGTTATGGTTAAGTATGATGAAGAAATGATGCAAAGAAATGAAAACATCATTCAAATATTAGAAGATTATGCTAGGATTAAGTACAGTTGGAAAGTGATTTAGTGAGTTTCAAAGGGACTTATTCATCAAGTTTTGGTCACTTTCTAGGAGTATCACTAGAGGAAAGTTGAAGATGAGTGTTCAAACCTAAAGTTGAATGAAGAAGAATAGATAATTAGATACTATATGTCAGAAGTGTTGTGTGTCGATATAGCTTTGAATGAATTTTGTTGGTTTGTTCCCACCCAATGAAGGTGGCTAGTCCTAGAGGTTTTGAAAAGTGTCAACAATGTTATTTTTTTTGCAAAGTATTCACTATTCGAGACCCAAATTTGAAGATTGTTACTAATAAAATGTCAAAGTATTTTGACTTTTCCTAGAATGTTTTGATGACAATTGTCACCTTCCATGTGTTGCATTTTAATTTTATTTCTTTGATGCCCTTTGATGGACTACTTTTAAACTCTTTAGGGCCTTGTTGCTATAAAGGGTCATTTTCTACTTTATTTTATATTAAGTTCAAAATTTGTGGATGTTAGAGAACTAAAAATTTTCAAATTTTTTTCTTTTGCCTATAGTCTATTCCATTCTAGGTTAAAAACTTGTATGTATCATTAGAATTTAATCAATATTAGATCCAATTTCAAAGCTATTTCCTGATATGAAATTTTATGTAGCTCATTGTTTGTACCTATCAAACAAGACTATGTGTTGCACCGTTTAAGGGTGCATACTGAAAAATATCTAGTGGAAAACAATCCCCCTTTTCTTTTAAACATCACATCATTATGTTCCTAGCTGTGAAGCAATCTAGTGATGTATGGAATGGTTTTGTCTAGTTTGGTTATTTATTGAGGCATGTGTGGATAATAATTAGAAGAAATTTTACTTTTTAGTAATTTTTTATGCTTTATTTTATATTACATGTTTAAATTTCAGGAAATGTTCCAAAAAATTAATGAATGCATGGGTTTCATCAAAAATATTTTCATTCCATGAAACTATTGAATGCTTAAAGTTAAATCTACTTGGATAAATGCAAGTTATTTGAATTTCATGAAATATTGTTGCAAATTTATTTATTTCATGAAGTTGTTGAATGACCAGACTGAGATTATTTTCATATATTTATGATACCTTCCTATACCTTAAGGATTGTTTACCCCTCGTGTATATCTATATTATCACAATGTACCCTGAGAAAACCT
This sequence comes from Sequoiadendron giganteum, assembly GCA_007115665.2. Classification (NCBI taxonomy): domain Eukaryota; kingdom Viridiplantae; phylum Streptophyta; class Pinopsida; order Cupressales; family Cupressaceae; genus Sequoiadendron; species Sequoiadendron giganteum. The sequence goes on from CM021110.1 coordinate 346,152,957, forward strand.
AGTGTGTCAAGACATGACATAAATGAGCCTTTGGATTAAGCTGAGTTAGACTTAGATTAGGCTCCCCTAGTGCAATATTTCAAGAATGATAGGTTCTTGTAGAGTCTTTGTGAGAACTTTATCTATCTATTGGTGTGCAACTAACATCTACGTCAACATATCCTAATAAAATCTTAGAAAAAGGGGGAATTGAGCCTAGGTTTTTGATATTAAACTTAAGGTTCCATTTTTATATGTTTCATTTTGGTGAACCTGGAATGTTAACATTATTTTGCTTTATAAATTCACCCTAGATTTGGGTTTGGCATATCATTTTTTTTTCATTTCTCATTTAGGGTTTCATGTTTTCTTCATAAAAAGTCATTAAAATCCATAAAAATGCATTCACATTGCATTAAAGGTTGCAATAGGTTTTGTTTAAATAATTCTATCTCAGATTTACATTCAAACTTCATTCATTCAGTCATTAAATTCTAAAATTGTCTACTACATTCATTTAGGCATCTTTCATTTAGGTCAAGAAAGTGAAAACTTGCATAGTTTTGTTTTAAAATTGCATCAAAACATCATTCTCAAAACTTTGCATCTTGAAATCAGTAAATTATTGTATCTTAGATGTAAAATCACATTCAAATTTTTTCTAACATTTCAACTTTATTACACATATGTATCTTTCAATTTTATAGTCATAAAATTAAAAAAAATTGGAAAAATATTCACTGTCAAACTTGTCTACACAGATTTGGGAACCTTAAAAAGTAACAAACATAGTCAAACTTTCAATTTCTTAAAACCATATCTAGGAAATAGATTCTCTAGGTGCCTTTATCCTACCTTCAGGCTTAAATTTCTATGACACAACCCTTTCAAAAGACTCTATCCGAATCTACTATCTATTAGATCCAGATAGAGTAAGAAAAAGTCATAAAAATCCCAAAAAGAGCATTCACATTGAATTAAAGTTCGCAATAGGTTCTTTTCAGTCATTATAGCTTAGATTTACATTCAAATAGCATTAATTTGGTCATTAAATTCTAAAATTATTGACTACATTCATTTAGGCATCTTTCATTTAGGTCAAGAAAGCGAAAACTTGCATAGTTTTGTTTTAAAATTGCATCAAATCATCATTCTCAGAACTTTGCATCTTGAAATCAGTCAATTATTGTATCTTGGATCTAAAAATTACATTCAAAGTTGTTATAAATTTTTTGACATTATTGTACATTTGTATTTTTCAATTTCATAGTCATAAAATCAGCAAAATTTGGAAAAATATGGGTAAACCTACAATAGTGGGTTACAATTTTTTTAATGAAGAAAAATTACAAATTCCCACGAAAATATTTAAAATGGCTTACCCCTTCTGATGAAGTGGGTTCAAATGAAACCCCCCCTTCTAATGAAACCCCTTTCGAATGAACCCCCATCGCCTTCTAATGAACCCCCACTTGCACCATATAGGGGGCTTCTAATGAACCTCCCTTTTTTCACCTCCCCCTCCACCATTTCAAAATGTATGCATTTTTTTGACTATCGAAGCCCGAGAAGGATGTGCAAATGGATTAGAATTGATAAACCAAGGTGGAGGACTATAGTGATCGAAACGTTCCTTCTAACAACTATAAATTTAATATATTCTATTTTTATTTTATATTTTATTTTTTAGTTTTACTAAACATAGGTTTTTCATCAAGCATCAAGTTTGGTGAAAAATTATTGTGAAAAAATAGTAAATTTGAGAAAAAAAAATTGAAAAATATCTATGCACTAGGTATTGATGTCCTCATTCCAAAAAAAAAATAAAAAAATAGAATTTCAATACATACCAAAAAAATTATGCGAGCCAAAGTGCACCTATGCCTAAATTGTAATTGGTTTGACTTCAAAACTTAATTAAAAGAAAAATATTCAACAAAAAATTATGAAACAAAATGAAAGCACTAGATAATAGTGTTACCAACCTAAATTTAAAAGAATTAGAATTTTAACCTTTCTAGAAAAAAAGTTATGTGAGCCGAAGCACTCACCACTTTTTAAAAATGTTGTTTACTATTAAAAACTAGTTATCAAAGGAGATACAAAAAAAATATAACTTTTTTAAATTTTATAAAAATAAATACTTTTAAAATCTATAGAAAAAATCTCACAAATCACTAGTTTCATAATTTTTAAATTCCTAATAGTTTACCTACTATAGGTGTCAGAAAGTGAAGTTTTTTCTGAAAATGTTAATTTCAATGTCAAGTTTGGCCAAAAAGTGTAACCCATTATTGTGGGATGACCTATATTCATTGTCAAATCTATCTGCACACAAATTTGGGAACCTTAAATAGTAACAAACACAATGAAACTTTGAATTTCCTAAAACCCTATCTAGGACATAGATGCCCTAGGTGCCTCTATCCTTCCTTTTTCGGCCTATATTTCTATGACACAACCCTTTCAAAAGACTCTATCTAGATCTACAATCTATTTTTTTAGTTGCATAATAATCTGACCCTCATTGTACAGTCTCACATCATTATGATTTGGTGTGTTAATACATTTTGGATGTCCTTGAAATCCTTGGTTGATGTTTCAAGTTTTATGTTTTGAAATGATCCTAATTTTGATTATGAAATTCATGATACTTCATCTCATAATGCATGTCTTTTAGATATCTTGGGTCAAGATGAAGAGATAATGTATGAATTTATATATAATTTCTTACGTAAACTTGAGAAGGATGAGAACTTTTATCCCTCAAAGAAATAGCCTAATCACCCATTTACACAATCTGCACCTCCTACTATACCACCACTTGAAATGTTCACTCTCTTACATCCTAAAAGTTAATCACAAATTATACCTCAACCAATGCACATGTAAGTGTGTGAGGGGGAATGATGGACATTAGAGCAATCTAATGAAGAAATCTGATCTACAACCAAAAATCTTAAATCTTAAATCTAGAAACTCCTACACATACGAAATTGAAACTATACTAATGCAAACATGATAAGGAATCTACTAATTACCAAAATGAGAACAAAAGATACCTTTTACCATCTCGTAGTGGAGTGTATTCGCTTGATGTTGGATTTTTTTTATCATAGCTAAGCCTCCAAAGTTCATTGGAAAAGTGTGGATGAATGCTTGTTTGTGTTTGGTTGATCGAAGACAATGGATGAAGCTCTCTCTCTCAAGGTTGATCTTAACAACACTTCATTGCTTAATGTATATGAATTCTTTGATCCTTGTTTTTGAGGAAAGGAGTTTGTTATATATAAAATGATATTTGAAATGGATGATCAAGATTGTTTTGAAGAATATATGTTGTGCATATTTTGCACACACACCCCGTCGAAGGTAGGGACCCCCCTCTTTTGCTCCTAATGGGTCTTTTTCACTCCCAATTGGCTGTTTTTCTCTTTCCTCATTTTGCACACCCCTATTTCCAAGCCTAAGATAGTCATAATCCATAACCAATCAATTTATTTTGATCAGGTTCACCTAGCTTAGTTTCACTAAGCCATTTGCCTTTGCGGGCTGGTTTCAGTGGGCTTCCCTTAGCTTTTTGTCCAGTGTTCATTGAGCCTTGTGGACCCGCATTTGTGGGTCTCCTCTTTTTATTCATCATCGGGCTTCACCGTTCACCTACAACCAAACCCCAACATCCACTCACATGGCGGACCCCGCATACATCATTGCTGCAATGTCCTTTGTGCATCGTGGACTCATAGTTGTTGGTTGCCCTATGCGGATCTTCATTCCCGTTTTGCTGCTTTCACAATGGCTGGCCCTTGAATTCCACCTACATGATGGGCCATGCTGAAGGTGTTTCCATCCCATAATTGCTGCTACTAAGCTAGGCTAGACTAGCTTCAAAATTTTCTAAGTCCTGATGATTGTGAGCCTTTATGCATAGCTTTCCTTTGTCCAACCACCACTGTTTAAATGACTATGCTCCCATGTTGCTCTACTTCGCGGGATCCGCACATATCATCACCTCACAATGAAATTTAAATCCTACAGGTGGACTCTTGAGTCAAAGGTCGCCAGTGGGTCTGCCCTTGTGGGTCACTCCCCATGGGAGGCCATCACCATCACATAATTTTACAACGGCGAACCTTCATTTCCTCCCCACTTCGTAAACCTGTTTCCCACCAACACCATCATCTTCTTATGGGCTCCCCATAGCAGTGGTCGACCTTCATTTTTCCATTGCAAAATAGAATTTATCTTAGGCATTCCCATGCATTTCACCCACATGCACAATTTCGCTACGGCATGGTCGTCATTTGTTCTTGATAGGAATTCTTAATGGCATCATCAAGTTGATTCTTTGTAGGGCCGTGGTCTAGTCCTTCCTAATGAATTTCCCACAACCAGTGTGCCCACCTCTGATCCTTGTGACATCCTTAATTAAGAATAATTATTGGGGAGGGATGACCCCTTGCTTTAGATCTCTGCAGCTCATGAATAATGATGGCCAAGGGTAACACTGAAGGTAGTCTTCATTGTGGGGACCGCTATGGGAGCCTCCACTTATCTTACGCCACTCTTTCAATCGCCTTCACCCAATGGCCCCCCGCGCTCCTCCGCCCATGTTTCAAAACGACCACTTCTATGTGGGCTCCATAGGTCCAGACGTTGTTATTGTATCCTCCTTCATTGCTTCGCATATGGATTGCAAGGGGTTTTTATTAGGTTCCTTACGCCTACTGGGGTTTGTGTAGGTGGACATTGTGGTACCTCTATATAATCAAGCTATCTCCCTTTTACTAGCATGCCCTAATATTGGACTACCGCCATGAAACATAAGAGGGACGATCAAGTTGTAGTCTCAATTCATAAGGTCACTTTGATAAGCAAGTATACAAATGAGAAACCAAGGTATTGATCATCCAATGAGTGGATGTATTACATTAAATTTAAGTACAATCCAAGCTATGAGCTCAAATATGAGATACTGTATTGAAATTTCATCACGAGATTTCATTTGATTCGAGAGATCATGCATAACCAAGCTAGGGATGAGATTTTGATAATTGAAAGGGTTGCAGACAACAAAAGCAAGGTGGGATGGCATCAAAGATTTCTAAGCCTCGGGATGTCCAGGGCAGGTGTGGGTTCCATCGGCGGGGTGCTATGTTCCCTCTTCCATCACTAAACAACATTACCATTAAGACCATTTGCTTGCTCACCCCAACAAAATTGCAACATGCGGATTTCACTACTCCTAGGGCCATCCTCTCAATGGCACATGCATGGACGAAGATGCCACTAAATTAGTAGTCCCAAACTTATAGTGACTTTTCAAGGGTGATGGCAAGTAATTTAATGAAATATGAATGGATAACTACAATCATGTAGGAGGATATGCTAATACAGGGATATAGGTAATCATTGATTGTAACAATCCAAAGTGTGGCCATGTTGTGAATTTCTATGATCTACCACTTTAAATAAGAAGGATCATAGTGGGTGGCCAATCGAGTTGGCTACTTCCAAAGCTCATGAAACCTTATCTCCAAGCCCTTTTATGTTCCCTTGGTCGATTATATGGTTTGTGCAGGATATGACGCTCATTTCCATCACCAACGTCATTACGAGCTACAGAGCCAATAGTCTCTATGGTTGTTTCCCTTTAGAGACACCTTCATTAGCGACTACTGATGGTAGTCTCGCTACGCCCTCCAACCTTTCTCTTCCAACAACCCACTCCATATAGTTTCTCCACATGGATCGCAAAACTCACTTGGCCATTTTGTAATGATATTCATCAATGGTTCTCCTGCGTTTGTCCTTGTAGCTCCTTGTCGGTGCCACCAACCTCACCATTTTGGTGTGATTTCAAGCTACATATTTAATTAATTAATGATCGAGTGAAGGCCCATTTGGTGAGATGGACATAATAATAATGATAGAATGAAGGTCACGTCCATTTTCATATGGAGAGTAAAATTCTAAAATGGAGGGTGATAATCAAAAGAGATCAAATAATCTCTAGTGGAAAAAATAAACTCGAGGTGCTGAAAGGGAGAATCGGGTCTATGGATTCCCATGAGGGGACACAAGTTGGTGTCAGTAGTAGAACATCTTTCAACAAGTATGGGAGTGTCATTGTGAAATTAATCACATTCAAGCAGAGAAGACAGAATAATCAAGGGAGAGCTCCATTAAAGTTTCATTCTCTATGGGTTCCGCTTCTCTATTAGGTTTACTCATTTATGTTCCATTCATAGCGAATCAGCCATGATGCCCCACCTTCTCTGGCACAATGACGGCCTTCCCTGCAGGTTCTACTTGGGGAAGGGCTATCAACTCCTTCATCGTTCACTCGCAACCGTCACCCGATGTCTCCCCACCTTCCTTCAGCCACACAGTTACCCCACCTCATCCCTCTGCAGGTGTCATCTCCAATTTCCACCCAAGACAACTATTTTTTATGATGTGTCTATGTGGGGTATTCGGGGATGTCATCTACCCTTGGTAAAATGGGTCCAGTAAACCTAAGTAATAAATCAAAAGATTCATAATGATGCTTAACTAGTCACCAAGGGTTAAGGTTTCAAAGGAGGGGATACGTGCTAAAGGAAATATTTAAAGGCCCCATGTCATAAGATATATTGAATGCTCGAAGGAAAGTATGTTTAAAATAGTAAGTTTGTAGGATGGAAATAGGATGATCCCTTCAATGATCAATATCCAATAAATGGAATTTGTGGTATGGTTGAAATAAGAATACACTTCAAAGTTTCACTTGGGAGAAAGTTCAAACATTTTATTAAGGACCTTATTGATGATTATATCAATTTATGTTTTAATAAGCCTAATTGATTTTATATTTCATGCAGGGAAGCTAACTAAAGTCTATCAAGGTGCTTGATGTGTGGGGGTTCATTGTGATTTTAATATGAAGACTTTCCTAGTGGATGAAAATAGGATGTTGCATCCTAAATCTTGCGTATGAAGAATGAAAATGGAGATCAAGGATGGCGAGAGTAAGGAGCTTGCTTGATCAAGATTAAAGAAAGACCGAGTTACATAAGAAAGGAGACTCAAGAAGCTTGTACACCTTTCACGGAGATCTTGATCCATTAGGAAGCAATTCCACAAGATAGAGGGCAGTTCATCTGCCTCTCAAAGGATATATCTAGCTAGTTGGAATGATACTACAAATGCATATCAGATGGAGGGAAACCTTGAAACAGTTTCATCTACAGTAAAAGAGCAATCAGCTAGATGACAAATCTGCTATAGTGACAAATCACTAGATGACAAAATAGATGAAAGAAAAATGATGTAATTTAAATTCATATATAATAGGGGTAGATGAAACCCTAATGTCAAGTGAATCTGAACCACACAATGCAAATCAATCCTAGCCATTCATTTGGGCTTTGGAAAACTATAAATAGGAGCTTTCCCCTCATTTGCAAAAGGATAGAGAATTGGTGCAAAGGGAATTTTGCAGCAATAGAGAGAAGCATTGCATTGTTTCATGGGTGTTTCTTTTGAGTTTGTTCATCTTTATTGCATGATTCAACTTCCATGTTAGTCTTAGGTGTTAGTTTCTTAGATGACCATGATAATGGTGTTTGTTGTTATGGTATTTGATGAATTTATGGCCCATACTTTTGGCACTTGTTGATGACAAGTTGTTGTGCAAAGTTAGCTCGGGCTTCCATATTTTATTGCTACAACTTAGTTCAATTGCACGTTCATGATGTGCATGTGCAATCTAAAAATTAGCAGTCCTTAGAAGATTGCACTGGTTTTGTGTAATTGTAGGCTTCTCTTGGTCAAGCAAAACCTAGTTTAGGAAGTTTTTCTACTATAGTAGCCACCATTGTTATTGTTCATTCATGCTTAGGATTTAGAACAACTCTCTTAACCCTTTCATCTTTTGTTGTTTATTTTAACTCTTTGTTAGAGTAGGATTCAAAGCATCAAAACAATGCCAAATATGATGAACATGGTGAGTTTCAACTTGCTTTTTTGAGTGGGCAGCCACTGTTCATTCACTTCTAGCACTTTGAAACTCCATTTGTAGACCCAACTTCCCATGCTTTGTAAACCATAAAAGTTGGCCCTATGTTACCAAAAAATAACATCAATCAACTGAGATATTCCAAGCATTCTCATGACCTGACACCCTAGAGACCTTGGGGTAATTTTTAGCAACTTGTTGTTGAAGATTTACTTTCAAGAGAGGTTATGCACTTGTGCATTACCTATGTTGAGAAGTGCAAAAACACCCATCAACATAATAGGTGCTAGAAGGAGGGCATGGCTCTGCGTGAGGCTGCAAAGGTGAAATTTGGAAGTTGAAACCACTCTCAAGTAAAAATCCGAGATAGGAGATCTCCTTACATGCTAGAAAGTTAGAATTGGAAAATTGGAAGGCAAAGCAATGATTGAGTTGAAATGGAACAACATCTACAAGTCAACATCACTCAACTCCATAACACATGTAGACACAATGAATTGGTCTGCCTAACTTTCTTGGGTAGAGTTGAGATGGCCTTGCAGGGAGGAATCCTCTTTTGGGAAATATACCAACCCTTGGCTCCTCTAGACCTAGAAGAGGAATTTTCTAACATGGCATCCAAGGCCTTCAAGGATCTGATCCAAGAACACTTGACCAGCAAGGATGGGAAAGGATTGGAAGGGGTGTTGATGTCTAGTTGGTGCAGATTCCATAATAAATCTCATTTAGAATTCACTTGTTCGTCATTTGCAAATGTCATCACCTAAGCTAGGATATGTTTAGGAAAGTTATAACATTTTACTCTCAATGAAGAGGATTCCTCCCATGAGGTAGGAGAGTAGTCAACATGTGGAGGACAACACATTGAAGCTGAATTTAGAAATTTTGTAGAAGCTAGTGTTGGGACAATAGACACTAAGATTGAAAACCAAGGGGAAAAAGCTGATTTTCTTGAGACAACAAAGAGCCCCCATGAAGGTTCAGTTGACCATAAATTCAAAGACCTTTTCTCCATCATTGAAAATCCACCCTCCACTCAAGAAGAGAGATTGTTAGAAATTGAAGATAAATCAACAAATTTTGCAACATCATATGCTAGGACAACCAATGTAGATGTCGAAAGTCAAAAGGATGAGGTTGAAAGCCTTAGGGTAGTAGAAAATGTCGATGAAATCTTAAGTGAAATCAGATTAGAAGAACTCTCCTTCATAAATGACAGTGATAAAGCATCTGAAAACATAGATTTAGAGGACTATAGGCCATGATTGTTTACCACCGAAATTCCTTCCCAATTGATGATGAGGACTCGGTAATGGAAAGATACAACAAACTAGTGTCAAGAATCACAAGGGATTGGTCTGAGCTAAGACATCAAGTAGATTTGGAGGTTTTGTCACTCTCGAATTGGTGCAGACTCCATGACTTGCCACATTTTGAATTCACATGCGAGCTATGCCAAGAGCTCAGTAAACAAGTCAAAGGACAAGTGAGGTGGCTAAGTGAACTGCTTCCTAAAACAGCTTCAAGGATCAAAATAGAGGACCAAGAGCCTAAACCAAGTGATAATCGAGTTGAAGTTGGCTATCAAGAGGATGTTGGGACAACAATGACATGAGAACACCATAGTCCCGAGCCTTTGAATGATGAATCAAATCAAGTGGGAGAACCAACCTTTGAACATCGAGAGTTTTTCCCTCTTGAAGAACATTTATACACAATGGATGACATGATCTATGGGGAATTATTGGAAGGAAATAGCATATTAAATTTAAGTCCCCTTGAAGAGATACCGTCAATTGATGAATTATTTCTCTTGGGAGTTGTAATAAAAAGGTATGCCAATGCTGAAGAAGAATACATTTCAAAAGATGGGGGTGATGAAGATATACTACTTGAGCCTCCAGATGGTGAAACATTAGAACTCCTAGATTGGGAAAGGAAATCCTTCTCCATCTACAACAATGATGAACAAAAGGAAATGGTTGAGCATTAAGAGAAACTATATGGGCTGAAAGGAGAAGAAGACCAAGGAACATATGTCTTGGAGGCTTCTCACATGGGTGACATAACATTCCAACCCCAAGGAAAACTTACAACTAGGAGTCATTCTTCCTTGTCTATTATTGGTCCTCCTACATGCTCTAAGTGTTGCAATAGGACAAATTCATCCATGTCATATTCCAATGACATTGAACACCATGAAATTAAGGTCAACACTTGGGGAAGGAGATGGGACAATGTGTTGCCTCTTGAAGGTAGTAACCAAGCAGACACTAAGATGGTCGATGATCAACGTGATAGTGTCTACCTCATTGAAGAACAACCGATAGAGGTTGCAGGTCCCACTAGTGGATTGGAAGAGGTGTCTACTACCCCCTCCTTATGTCCCTATGCAAGCTCAAGACCAAGGATGCTACACCACTCAGTGCCTCCACTTGAGGCTACCAACATGAAAATCGACAATGTAGTGCTCACTCTCAACTGTTAAACACGACCGCCTCCGCATGTTGACATCCAAGTTTTATCTTTCATTTCTCTTGTGAATTCTTATAGTTATTTTTTATCATTTTTATTATGGGTATGAGGGGAGATGAATGTGTTTATGGATCAACCATGGGTTTAATGAACACCCTCAATTGCTGATTTTTCTAGAATATGAGATTGAATTAGAATCCTGCAATGTTGAACTTCCTTTTTCTAAGTATAAGGATGAGTGTGCAAGGTTGAGAGCTATGATTATTGCCCTTTTTCTTGTGCATGCATTATGAAGTCCAATGGGAGTTAGTTTTGGTTTTCCTTGCTTGAACATAATACTTTGTAAATATATCTGGATGCAGTTCATTTTGGGTAGTGTAGGTTCCTTTGTACATAGCTTTTCTTTCTTTCTTTCATTTGGTTAGTTGGTTTGTCATAGGTTAGTTTGCTTTAGATTAGTTTCCTTGTTTTCTGCTTTCAATTTCCTACTTTGGTTGGTGTAGGTTGTTTTCTTTCCATGTGCTTTCCATTTTTTTTCCACTCCGCTACTAATTTTCTTGGGGTCCCTTTGCTTTTACCTAGGCATGTTCATTCACATAACAATCATTTTATTGCCTACGATTGTTCTATGTATTTCTTTGATAAACTCTAATCAAGTTTTTAGAATGGATAGTGAGGGTCTTCTATTAGTGTCAAGTGACTTGGATGTTTGGTTCGAAGGGGATAGGTCATTGGTTGATTTGACTCAGACATATTCTAAAATATTACATATCTCACATACTTCAAGAATCTTGAGGTCATTATAGTTCCTTTTGTGAAGTCCAATTAAGTGAAAAATCTAAAATTCTACTTCAGCACCACTGTGATTCTCAGCCCTAATTGCAAGCTTCATTGCTTGTCAGTTGAAAATAAAGAAGAGAAAAGAAAATCAAAAGAAACAAAAGAAAGAAAGAAAATATTGAAAATAAAAAGAAGGAAAATTCAACTTTCAGGAGGATACGAACAACTCTACCAGGGCTATGGATGCTCAGCCGGTAGTAGGGAAATGTTTGGGAGAATCATAGTGACAACCTTATCAAGGCTATGGATGCTTGACTGGTAGCAAGGCAATTTCCTAGATGCTTTTTGAGTTAGAATCAATTACGCAACTTAACTAGAAGGAGCTTAGGTTCTTGTTGTGACTTAAGGATGGGAATGAATGCATCTACACACACTTGAATTTTTAGCATACTAAAGGTTGGGTTAGCTAGTGGTTTTGATCCTTTGGTCGAGTGTCTGGTTTTTTTCCCTAATGTGAAGATCAAAACTAGAGATTCTGGGTTTGTGATTCTAGTTTTCCATCTAAATTTTCTGGAGCATTTCCTCAATGAGTCACCATTTCTTGTTTATATTTTTCACACACACCTCGCCAAAGGCAGGGACCCCCCTCTTTCACTCCTGACGGGTCATTTTCTCTCTTGATTGGCTATTTTTCTCTTGTCTCATTTTGCAAACCCTTGTTTCCAAGCTTAAGATGGTCATAAGCCATAAGTGATCAATTTCTTTTGATTGGGTTCACCTAGCTCAGTTTTACTAAGATATTTTCCTTTGCGGGATAGTTCCGGTGGACTTCCATTAGCTTTTTGTCCAGTGTCCATTGAGCCTTGTGGACTTGCATTTATGAGTCTCCTCTTGTTGTTCGCCATCGAGATTCACTGTTTGCCTATAGCCAAACCCTGGCGTTCGCCTGCATGGCAAACCCTGTATCCATCCTCGTTGCAATGTCCTTTGTGCATTGCAGACCCACAGTTGCAGGTTGCCTTATGCAGATCTTAATTCCCATTTTGCTACTTTTGTAGTAGCTAGCCCTTGACTTCCGCCTACATGATAGGCCCCGTTGGTGGTGTTTCCATACCATCCTTGCCGCTACTAAGCTAGGCTTGACCAGCTTTAAATTTTCCTAAGTCTCGATGATCACGTGGATTTATGTGTAGCTTTTCTTTGTCTAATTGTTGTTGTTTAAATGACTATGCTCCCACATTGCTCTGCTTCACGAGACCCACACATACCATTACCTACCAATAAAATTTAAAGTTTGCGGGTGGAGTCTTGAGTTAAAGGTCACTGGTGGGTGTGCCCTTGTGGGTCGCCACTTGTGGAAAACCATCACCATCACACTATTTTGCTATGGAAAACCTTCATTTCCTTCTCACTTCATGGAGCCACTGCCCTCCAATACCATCATCTTCTTATGGACCACCCAAGTTATGGCTGACCATCATTTTTTCATTGAAAAATAGAATTATCTAAGGAATTCCCGCATGTTTCACCTATGTGCACTAATTTTCTACAACATGGCCATCATTTGTTCCTGATAGGCATTCTTAATGAAATCATCAAGTTGATTCTTCATAGGGCCACGGTCTAGTCCTTCCTAATGACTTTTCCACAACTAGTGTGCCCACCTCTAATCCCTATGAAATCCTTAGTTAAGACTAATTGTTGGGGAGGGATGACCCCTTGCATTAGATCTCTGCAGCTCATGAATAATGATGGCCAAGGGTAACGCTGACAAAGTCTTCATTGTGGGGTTTGCTATGCAAGTCTCCACTTATCTTACACCTCTCTTTCAAGCGGCCTTCACCTGATGGACCTCCATGCTCCTTCGCCCGTCGTTCACAATGGCCACCTTCTATGTGGGCTCCAAAAGTTTGAATGTTGTTATTGTGTCCTCCTTCACTGCTTCACCTTCAGATTGCAAGGGATTTTGATCAGGTTCCTCATGGCTACTCAGGTTTGTGCAGGCAGACATTATGGTACCTCTATATAATCAAGTTTTCTCCCTTTTCCTATTGTGCCCTAATATTGGACTGTTGCCATGAATCATAAGAGGGACAATCAAATTTTAGTCTCGATTCAGAAGGTCACTTTGATAAGAAACTATATGAATGATCAACCAAGGTATTGATCATCCAAGGAGTGGATAGATTATATTAGCTTTGAGTACAATCCAAGCTATGAGCTCAAATATGAGATACTATATTGAAAATACATCACAAGATTTCATTTGATTTGAGTGATCAAGCATAGCCAAGCTAGGGATGAGCTTCTGATAATTGAAAGGGTTGTAGACAACAAAATAAATGTGGGACAATGTTGAAGATTTCAAAGGCTCGGGACGTCTAGGGGAGGTGCAGGTTCCCATCGGCGGGGTGTTGTGTTCCCTCTTCCATCACCAAATGACATTACCATTATGACTGTCTACTTGCTCACCCTGGTAGAATTGTAGCATGCAAATTCTGCTACTCCCATGACCATCCTCTCAATGGCACACGCATGGACAAATATGTCACGGAAGTAGTAGTCTCAAAATTATACTAAATTTGTAGGGGTGATCACAAGCAATGCTCATGAAATATGAATGGATAGTTGTAATCATGCAGTAGGATACACTAATACAGGGATATGAGTAATCATCAATATTAACAATCAAAAGAGTGACCATGTTGTGAAGTTCCATGATCATCCACTTTAAATAAGAAGGATTGTGGTGGGTGGCCAATCAAGTTGGCTACATCTGAAGCTAATGCAACCTTATCTCCAAGCCCTTTTACATGCCCTTGGCCAACCATATGGTGTGCATGGGCTATGACTCTCATTTCCATCGCTAACATCATCATGGGTTGTAGAGCCTGCAATCTCCATGGTTGTTTCCCTTCGAGGACACCTACTTTGTCAGGAACTGCTAACGGAGGTCCCACTATGCCCTCACACATTCCTCTTCCCGCAGCTCACTTTGCTGAGTCTCTCCATATGGATATCGTGCCTCACCTAGAAATTTTCGAATGGTATTCATCAATGGTTCTCTTGTATTTGTCCCTACATCTCCTCAATTTTCCCACCAACCTCACCATTTCGGTGTGATTTCAAGCTACATATTTAATTAATTAATGATCGAGTGAAAGCCCCATTAGAGAGATGGACATAATAACAATGACAGAATTAAGTTTGAGTCCATCATTATATGGAGAGTAAAAGTCTATAATGGAGGGTGATAATCAGCAGAAATCAAATAATCTCTAGTGGCAACAACAAGCTCGAGGTGCTGAAAGGGAGAATAGGGTCTGTGGATGGTTGTGAGGGGATACGAATTGGCATCGGTAGTATAAATTATTTTGACAAGTATGGGGGCATCTTCGTCAACTTAATCACATTCAGGAAGAGAAGAAAAAATGATCAAGGGAGAGATCCATTCAAGTTTCATTCTCTATGGGCTCTACTTCTCTATTTGTCATTACTCATTTATGTTTTGTTCATGGAGAACCAGCCATGGTGCCTCACCTTCTTTGGCCTGACAACGACCTTCCATGCAGGTTCTTCTTGGGTAGGGGTTGTCAACTCCTCCACCATTCACTCACAACTATCACCTGACATCTCCCTGCCTTCCTTCACCCACACGGTTACCCCACCTCATCCCTCTGTAGGTGTCATCTCCAACTACCTCCAAGACAACTATTTGTTGTGATGTGTCTGCATGGGGTATTTGGGGCTATCATCTACCCTTGGAAAAATGGGTCCAATGAGCCTAAGTAAGAAATCAAAAGATTCATAATGATGCTTAAGCAGTCACCGAGAGTTAAGGTTTCAAAGGGGTGGGATACATGCTAAAAGGAAATATTTAAAGGCCCCATGTCATAAGATATATTTAATGCTCGAAGGAAACTATGTTTAAAATAGTAAGTTTGCAGGATGGAAATAGGATGAGCCCTTCAACGAGCAAGATCCAATAAAGGGGATTTGTGGTATGGTTGAAATCATAATGCACTTCAAAGTTGCACTTGGGAGAAAGCTCAAAGATTTTATTAAGGACCTTATTGATGATTATATCAATTAATTTTTTAATAATCCTAATTGATTTTATCTTTCATGTAGGGCAGCTAACTAAAGTCTATCAAGGTGGTCGACATGTGGGAGTTCATCATGATTTTCATATGAAGACTTTCCTAGTGCATGAAAATAGGATGCCATATCCTAAAGCTTGTGTATGAAGAATAAAAATGGAGATCTAGGATGGCAAGAGTAAGGATCTTGCTTGATTGAGAATAGAGAAAGATCAACTTATATAAGAAAGGAGACTCAAGAAGCTTGTGCCAGTGCAAATAAATCGGGAAATCATCCACTAAGATGAAATCAAGAGGTTGTATCACCTTTCATGAAGATCTTGATCCATCAGGAAGTTGTTCCACAAGATCAAGGGTAGTTCATCTGCCTCTCAATAACATTAAACGACAAAGGATATAACTAGTTGGTTGGAAGGATACTGCAAATGCATATCAGATGGAGGGAAACCCTCCAACAATTTCAGCTATAGTAAAAGGGCAATCAGCTAGATGACAAATCTGCTATAGTGATAGGTCACTAGATGACAAAATAAGCAAAAGACAAATGATGTATTTTAAATTCCTATATAATGGGGCTAGGTGAAACCCTAATGTAAAACAAATTTAAGCCACACAATGTAAATCAATCCTATCCATTCATTTGGGCTTTGGAAAACTATAAATAGGGGTTTTCCCCTCATTTGTAAATGGTTGGAGAATTGGTGCAAAGGGCATTTTGCAGAAATAGAGAGAAGCATTGCATTGTTTTATGGGTGTTTCTTTTGAGTTTGTTCATCGTGCTTGCATGATTCAACTTCCATGTTAGTTTTAGTTGTTAGTTTTTTGGATGGCCATGATAATGTTGTTTGTTGTTATGATATTTGATGAATTTCTAGCCCATACTTTTGGAAAGTGTTGATGACAAGCTATTGTGCAAAGTTAGCCTGGGCTTCCATATTTCATTACTGCAACTTAGTTCAATTGCATGTTCATGATGTGCATGTGAAATCTAAAAATTAGCAGTCCCTAGAAGATTGCATTGGTTTTTTGTAGTTGTAGGCTTCACTTGGTCAAGCAAAACCCAGTTTAGGAATTTTGTCTACTGTAGTAGCCACCATTGTTACTATTCATTCATGCTTAGGATTTAGAAAAACTCTCTTAACTCTTTCCTCTTTCATTGTTTCTTTTAACTCTTTGTTAGAGTGGGATTCAAAGCATCAAAACAATACCAAATATGATGAACATGGTGAGTTTTAGCTTTTTGTTTTGAGTGGGCAGCCACTGTTCATTCACTTCTAGCACTTTGAAACTCCATTTGCAGACCCAACTTCCCACACTTTGTAAACCATAAAGCCCGGCCCTG
This sequence comes from Sequoiadendron giganteum, assembly GCA_007115665.2. NCBI lineage: Eukaryota > Viridiplantae > Streptophyta > Pinopsida > Cupressales > Cupressaceae > Sequoiadendron > Sequoiadendron giganteum. Next base: position 346,169,632 of record CM021110.1, read on the forward strand.
TGTTACTAGAAAATCACATCAATCAACTGAGATATTCTAAGAATTGTCATGACCTGACACCTGAGAGACCTTGGGGTAATTTTCAATAACTTGTTGAATATTTCCTTTCAAGAGAGGTGATGCACTTGTGCATTACCTATGTTGAGAAGTGAAAAAACACCCATCAACAATATCCAAATAAATGGTCAGAGTGTGTTGAGAGGATTTAGACATGAGATAATTGTGAAAAGTTGATTGCACAATTTGTGTGATTGGGAAATAGATTGGCTGGTCAGGACTGTGATTGATTAGTTAACAGAATAAATTGATAAGTCAACTTTGTGATGGCTTAGTTAGGAATGTGATGTTTTAGTTAACTGAATAGATTGATTAGTTAACATAATAGATGGATTAGTTAACAAATTAGATTGCTTAGTCAACAATCATAATTTTCTCAATCAGAAATTGGATGAGGAATATGAAATAATCAATTTAATAAATTAATTAATTTTTGGGGTTTGAATGTGCAAAACAAGTTTGACTTTTAGAAACAATGTTGCATTAGTTTGATTTGATTTTTGATAATTGATTTGAATGGTTTGATTTAATTCAAATTTTTGGAGGGAAAGTGTTGTAATTAAGTTATTATTTAATAATTTAATCCACTTAGGGGAATAAGGTGATTTAGCGACATAATTAACTAATTGTCGTTATTTAATTAATCGGTACGAAATAAGGTGGGATTACGACTTTATTAAATAAAATGAGATTTATTTAATTGGTCAAAATGGTGAAAAGTGACTTAATCAAATAATGTTGTTTTATTTAATTAATAGAGGAATTAGGGTTTTTGGGACTTTATTAAATAAATGAAATTTATTAAATTTGTCCGGAATGATGAAAAAGTGAATTAATTAAATAATATATTATTCAATTAATAGAGGAATTGGGATTTTTGATGTGATGAGATGTGGTCTGATGTGGGAATGTTGCGGTATGATTCTGAGCATTTTGGGATGATTTTGAGATGATGTGAGACATTACGAGATGATTCTGAACTATTTTGGGGTAATTTTGAGATGATTTGAGATGTAATGGGATGATTTTAAGTTATTATAAGATGTTACAAGATGATTCTAAGTCATTTCAAAGTGTTATAAGATGATTCTGAGTCATTATGAAGTGTTACGAGATGATTCTGAGTCATTTCGAGATGATGTGAGATGATGTTCCATATTGCTTGACATTGCTTGAGGTTGTTCAATGCTTTTCAGTGTTGTTTGATGTCATTCAGTGTTGTTTGATGTTTTTCAGTGTTGTGTGATAAGTGTCAAGTCAATTTTACATGTCTACATTTTGCTCCTCTTTGATACAAAGACTGGTTTCTTTGTTCCAAAGATTCTATTTTTAAAGTTTTTTGAAAAAATTTATGCCACAATTTTTAGTGGAATGATGGTAGGACTCTGTGCTACCCCCTCGAGAGGTTGACTAAAAATTTCAAGTATTTAGGTCAGGCTCTTGACACTGTTGTACTTGTCATTTTGATTTTTTTAGATGAAATATTCTATGTTAATGTGCATCATTTCTTGTCCAGAGCTTCTAATTTGTAAGTAGAAATATTTCTTAAGTGTAATTAGGGTTTCCTTGAGGTGTTATATAGGGAATTGTTTTTCAAATTGGATCATTTGTTCTTGGTTCCATTTGCTAATTCTTGTCTCTGGATTCCACATTTTGTCAGTTGTTGAGGGAAAATGATGAGATTCAAGGTTTCCCCACATTGTTCTGAGTTTGTTTGAGAGTATAGATGACCTTCAGACATCGGTGGCCTAATATGTACCTTTTCGCTCTTCGCTTTTGTTATCTTTTTGTTCTTATTTTGCATGTGTGAAGTTCTGTATGAAAAATGCACTGGTTTTGAGGTTTTGGGGCATCTATCTCAATTTTGGTGCATTTGCCACATGTTTTTAGTGTTTTTGCACAAAACTAGCACATTTTTTTGGAGCACTTGTTTAGAAACTGCGTAGTTGTCTAGAAACTGCATAGTTGTCCTAAAATTGTGCATTTGTCAAAAAAATGTGCCCAAAATCTGGTGCACTTGTCCTAAAACTGTGCATTTGTTCAAAACTAGCACATTTTTCTATCTCCTATTGAGCATTTGTCCCAGAATCTGGTAATTGACTCTATGATTGTCATTTTTCTCTTAGCTTTGTCTAAACCCTAGTATGTGCCTATTTACCATCATGAATGTCATTCTTCATCATTTTTTCATTCTAAAAACTTTGTTTGTGTTCATTTATCATCTCAGCTATCATTTTTCACCTAGCATGTGTCATTCAGTGTTACTTTGCTTGTTTTAGAGTGAAACCCTAACTTGAGTTCATTTTCAATTTAAGCATCATTTTGTCATCATGCTTGTGTCTATTTTCTATTAAGAATCATTTTGTTACCATGCCTATGTTCAAAACCATAGCTTGTGTCTATTTAGTGTCATACATGTCGTTTGTCTCCTAGCATGTGCCATTTTGTGTTTCTTTGCCTATTTAGTGTGAAACCTGTTGTGCATATTTTGCACACACCCCACCAAAGGCAAGGACCTCCTTCTTTTCACCCTCAATGGGCTAGTTTTCTCTTGCCTCATTTTTGTGCCCCTATCCACAAGCCTAGGATGGTCATGTGTCATAAAACGATCAATTTCTTATTGGTTGGGTTCACCTAGCTGAGTTTCACTAAGTCGTTAGCCTTTGGAAGGCTAGTTCCTGAGGGCTTCTCTTAGCTTTTCACCCGGTGTTCGTTGACCCTTGCGGACCCACATTTGTGGGTCTCCTCTAATTGTTCACTATTGCATTCCATATTTTTCCTATAGCCAAGCCCTAACTTTTGCTCGACTGGTGGGTCCTGCATCAAATTTTTCCATTGCGTCTATCAGGAATCGCAGATCCAACACCATGGGTCACCTCGTGCTGACTATGTCCGTACTCACTTGCTTTTCTTTTGCCTTTATATTTTAACTTTGGGGACAAGTTGCCAATGGATTTGGGATTTTTTTGTGATGCCTAAGTGAACTACCAAGGTTTTGTTGAGTTTCAGGAAGTTACATAAATTTCATTGCAGGTCGTCGTCCCTTCGTCATTGTTTTGAAACTTTCCTTGTGGGTCACCATCCCTCCGTCACCATTTTAAAACTTTCCTTGCTGGTCATCCTCCCTTCATCATCATTTTAGAACTTTATTTTCAATTTGTGGATGTGAAAATTTGCAAATGGTTAGCACAATGACAAAACAACATAAACAGAAATTCTTATCCCTATGAGATAATACTTCATGATTCAAATGCAACCAAACAACAAAATTTAACAAAAAATCTAAACCATGAAATAAATCTATCCCATAGTGGATTGGTGCAACTTAGTTGTGTAGAAAGCTGCCCTTTCCCGATCCTTGATAAGCAAGATTGCCAAATGATGAACAACATTGATTCTCAGGTGAAGAGAATAACCTTGCAATGAGAATGAGTTATTGCTAAGCAAATGGTGTTGTGATGAGCAAGATTGATTCTCAAATGAAGAGAGTAACCTTGCAATGAGTAAGTTTTGTGTTGTTTGAAGGAGAGAAGCCTTCAACTTATAGTTAAACTTGAAGAGAGGAGAGGCCAAATTGATGAATGTGGGATCATTCATGGGCCAATGACAAGATGCCACTTGTCAAGGTGTGAGAGGGTGAGGAATGTGCAAGTCTTGGCCAATGTGCCAATTTAAAATTCAAATGTGGATGAAATGACATGTTTAGGGGGGATGAAAGGTGCAATAAATGCCATGTTTGACTTGTGCAAATAGCATTTAAAACCTTGTTGGAAGGGACAAGTCGCTTTTGGGGGGAAGATTCAAATCGGAAGAATATTCCATTTTGATGCCATTTTGAATGTAATTAGAAGAAATAATAAATCAAATAAATGATTTATTGGTGCAAGTGGGTGGGTTAGTTAGGAGTTTGGATTTGACTCTAGTTGAGTCAAAAGCTAGAGAATGATAATCACGATTAGAAGTTAATTAATTTAGATTAGTTAACTTAGGGGATTTTAGGGATTTGACATTTGATTAAATCAGTTTGATTTATTAAATCAAATGAGAAGAACATAAGGATTAAATAATTTGATCTATTTAATGAACCTTAGCAAATTAATCAATAAATTGTTATAATTGATTAATAGTAGAATGGTTAGAGCGGGATGCATGATGTTAGTTTTGCATGTCTACATTTTGCCCCTCTTTGAAGCAATGTACTCGTTGCATTGGTTCAAAGAATGATTTTTCCGACATCGAAATTAAAAAATTTCTTTGGTTTTTTCGGATGACCTAGCAAAAATAAGTACGTTAGTACATTGCCCCCTCGAGAGATCGAGCGAAAAGATACAATTTGAGGTGGATCTCACGACAAAGAGGTTCAAAATGGATGTATGGATGGTAATGATGATGTAAATGAGATGTTTGGAAGATGCTTAGAATAACAAATTTATATTATCCTTAACAACTTAAATGATTATGAAAATGAGATGACATGATTATGTAGGATGTGGGATGGATGCAGGATGGATGCAAGATGGATGCATTGTTAGCGTGAAAGAGGATAGAAGAATGAGATAGGATAGAAGAATGAGAGGGATCAACCCTTGAATCCAAGAAGATGAAGAAGTCCAACAAGTCCCCTAGTCATCAAGAATTTATTGGATATGATGATGAATGATGATGATGTGTTGCTTATCCAGGGATGGGAGAGAGCGTACCTTTCTTTATGTTTGATAACACATGTAGGTGCGATGCATCAAGGTACTAAGAACCAGGATGGCGTTGCGCCTAGTGTGATGGAATTTGACTTGAAAAACAGATAGGAGTACTCTTGTTCACACTTGAAAAACATAACCTTATTCAGAATGTAGTTCAGATATTCTAGACATCTCGGGCCAAAACATAAAAAGGCAAGCCTTCTTATGTGGTCAACAAGATACCTAAAACATCCTTCCTACAAACAAAACAAAGTATGCATGACGAAGTTCTTTTACAGGAATATCCAACAAGCACAGCAGATAAAAAGATAATGATCATTGCCCCATTCCTTTCTCTCTAAACTTGTTTTGTTTAGGCATCATCGAGAGGTCCTTGGAATGAGCGCAAAATAAGATAAGTCAAAAAATACCAAAATAAAGTATAAAAACAAGCTAATGTTCTTCGTATCGCTAGCCAAGACTAACTACTGTGGGGTACCTGATGCTTATGTCCATCACAGGAAAGCTTCATCCTAGGACACGTAGTGATCAGGGTTTTGGTCAAACTGATTGCGTGATAAGCTATTGATACTCCGAGTTGACCAACTTGCTTGCTTACTGATCTAGACTTGAGACTCTGATGACTAGGCGTTCACTTTAGAACCTGCTAAACTTGCTTCTGACTAACTCACCAAAGGGTGAAAGCGAAGATGATTTATTATGAGTGATGACAATCACGGGTGAAAGTGAGATGAAATGGATGCACCATTTTGGTTTTTTCAAATGTTTGGAGGCTGTTTTTGGAATTTTTGAGATGTTTTACAAATGTTTTTGGTATTTTCAAGATTTTACGATGAACAGACTAACTTAAAGACCTATCCTAGGGGTCTCGGGAGCTGATCCATAGATTAGCCTTGCCTATGTTATATACACAGAGACCACGTAGTTCAACTGGTGGTGGACTGACTTAATGATAATATGGACAAATGGATTGCCATTTTATTGCCTAAAGGACTGACTTAAGATGTAGACTAGATGGGCAAACGGATTGCCAATGTGATGAACGCCTAAAGGACTGACCTAACCATCTCGGGGGATGATCAAATATCAACCTTGCCTACGTTCAAGCTCAAAGATGACGTAGTTTGACAAGGTGGAAGACTAATAAGACTAAATGATGAATTTTGAAGATTTTCTGATATTTTGACATGTTTTTGGATTTTTTGAATGATTTGGATGTTTTTGGATTTTTGAATGAGTTTTTGACGATTTAGATATGATATGTGATGATATCAATGCTTTGTTTTGGGATTTCGTTGAAAACCAAGCTTAATTTTGATCAATCGGATTGATGAATTGATAGTTTGACTAAGTGTGTTAAGTCAAACGAAAGTGATAATGCACTCGTAAGTTCCAGGAAGTTGTGTTATCCCAGAGTAAACTCGTACAAAAAGGATAATTTGGCTAGGTGTGTTAAGCCAAACAAGGTGATGATTGATTGGATTCGATTGATCAATGATGAAGCTTGATTTGGAACAAAATAGCTTTGATGATTTGATGTGATGCTGACGCACAAGTTAGATGCAACTGATATTGATTGTTTGGATTGATGTTCGACGAAAGATAAAGCTTGATAAGGAACATCTTCTCGTCAAAATATGCCATGGGCTAGTGACTTGGATTCGTGTTCACAAATGATTTGACCAAGTTGATTTCACATTTTCCAATGCTCGGATCACCACATAAGTGGGAAGATATAGATCAAGATTTATTCTCGAAGCAAGATGTAAATATTTGCCCCCAGTGTCTAGCAATGTTTGAATAGCCATGGGTGGATTCTTGGATACGAATGGATATGGATTATCTTGCGATAAGATAAGGGTGTTCGAACAGAGGAATGCTCACTCAGATACTGCTTCAAAGCTCAGATAATGTTAGATAGGATGGGATCAATGAAAATGACCCATGTCAAGATGTCTACCATAAGCAGCTGTAAAGTGTGCACCAAAATTTTCTAAGATCAAGATAACTTGGACCTTGGATGCAGATGGATAAAAATGTGTTGGATAAATGGTTCATGGATGAATGAATGATATGGATGGAATGCTAGCTTTATTATGGATGTGATAAGATGCTTTCTTCTGAACTGGCGCACATAGATGCTCGATTCTACACATAATGCCTGTTTGCCAGGTTTTCATCATGGTACCTGCCCAAAGTGCCACCGAAATGGTTTTCGCTAGAGGACGATTTTTTTCTTTACTGTTTTCAATCCTTTTTTTTTATTTTTTTTGGATTTTTGTATATTTTGATCTTTTTGTTGTCACCAAGATGCCTGTTTGCTAGGTTTTCATCAAGGTAACCATTTTTTCAGGACTTTTTCTGATTGTTTTTGTATTTTCTGAGAGATTTTAAGCTGATGCTAAACCACGTAGTGGTGCTGATGTTGATGCTTCTATCATAACGTGCCATCGGTATCCTGCTTGAAGAAGTTGTCTTGCTAAGATACGTGCACTTGAATGCAACTTTTGAGATTCTTGATCTACTTTGCTGATACCGGAGTTAACTCTGTCTTTGTGCGCACATCGTGATAGAGTGCCTTCTGAATCCTTATGATGAAGGGTCATTGCCAACACATGGTCAATGTGAGAATTGGATATCATGCATGGAGGCATGGATGGTGGAGTTTTTTTAGGAATAAAAGATGGATTGGTTGACAGTTTGGAGCCTTTGACTCTCCAAACTTGGGAAGATGAGAAATAATGGGTGGATATGGAAGTGTGCATGGAATTAGGACCAACTGCTTGATACACTTTTTACGTTGCTTGAGAAGCCTGATTTTTCCTTTGTGAAAATCTTTGATGGATACTTTTCCCTTTTTGATTTTTCCCCATAGTTTCTTTGACTGATGGAGTTTGATAGGGATAATCTTTCTTTATATTTTTTGGTATCCATATGTACTTGATTTGTCCAATATGCTTCTTAGCTTCTTTTTCTTTGATAACGTTCTTCATGCTTCGATTCAAGTCTTTCTTTTGATGTTGGTCCCAATTCGTGGATGGGGTGATGGGTGGATGAAGATTCATGACATGACGGGTTGTAGTATTGGCATCAATTTCATCATAAGGATTCTTCGTGCTCCCCATGTTGACATTTGCTCAAGACGAAGTTGCCCCCAGTTTTGTGGAAGTATTACTGATATGTTGAGATCCCTTGATTGTTGAATAACCAAGGCCTTGACGCTTAGGATTTCCAAAAATCTGCACAGGTTCTGGGAAACAAGGTGTTTCTCCTTCTTTGCTTTGTGGTAGATCTTCAAATGTCATAGCTCTTTCATTGATAAGATGATTTTCCCTTACAAAGGTTAGTGATCCAAGTTTATAAGTGATAGGATCTTCCATAAGTGGGATGACTTCCTGATTGATATCTTTGGCTTGATCTTGTGAAATATCAGATTTTAATGCTTCTTTAAGAGGTGTCGGTGATTTACTATCTACATACAAGTCTTCCTCTTGACTCCTTTCACAGGATGTTTCTGATTCATGAATTATGTAGGAGTCCTCTTCATGCCCTATTTCTGCTAGGTTTCCATAGGATGTTTCTGATTTGCAACTTTTGTAGAAGCTTTCTGATATGTCTCCATATGATGTCTCTGATTCATAATTTTTGTAGAAACCTTCTTCATGATTTGTTTCTGCTATGTCCCCAAAATTTTCTATATCTTGGTCTTGTGTACCAATGTTAAGAGTAGGAGACTCTTGTTTCCCAGCAATGATTTCAAGAGTATGAGACTCTTGTTTTGAATGAAGATCATCTGCGTGTCCATCCAAAGAAAGCATCTCATTGGTAGATGGAGGAGTATGTCCTATGTGGATATGATCATCATTTGCAGCATCTTGTATAGATAAAAGAGTGCCCATTAGATCATTGTAGTATCTCGGAGATACAAATTCTTGATTTTGACTAATTCTGGAATTGCTTTCACCATGCTTTTGATCAAGTTCTTGACATGGGTCAATTTCAAAGGATGGATTGTCTACAAGGGGTTCTTGGACATCGTCCTTAGGCATGGGAAGTGGATTAATATCTACTTGTTCTTTGAATGGATTTGGATCAAGTGTAGTGTCAAAGATTCTTTCACTATTGTCAATCGTAAGGTCGAAGGATGTCAATATGCCTTGGGAGGGACCATTGCTAGGCCTTGATGGAATATTTTGATCATGCTTTGGAATACATTCTTGAGATATTTCCTCTAACTCATAAGGCGATGTAGAAACTTTTTCGATATGATCATTGGTCAATGGATCGTAGATTATGTCAATGGGATCAAATAATTGTAACACATCTTGAAATAGATCACTAAAAAGTGGTTCTTGATGAATGTTGAGTTGATCACTAGATGGGGTAGAAGCATCTTCAAGATCTTGAACATTGTTTTCAACAATTGTGGAAGAGAGATTACCAATGTCTTCAACCATATGATCAAGTGATGTTGATATTTCTTGAATTTGATCATTGTTGGGCATCGTTGGTGAGTTTTGATCATAATTGAAAAGTAGCTCTTGGTGTATGTTGATTTGATCATTGGTCAAGGTTGAAACATCTTCAAAGTAATTATTGATAGATTGATCTTGATTTTTGATTTCAACAATTGTGGTGGGAATCTGTTGCAAGCTTTGTTGGGCGAGTAATTCCTGTGTTTACTGCTGAGCCAACAATGCTTGTTGTTGGTCATGTTTTTTTTGTGCCAACAAAGCTTTTTGTTGGGCTCTTTGTTGTGCTACTTCTTCTTGGATTGCTTGCAATAGTGCGTAGAATTCTACTTGCGCTTGCGCTTGTTGGGCTACTTGAGCCGCTTGTGCTTAAGCTTGTGCAGCTTGTTGGGCTTGGAGTGCCTTTTTGCGGGAAGCTTCTTGAGTGGTTTGCAACATGATGGAGAATGAATTGGTCATGTTGTATTGTGGCGGTGGTGGTGGTGGTGGTGGAATGAAAATGTTGTTGATTGTTGGGGTTGCTTGGATGGTTTCCATCTTTTTTTGCGCTGTCGATGGAAAAATGGGATGATTTGGTATGATGTTTTGATTTGGCATGATAGATTGAAATTGAACATTGTTGTGGTTGGGAATCATATTGCTTGGATTTAGGTAACTTTGATTTTGCATGTTGTTACCTTGGCTTGAATCAACATATGGAGTTGCCAATATATTTCTAGGATTTTGAACAACATTGATGGGATTTGAAATGTTCATGTTCAATAAACTCGTATTTGGAATGTATGGATTTGGTGGGATAATGTTGTTTGGAAAACTCATGCATTGAGCGATTGGTTGATAGATTTGTGAATTTGGACTTGGATTTAAATCTATCATTGGGAAAGGTGTTCCAAACTTTGGATTGGGTATGCTCATATTTGTTGTACCATTGATGTTTGTATGAGATAATGCTCCCATGTATGCTTTGTACAAGCTTTGAAAATCAAATGGTATTGCAAGGATTGGATAGTTTAGTTGATTTGGGTTACTCATGATGGATGGATCAAATTTATATTCCATGTCCCTCTTGTGTTGAGATCGAGTTTGAACCATAAAATGAAGATCAATTTTCAAGAATGTAAGAGATGAACCTCTAATCCTTTAGATCGGTTTAAACTTTAGGTTCAAAGAAGTGAAAAACTAGGAAATTGAAGGATCAAAGCGATAATGAGGATGAGATAAATGGAAGATGAGTGATATGGATGAATGGAACTCTTAAAGAAGCTTTGAAGGAAATGCTAAACCTTTTAGGACTTTGATTGATCGTGATTGGATTGATGGTTTGACTAGATGTGTTAAGTCAAACAAAAGTGATGAATGTAATCGTAAAACTCTAGGAAGTTGTGTTATCCAAGAGTGAACTCCTATAAGATGGTAATTTGACTAAGTGCGTCAAGTCAAATGAGGTGATGATTTGATAATTTGGCTAGGTGTGTTAAGCCAAACAAGATGATACTCGTAAACCCTAGGAAGTTGTGTTATCCTAGAGAAAACTCATGTATAAGATGATGGTTTGACTAGGTGTGTTAAGTCAAACAAAGTGATTTGATTTCACCTAGAAGTTTAGCATAAAAGATGTTTACAAAGTTTCCAAGAGTTGTTGGTGAGGTGAAAATTTGATTGATTTCGATGGTTGAGAGATGGATGAAAGTGATTGAATTTGATCCTAGACTTGACCTAGAATAACACTTCTGCTTACAAGACCTCGGTGTTTGAAGAACACGCTATATTTCCTATGGCAGGAAAGCAAACCTTTCAAACAATTCAGGATCTCAAGACGCTCCTCACTAGCTTTCAGACTAAGCTTTTTTTTTTAACTTTGGTTTTGGGATTTTGATCATGTTAGAAAACACATGTGTAATCAAATTTGTCTTTTATCTTGTCTTAGTGAATCCTTTTTACCAAAATCACTTGCTTGATTATTTTTTCAAACTGAATGTCTAATGTCCTTCTTTCTTCTTCATCCCACAAGGTCCATTATGTGGAAATCAAGGAAATTAGGGCAAAAGTCTCCTATGTTTATCCTTAGTGAAAACAAATGACGATAGAATTCGAGCACTTAGAAACCTCTAAGGATATGATCCCTAGGGAAAGCAAGAGTGCTTAAATTCGTCAATGGTATTTGTTTCCTCTAAGGTGTTTGAAATTTGAGGCTCTTGTGAATGTTCATTTTTCAATGTTTTGAATCCAAGCAAAGTGTTTTTTGATTCCAAGAACTTTTTACAACCCTAGGATGATGAGGAAATATCTTGTTGGGTTCCCACTTAGATAAATCCAGTTGCGCATATCTTGTGCGAATGGCTAAATGCTTGACCACACTGGCTCCCCTCCACGACACTCACTTATTCGGGTCAGCCAAGCATTAGTACCCATGAATCTCCCATGGCATACTTTCCATTTCCACAACAAGATTGCATGTTACGTGGGGCGGCTTCAAAGGACATGACCTTTTGCACCAACAAGATAGACAAGGTTTTGGCCAATTTCTAAACAAGGGGTTCTAATTCGGGCATTCTGTTCATGGGGGATTATCCAACGTCGGCGAGAGTCCATTGCTTTCCATCTCGTCGAAATAATCCTCGTGATATTGGCCTTTGTTCCAATATCCACACTTATATACCGGTTGGAAGTTGCTTGGATTTAGCGTGTTCCCGGTTGGGGCGTTCCCTTGGGTGATTACTTTTTCCCACAAGGTAGGCCCTCTAAGATAAACAATAGCAAGCTAACATATCCCATCATTCACACAACCTTCATTGAAAAACAAAGGGGAGAACCTCCACAATATGTCGTGCTCACACTCGCATGCTTTGTTCAATTTTAAAATGCCCAAATTGAAGTGTGGAGGCAATATTTTTTACAACTTAATATCATAAAAAAAACTTTTGATTCTCAAGATCACCGTGAGGTGCGAGAGAAGCGCATACGTCTTTTTGATGATATTACTTTGTGAAAAAGATTGCAAAATATGACAAACAGTTGTTCATTTTAAGTCCAAAAAGCAGTGATGAATTCGTTTTAAGCACCAAAATCCAAGTGTGAAGGTTGCCTTGTTCAATTTTAATCCCAAATTGAAATTCTAGTAGGTGACTAAGGTTCAATTTTAACCAGCTTTGAAAAGATCAAGTCATTGATTGATTTTAAGCCCAAATTGAAAAGTGAGTTAGCTAAAAATAGAAAAAAAGGGTAGTAAATGGAAGCTCCAAGATTGTTAAAACAAGCTTTAAAAAATGCTTTTCAAGTTTTGTTTTCAAGAAAATTCGATTCCACTCTTTTCACCTTTGTTTTCGTTTGATCACAACCTTCAACTTCAATCTTGATATCAACCTTGATGTTCCAACCTTGTTCCCTCAACCTTCAATTCCTTTGTTTAATTTGGATGTCAACCTTCAACTTCAATCTTGATGTCAACCTACAAATATTACAAAACAATCAGAAGTAAGATTTACTTTAAGGAATCAATGAAGCATATAGCATTATCAAAATTATACTTGTCATGCAACCCCGAGTTAGAAAACCAAATGATTGTTTTAAGAAAAGATTTGAAGGTTGCTCCACCAGATCGTAGTTTGACAACTTGTATTCCAACAAATAGAGAGGTCTCCAATAGTTAGAAAAATCCAATCAAATGATTCAGGTTTCTTGTGAAGTAATCTTGTGTCAGCAATAAGAAGAAACACATCCCAAAGACTTAATTTCAATACCTCGAATTTTAATGACCAAAGAGTTTGATGCGTGATTTAAGGAAAACAAGTAAGATTTGATGTGGACAGGATATCTATATTCATCAACCAAATATTGTAGGATATAATTCATAAATGCATGGAACAGTCTAAATCTGTGGTTCATAAATTTTATGAAATTTGAAATGCATGAATCATAAAATTTCTGGAATACGTGATTCTTGGGATCCACACATTAATTGTTTAAAGAAGAAAGTGCTGCTCCTATGCCTTGTCTTCGGGTGCCACTCCTTAAATGGGAATAAGCTACACCACAAACACCATAAAGTAGTCTCCTCCACATATTTTACGCACCACAGTGCTCTGCAAAAATAGTCAGTGATATTAAATGTCGATTGGAAGTAGATGAGAATTTAGGCAAAAAACTTTGGAGTTTTCAAGTTACTATGATTGGTAGGTATAAAGCTAAATTCCACAGCCCTTTTAAAAATAACTTAATGTATTCCAGAGTATGGCACGGCCAAAAAGTGACCTCAAGACAGACCAAACAGAAAAAGGTATTAATAGCACAATACTATTTAAACTGACTGATGATACTGATGGAGATTCATTTCCTCTACTTTGTAGTTCAGTGGATGATGCTTTCAAAATCGATACTAAATGCTAAACTATGTTCTTTTAAACCTCCTCCAAATAAATCAAACAAATCAGCGGTGGTGGGACAACCATGTAAGTCCAAGACATTCAAAATGTCTTACAAATTGATTGGGATCTACTTACCATAACCCCGTGGCTGTCACATCTCGTGCTTACCTAAAAGGTAAATGTTGAATCTACACTTTACTCATCATGATTGAATTTGGAGCCTCATTGATATGTCCACGCAATGGTTGTAGAAGATACGCATTGAATATAGTTTTTCATTTGTAGTCAAACATCCACATTTTTCCCTTGAAATCATTCTCACAGGCTGTAGCCAGTAGAGTAATAGCTGGAAAGTGGCTGGTAAAAAAAAAAAAAAGGTTGTTTTGTACTTCCCAGCATCGTCTACATGTGTCAATTCTACGTAAACAGTTCATGCCCACCCTCTGCAAGCAACATAAGACATGTATGTATCAAACTATATATATGTACAAATGCAGAATTTCAAGCCTGAAATAACTTCCTTAATTAAGGCTTACTCGGTTAATAACCCAAGGTAGCGACCGAGTAAAAGACCAGCATAGAACACTTCCGCAACAACCTTATACACTACCTGAACATTTGAATATAAAGCAGACTTATTCACCAACAGAACATAGGAATTCGTTTGTCATATCTCTTACTAAGTATGGTCATGAACCAAGGAAGCCAAAACAAGGACAGGCCTTCTGGTCTGTAGATCATTCAGAAGATGTGCTACAAAGAAGGAATGCTCACCATAAAGGATTTGGGGATGTCCCAAAGAATCCTAAATCCACTATAGAAATGTATCTCTCAGATACTGCACTCATAGCTGCCTTGGTAGACATGTTTATAAAATGTGGGCGCATAGATTAAGCGCGTGAGTTGTTTGACAAAAACAAAAGCCCCAAAAGAGATGTATGGCAATGAAATGCGTTGGTAGAGACAAGTCAGGTGAACTATTTTGACAAAGGCGAAGTAGCTGGAAAGTGTAAATCCCATTACTTTGGACCAGTATCCTCCCTGCCTATGCCAAAATGTATGCAAAATTGTGAAGCGCAGAGAAGGCACGTGAACTGCTTGACAGATCCCTCAAAGTAGTGTGGTCTCATGGACTACAATGATTGCAAGGTATGCACAAAATAGGTCGTTGAGAAGGCTTTAGGGACTTCCCAACAAATGATAGAGGAATTAGGGTTTTTAGGACTTTATTAAATAAATGAAATTTATTAAATTTGTTCGGAATGATGAAAATGTGAATTAATTAAATAATGTATTATTCAATTAATAGAGGAGTTGGGATTTTTGATTTTATTTTGATGTGATGCGATGTGGCCTAATGTGGGAATTTTGCGGTATGATTCTGAGCATTTTGGGATGATTCTAAGATGATGCGAGACATTACGGGATGATTCTAAACTATTTTGGGGTAATTTTGAGATGATTTGAGACGTAATGGGATGATTTTAAGTTATTATAAGATGTTACAAGATGATTCTGAGTCATTTCAAAGTGTTACAAGATGATTCTGAGTCATTATGAAGTGTTACGAGATGATTCTGAGTCATTTCGAGATGATGTGAGATGATGTTCCATATTGCTTGACATTGCTTGAGGTTGTTCAATGCTTTTTAGTGTTGTTTGATGTCATTCAGTATTGTTTGATGTTTTTCAGTGTTGTGTGATAAGTGTCAAGTCAATCTTACATGTCTACATTTTGCTCCTCTTTGATACAAAGACTGGTTGCTTTGTTCCAAAGATTCTATTTTTAAAGTTTTTTGAAAAAATTTATGCCACAGTTTTTAGTGGAATGATGGTAGGACTATGTGCTACCCCCTCGAGAGGTTGACTAAAAATTTCAAGTATTTAGGTCAGGCTCTTGACACTATTGTACTTGTCATTTAAATTTTTTTAGATGAAATATTCAATGTTAATGTGCATCGTTTCTTGTCCAGAGCTTCTAATTTGTAAGTAGAAATATTTCTTAAGTGTAATTAGGGTTTCCTACATGAAATTAGGGTTTCCTTGAGGTGTTATATAGGGAATTGTTTTTCAAATTGGATCATTTGTTCTTGGTTCCATTTTCTAATTCTTGTCTCTGGATTCCACATTTTGTCAGTTGTTGAGGGCGAATGATGAGATTCAAGGTTTCCCCACATTGTTCTGAGTTCGTTTGAGAGTATAGATGACTTTTAGATATCGTTGCCCCAATATGTACCTTTTCGCTCTTCGCTTTTGTCATCTTTTCGTTCTTGTTTTGCATGTGTGAAGTTCTGTATGAAAAATGCACTGGTTTTGAGGTTTTGGGGCATCTATCTTATTTTTGGTGCATTTTCCACGTGTTTTTAGAGTTTTTGCACAAAATTGGCACATTTGTCCAAAATTAGCACATTTTTTTAGAGCACTTGTTTAGAAACTGCGTAGTTGTCCAGAAACTGCATAGTTGTCCTAAAATTGTGCATTTGTCAAAAAAATGTGCCCAAAATCTGGTGCACTTGTCCTAAACCTATGTATTTGTTCAAAACTAGCACATTTTTCTATCTCCTATTGAGCATTTGTCCCAGAATCTGGTAATTGACTCTATGTTTGTCATTTTTCTCTTAGCTTTGTCTAAACCCTAGTATGTGCCTATTTACCATCATGAATGTCATTCTTCATCATTTTTTCATTCTAAAAACTTTCTTTGTGTTCATTTTTCACCTAGCATGTGTCATTCTATGTTAGTTTGCTTGTTTTAGAGTGAAACACTAACTTGAGTTCATTTTCAATTTAAGCATCATTTTGTCATCATGCTTGTGTCTATTTTCTATTAAGCATCATTTTGTTACCATGCCTATGTTCAAAACCATAGCTTGTGTCTATTTAGTGTCATACATGTCGTTTGTCTCCTAGCATGTGCCATTTTGTGTTTCTTTGCCTATTTAGTGTGAAAGCTGCAGTGCATATTTTGCACACACCCCGTCGAAGGAAAGGACCTCCTTCTTTTCACCCTCAATGGGCTAGTTTTCTCTCGCCTCATTTTTGTTCCCCTATCCACAAGCCTAGGATGGTCATGTGTCATAAAACGATCAATTTCTTATTGGTTGGGTTCACCTAGCTGAGTTTCACTAAGTCGTTAGCCTTTGGAAGGCTAGTTCTTGAGGGTTTCTCTTAGCTTTTCACCCAGTGTTCGTTGACCCTTGTGGACCCACATTTGTGGGTCTCTTCTAATTTTTCACTATTGCATTCCATATTTCTCCTATAGCCAAGCCCTAAATTTTTCTCGACTGGTGGGTCCTGCATCAAATTTTTCCATTGCGTCTATCAAGAATCGCAGATCCGCAACCATGGGTCACCTCATGCTGACTATGTCTGTACTCACTTGCTTTTCTTTTGCCTTTATATTTTAACTTTGGGGACAAGTTGCCTATGGATTTGGTATTTTTTTGTGATGCCTAAGTGAACTACCAAGGTTTTGTTGAGTTTCAGGAAGTTACATAAATTTCATTGCAGGTCGTCGTCCCTTCATCGTTGTTTTGAAACTTTCCTTGTGCGTCACCGTCCCTCCATCACCATTTCAAAACTTTCCTTGCGGGTCATCCTCCCTTCATCACCATTTTAGAACTTTATTTTCAATTTGTGGATGTGAAAATCTGCAAATGGTTAGCACAATGACAAAACAACATAAACAGAAATTCCTATCCCTATGAGATAATACTTCATGATTCAAATGCAACCAAACAACAAAATTAAACAAAGCATTTAAACCATGAAATAAACCTATCCCATAGTGAATTGGTGCAACTTAGTTGTGTAGAAAGCTGCCCTTTCCCAATCCTTGATAAGCAAGATTGCCAAATGATGAACAAGATTGATTCTCAAGTGAAGAGAATAACCTTGCAATGAGGATGAGTTATTGCTAAGGAAATGGTGTTGTGATGAGCAAGATTGATTCTCAAATGAAGAGAGTAACCTTGCAATGAGTAAGTGTTGTGTTGTTTGAAGGAGAGAAGCCTTCAACTTATAGTTGAACTTGAAGAGAGGAGAGGCCAAATTGTGAATGTGGGATCATTCATGGGCCAATGACAAGATGCCACTTGTCAAGGTGTGAGAGGGTGAGGAATGTGCAAGTCTTGGCCAATGTGCCAATTTGAAATTCAAATTTGGATGAAATGACATGTTTAGGGGGGATGAAAGGTGCAATAAATGCCATGTTTGACTTGTGCAAATAGCATTTAAAACCTTGTTGGAAGGGACAAGTCCCTTTTGGGGGGAAGATTCAAATTGGAAGAATATTCCATTTTGATGCCATTTTGAATGTAATTAGAAGAAATAATAAATCAAATAAATGATTTATTGGTGCAAGTGGGTGGGTTAGTTAGGAGTTTGGATTTGACTCTAGTTGAGTCAAAAGCTAGAGAATGATAATCACGATTAGAAGTTAATTAATTTAGATTAATTAACTTAGGGGATTTTAGGGATTTGACATTTGATTAAATTAGTTTGATTTATTAAATCAAATGAGAAGAACATAAGGATTAAATAATTTGATTTATTTAATGAACCTTAGGAAATTAATCAATAAATTGTTATAATTGATTAATAGTAGAATGGTTAGAGCAGGATGCATGATGTTAGTTTTGCATGTCTACACAATTCACCATCCCTCCATCATTGTTTCCAAAATTTCATTGCGGGTCATTGTGTGCAGGTCACCGTGCGCTCATTGCTTTTTTTGAAAGGGCGGCGGACCTTTCGGCTTCCCCCTTCCAAATCTCTGCATTTCTAGAATGGGTGCAAACTTCAAGTTTTCATCATCTAGGGACCATCAAATCAATGTCTTCACATGCCTAAGGGGGTTTTGCATCAAATATTTCATGTGTTTAGACATTACAAAAATTTCATTGTAGGTCGTTGGCCCTCCATCATTGTTCGTAGAAACTTCCTTGTCGACCGCCATCCCTCTGTCACCATCCGTGGGAACTTCTTTGTAGGTTTTTGTGTGCTCATTTCCATTTTCAAAAGGGTGGTGGACCCCTCAGCTTCCCCATTCCAAATTTCTGCATTTTTTAAAATGAGTCAAATCTTAAGAAAATATGTCTTGGCACTCCTTCTACCCCTTTTCCCACATGCTAAAATTGAAAAATCTCAAATTTACTAAGTTTCGGGAAGTTGTGGAACTTTCCTTGTGGGTCATCGTCCTTCCATTGCCATTTTAGAACATTCCTTGCAGGCCACTATCCCTTCATTTTCGTTTCAAAACTTTCCTTGCAGGTCATCGTCCCTCCATTGTTTTTTCAGAACTTTCCTTGCTCGTCGTCGTCCCTCCGTTGTCATTTCAAAAATTTCCTTGCAGGTCATCGTCCCTCTGTTGTTGTTTCATAACTTTCCTTGCGGGTCGTCGTGTGCTCATTTATATTTTCGAAAGGGTGGCAGACCCTCCAACTTCCCCTTTCTAGATTTCTACATTTTTTCAAAAAGGTCCAAATCATGAAGGAATAAGTCTAGGCACCCTTCTAATGCATCTTTCACGTGCTTAATTTGGAAAAACTCAAAATTGCTAAGATTTGTGGTTTTGGAAAACTTTTCATGTGGGAAGCCACCTTCTGGATGTCGTGGTCATCGATGTTGTCTTTAGGATGCAAACATGTTTGGCTTCCCACTTCCCAGCCTCCGTATTGCTCCAGTCCTCAAAAGTGAGATCTCCCTGAAATCTAATTTTTCAAAAGGAAAGTTTCTCAAAATGTCAAAAAGGAAATTGTCTTGAAATGAGAATTTTCCAAAAATAGAAATTTTTCCAAAATGGAAATCTTTCACGAAATAGCTTTTTTTTTCCAAAAAATGGAAATCTTTCTGAATTAAAATGTTCCCAAAATTGATTTTTCTTCCTAAAATAGGAAAATTTCCAAAAATGCAAAGTTTTTTTCGAAATATGAAATTCTTGATGGAATATAAATTGATACATTTTAATTTTATAAATAAGGAAAATTTATCATTTTTGGAGATCTAAATCATGATATCTTATGACAAAGGTACTTTTAAGGATGCTTGGGGGAATAATGGATCAATTCAATAAAAGAACCAACATACGAAGACATGTTAGGAGGGGAAATTTTAATTCAAATTGTCAAGGTGGAGATGGTTTTACATGTGGATGCACACCAGTAGGATGCTACCTAAATATCTAATTTCCAAATCCTGCTTAAGAATCTATTTTGGGCCACACAACAACTGAAGAAGTTCTTTCAAACAAGGCGGTGGAGGGAACTATTTTATTTCACCAAAATGATGATGATTTTTAGGAGTTTTCCATCCAAATCAAGAGTAGCATATCTACCTCAGAAGCACCAATATACAAAAAGAATTCACTTAATTGGCTACAAGAATGCTACAAATCCATCAAACAAAGGGCAGCCTTTGACAGTTTTTAGCTGCAGCAAAGGATGTCAGCCACTAGAGGACAAAACTGCTATAGTGTCAAGGTCACTAGATGACAAAATAGGCTACAAGAAAAAATAGGGAAAGACAAAGAATGTATTTTAAATTGCTTTATATTTGGGGGTAAGTGAAACCCTAACTTGTAACAAATCTAGGCCACACAATGAAAATTAATCCTGGCCATTCATTCTTCTATTGGAAAACTATAAATAGGGGCTTACCTTTCATTTGTAAATGGTTGGAGAACTGGTGTAAAGGAAATTTTGAAGCTCAATAGAGAGAAGAATTGCATGAATTTGGGTGTTTCTTTTGAGTTTGTTCATTATACATACATGATTCAACTACCAAGTTAGTTTACTAGTTAATTCCTTGAATGGTTGTGATAATGGTGTTTGTTGTTATGGTATTTGATGAATTTCCAGCCCATACTTTTGGCACTTGTTGAGGACAAGCTACTATGCAAAGTTAGCCTGGGCTTCTTTATTTCATTGCTGCAACTTAGTTCAATTGTATGTTCATGATGTGCATGTACAATCTAAAAATTTGCAGTCTTTAGAAGATTGCATTGGTTTCTTGTAGCTATAGGCTTCTCTTAGTCAACCAAATCCTAGTTTAGGGAAGTTTTTCTACTATAGTAGCCACAATTGTTACTGCTCACTCATAGCTTAGATTTAGAATAGCTCTCTTAACCCCTTCCTATTTTTATATTTATTTTAGTTCTTTGTTAGAGTAGGATATCAAGCATCACCATAATGCTAAATCAGATGAACATGGTGAGTTTCAACTTGTTGTTTTCAATGGGCAGCCACTATTCATTCACTTCCAACACTTTGAAACTCCATTTGCAGACCCAACTTCCCATGCTTTGTAAACCATAAAGATCGACCTTGTGTTACCAAAAAAAACACATCAACCAACTAAGATATTCCAAGCATTTCCATGACCTGACACACAAGAGACCTTGGAGTAGGATTTTGTAACTTGTTTGCAGATTTCTACCTTTCAAGAGAGGTAGCATACTTGTGTGTCACCTATGTTGAGAAGGTGCAAAAACACCCATCAACAAAAGTGGCATTAGAAGGAGGGCATGGTTGAGCTTAAGGCTTAAAAGCTGAGAGTCGGAAGTTGAAAGGAAAATTCAAGTGAAATTTGAGATAAGGAGATCTCCTTACATGCTAGAAAGTTTAAGAAAAAAAAAATTGAAGGTAAACAAGATTTGAGTTGATATGGAACTGTATTTGCAAATCAACATTGCCCAGCTGCATGCAGATTTGAATAAGAGATTGAGGAGACCATTGCAGCAATTTCCATTGGCAAACCAGTGTAGGATTCATTTCTCTCACATGCATAATGAATTGGAGTGTCTAAAATTCTTGGGCATAGTCGAAAGAGTTTTGCAAGGAGAGATTCCCTTTTGGGAAATATATTGGCCCTTATCTCTTATCGATCCAAAAGAGTAATTTGCTAGCATGACAACCAAAGAATTCTAAGAGTTGATCGAAGAACACTTGCACATAAAGGATGGATTAAAATTGGAGGAAGTGTTGATGTCTAGTTGGTGTAGATTTCATAATGCACCCCTCTCAGAGTTTACTTGTCCATTATGTGTAATCATCACAAAAGTCAAGTGTTGTTTAGGTAAGTCAGAGCAGCCAAATCTCAATGAAGGGGAGTCATCTCATGAGGAAGGAGAGTTTTCAACACTTGGAGGACAACATATTGAAGTTGAACCAAGAAGCTCCACAGAAGTATATGTTGGGACAACAAACACGACTAAAAATCAAGATTAAGAAGCTAATTTCCTTGGGGTAGCAAGAAAATTTGGTGAAATCTCACTTAGAAGGGAATTGAAAAGTCTCTTCATTAGTAAAGGGAAATCCTCTACTCAAGAAGAGAAACAGTTGGCAATCAAAGATGAATTAATAGAACTTATAGTAGCATATGCTCGGACAACCCATGTAGATGCTGAAAGTCAAAAGGATGAGGCTGAAATCCTTGGGGCAGCAAAAGATAATGATGAAAACTCCCGTGAAGTGGAATTTGAAGACCCATTCTCAATGGGTGAGAGAAATAAAATAGTTGAAGAAGAAAAACTAGAGGAGTGGGAACAACTATAGGCTACTACTATCTACCATCAAACTCCCTTCCTAATTGTTGACGATGAGGACCCAATAGTGGAAAGATACAATGAACTTTTGTTAAGACTCATAAGGGATTGGTCTAAGCTGAGGCACTAAGTAGATTTGGTGGTGTTATTATTGTCGAGATGGTGCAGGCTCCATGATTCAACACATTCCTAATTTATGTGCAGGTTGTGTCAGGAAGTTAACATACAAGTTAGAGAACAAGTGGGGCAGTGAAGCACATTGATTCCTACAGTTGCTTCAGGGATTGAACTAGAATCCCAAGAGTCAGATCCAAGTGACAACTTAGCTAAAGGAAACCCCCAATAAGACGTTGAAATGGCAATGGTAGAAGAAAACATAGTCTCGAGTCTCTGAATGATGAAGCCAATCAAGTGGGAGAGTTGTCCATCAATAGTCAAGAGTCTTTCACTCTTGAAGAGAATTTGTACGCAATGGATGACAAGATTTATGGGGAATCTATGGAGTGAAACCACATAGAAAATCTTGGCCCCCTCAATGAGGTGCCATCAATTGATGATTTATTTCCATTTGGGGTTGTTCTATGGAGGTATGCCAATGCTGAGGAACACTAAATTTCAGAGGACGAAAGTGATGAAGACATATTACCTGAGCCTCTAGATGGTGAAGCATTGGAACTTACGGACTAGGAGAGGAACTCCTCCATCTACAGTGATAGTGAACAAAAGGAAATGGGTGAACAACCTTGTTAGAACTAGAATTTTCAGAAAATTTCTAAGGGGTTTTATCCATTTGAATCCAATTTTGCTCTATATTTCTCATAAAATTGCCTTACACCGCCATCCATAAGCCTAGGGTGATCCCACAATACTAATTTACAATTTTTGGCCAAACTAGACACTAAAATTATTATTTTTGACTAAATCTTCACATTCAGGCACCTATAGCGGCTAAACCAGGAGGAATTTGGAGATGATGCAAACTAGAGTCTCATCACATTTTTTCTGTAGATTGTAAAAATATTTTTTTCAAAATTTTTGGAATAAGATTACACTTCTTTTTCCATCTCCCACGAAAACTGATCTTTTTCAAAAAACAACATTTTTAAAAAGTGATGCTCACCGTATACAACATAAATTTTTTTGTATGAAGGATAAAATTATAATTTTTTCAAATTTAGATTTGTAACTATGATATCTAGCACATTCATTTGGTCTCATAGTTTTTGATTGAATATTTTTTGCTTAATAGAGTTTAAAAGTCAAACCAATTACAATTCAGACATAGGCGGACTATATACAACATAACTTTTTCTCTATGTATCGAAATTCAATTTTTTTGTTTTTCATGGATCAAAGACATCAATACCCAGCACAAACATATTTAAAAAAATATATTTTGATAATTTTCTATTTTTCCACAAGTGCAAAATAGAGAGCTTGATTTTCAATGAAAAACCTATGTTTAATAAAACTAAAAAAACCACATACATAATAAAACCAAAACATATTAAAATTATATTCATGGGATAGCTCATTTCAAGGACTACCATAATCATTTCAAATAAATTTTAAATGAATTCATTTGATCCCCCAAAAGGTAAGTCAAAATTTATTTTTTATCATCATTTTGATAGGTGTAAAGGAGACTCATTTATAGGTATGGTTTAAAACTAGTGAGGTTCTATCCAAGGGAGTTTGATCTAAGGTGGTTTGATCAAACCCTATTCAATTGGAATCCTTAAAATGGAACTTTTAAAGGCTTAAATCATTATATTTTCTAAAAATATGTGATTTCAGCAAAAATTAGTTCCTCTCAGAAGTTGTAAACCAGCTTTGTGGGATCACCCCCCAAAAAGCATTTTACCATCATACCACTATCTTAAAATCTGCCCTTCCTAGCTTGCACCGTTTACCTCCTTACGGCAGCCCCTTGCAGGACGGCTTGCGGTGTCACAGTTGAGAGCAGTCATGTTATACCCTTATTGTTGTACCTCATGGGGTCATCAAGTAGCTCGTGGTTTAGCAGTAAAGAGGGGAGCAGTAATAATGGATACCACCATACCACGAAGGGTCAATAGGTAGTTGATAGTAGAGCGGTATGAAGAGCATAGCCAGACGGACATTGTAATACTGCGAGGAGGTGAAAGGTAGACCGCGGTGGTGTGGTAAAGGGAGTAGAGGTGGTGATTGATTGATACCGCCATACCATGGAGGGTTTGAACTTTTCCCATAGTGGAGTGGTAGAGATGATGGTAATGGGCAAACACCACCGCAATACCTCATGGAAGGAAATGTTAGACCATGGTGGAGCGGTATATAGAGGCATAACATAAAATGCCACCATGGTACCGCTGGGAGTAGAAACATACCTGGGAGTAAATTGGTAGAGGATGCAAAGGCAAAACAGATGCACCGTGCTACCGCAACAAAGAAAGAGAAGGCATGTGGTAAAGCGGCAAAGTAGTCCTTGCTACTATGTCAGTTTTTATTGTTATATTCAAGTTATGATTTTCTCAAGTGGCACGACCTTTGGTCTGAAGCTTATTGCCTCTTATGAGAATATGAGGAGACCAAGACCAAAAGGCATGGTAAATTTTCTGAAAGGTACAAAAGCATGAGATTTATAATGAATACGGGGTTGGTTAGACAGATTTTATTTTTTCTAGAATGTTTGACACAGTAGAGACTATGATGTAGGGTTTTCTTTGAGGAAGATAATGAAATATTTCTAGTTTGCGGGTTCTATTTTGGTATCGGTTGTTTGTTGAAATTGTTCAATTATTTGATTGTCTCCATATTGATATTTCTTGATTATTTAAGTGGATATTTCAAGCACGTGTTCAACTTATCAGTGCACAATTGTTATATCTGTTTGGTTTGATTAACTAGTTTCTTTAAAGAAGAATTAAATTCCTTTTAGTCAAATTGCAGTAATCAGGAAGTATTAATTGGATTAGTAAGAAGAATAAAATAATTAGGATTGGTATTTTTCCTCCAGTAGGGTTTTTCAATCATTGTCTTGCATGTTTATACAAGTTATAAATGAATACTTGTGTTCCAAGCAACCAAAATCTATGCCAAATAGGAGCCATCCATCAAAGACTTTCATTGGAATCCGTTTTACCCAACAGGGCACTAGTCTCGCCCATTTTATTTATCTAAATTCATTAAATATTTTGTTTCAGATATCTATTAACTAAACATATTTAATTATACAATTTATACCAACTAAGTTTGCATCTTTCCACCTCCAAATTGTGATTATGGATAGATTGCTTAGGGAAGAAACACATAGTTCAAATCTACTTCGTTCATATAGGTTTACCCACCTAGGTCTGGTAGAACCTAAAGAGTAGAAGGTTTGAATTCATTATTTGGCCTCTTACATTAGCCAAAAATGTTGTGAGAGCTTGGAAACCTCTCATGGTTCAAACCTGCATTTTTGAGACCTAACAGTTTGGCAACTCTACTCAAGAGTCAAACTGAACCCAAGTCTTCATCATAGATTCAATACCTTGTAGAAGACTCAACTAGGAACATGGAACCACATAATTTTCTCACCTTTTGGGAAGTGAGTGGCGACTCTGAATGAACAAGTGCATTAACACCAATAAAGTGAAGTATACATTAGAATGGAACCATCCTAGAGTTCAGACTATCAAAATTACTCACAACTTGCATGGAAGGTCTTTGTATAAGGAGGATCCAAATAATGACAAAAGTAAATGGACTCAAAAGAATGATAAGGAAAAGAAGGTGTCTGATGACATAGGCCCAAAAAATAAAGACAAATAATCAAAAGCACACATGAAGACATAATTCCTATGGTACACTGGCAACTGAAATTATCCCATCTAGATAACCTCACACTCCTGAGGAAAAGATGAATCCCTTCTATCAAACAAACCCCAAGAAAGTTGAGGGGTTCATATCTGGACACTTGAGGTTGAAAGGGAAAGTAGAAAACGAGAATATGATTAGAAAATGGCATTACTTGAAGAGAATCAAGATGGACTTGGCTATGAAGCAACCTCTAAAGAGAACTATGGACACATGGCTTAGGATGAGATAAATGCACAATTGGAACATGAAATACAAGAAGTGGAAAGAACAAGGATAGAGTATGAGCAGAGGCTCTAGGCAATAAAAGAGCTTGAAGAATTGAAGTTGTGGAAAGCTCAAACCAATGCTGAGATGGCCAATTTACCTAAATATGTGCTACCTCACAGGCAAGGGAATAATAATGCAGGACCTCCAAATTCTGCAAGATCACAACAAAATCAATCAAAGAATCAATATAGACCCCTAAATGATCCACCATAACATCAAAATGCTCAGCCATCCCCTCACCAACAATATATACCTCCACATGGTCAACAACACATGCCTCCACATGGTCAAAAATATGTGCCAATACCAACATCTTCAAAATCCACCTCCTCCACCATATACAACCATGATTAGACAATTTGATTTGGCTGGATTTAAAATATATCCTTATCCCATGGATAATAGTTGGAGAAGCCTTGTCCCAAAATTCACACAAAGTAGTGTAGTCACAACTGAAGAACACTTAAGGATTTTTAATGCATTTATTTAGGACTTGGATATGCAATATGAGGATGTGCAAATGAGATTGTTTATGATGTCATTGATTGAAGATTATAGAGATTGGTATAACAGTTTGCCAACAACTTCTATTGACTCCATTCAGGAGTTTTATGAACAGTTCCTTGAGCAGTATGGGAATCAATGTGCACTAGAGTTTGCCCTACATGAATTGGTAACTATCCAGAAGCATCAGAATGAGTCAGCTTATGACTTCAACCAGAGGTTTTATAAATTACATAATAAGATACCTCCTGGATCCAAATTAGTTGATTTCTCTACATTAAGTATCTATTTAAAAGCTTTTGATCCTAAGACAGGATATGAGCTTAGGAACAGGTGTCCCATAAATTTAGCTAAAGCTCAAAAGATAGCACTAACTATTGAAAATAATAGGAAAGCTATAGGAATGATTGACAAGAGGGATAATCCTAGGGTTCCCCAACATACTCCTCCAAATAAGCAAGTAAATACATACAGAAATGAAAGGACAAGGTTGCATGACATGCAATATAATACAAATTGGAAGGATGGAAAGCTAGTGATGAATATGCCTAGGAATAAAGAGACACCTAATCTTTTAAAGAAAAGAGGGGCATATATGGTAAATAATAGTCCTTGGTGCTCAGTTTGTGACTTGCTACATTCCCCATATTATTGTATTGTAGCTCAGTCGATACAAGGAAAAGACATTGTTGACGCAGGATTTTGCATGTAGTAGTAGTCTTATGGGAAACTTAGCTATTGGGGGACATTGTGCGATAGCTAAGTGACCTTTGAGATTTTATCAAAGTCGGCTCTTCATTTAGTGGGGAGGTCAAAAGTTAAAACGATAGCGAAATATGAAAACTAAACTACAGGAGATGCGCCAAAAACATAAACAAAATTACTAGAGCACAGTGCAGTATGCAAAGGCCCAAACCACCAAAATGTTATTTATCAAGTAAACTTTCTCAAAAGCACTTTAAACATAACAAATACCCTCTAATTTTCATAGCATAATCTAGCATAACCTTAACCAACACAGAGGAGTTGAGAAAACATGATCTATATTTATTTAGCTATGAAAGATCACAAAAGTTGAAGAACAGGCATTCATACAATATAAGAAGATAAAAGAATAGACTAGCAGTCTTACTAAATGCATGAAAAAAAGAAAGGCCGAATTGATTTGGCACAGTTTGGAGTCTTCAAATTTAATAAAATTACTACAAAGGCTTCTTCCCAGTGCTTGGGAATTTTTTGCAACTTAATCAACAACCTAATAAAGAGAAACATGGCCACATTTATAGGCCAGTCCACCACCTAAAACACATTTAGAGAAATAAAGCCATGAGCAAGGATCGACACCCCAGATCACCTCGAGCCACCATAAAAAACATCGATCGCCTAGGAGCATGCGAGCAAAGCCATTGCAGGGAACAGAAAACCACACAGCAACATAAATGAACACGTCGTGCCACAGAAGAAAATGAAATAGCAGGCGAGTACAAAAGGTGCAGCAGCAATTCCAAGGTAACTGGCGTAGTAGCAACTACCACGTGTCACGCAGACGGGGCCTGGCAAAAAGATGGAGGGACACCCAGCAAAAATCTCCGAGAGGGAGCCACGTGGAGCACACCGAGTGAAAGAAAGTGCAAAGCAGGCCCAATTCGGAAAGCAGCTAAAGAAGGCCACGTGTCGCACAGATGGAGACTGGCAAAAGCGAAGTGATATGAAAATCCAAAAGCTTCGAGAGGGAGCCACGTGGAGCACACCGAGTGATGTGAGTGATTTAATGGTAAGGCACATCCACAAATATAAAAGTAAAAACCACGAAGGTTGGTAGTTTTTTGTGAAACAGTTTGGTGACTCATAGGGATATTTCGCTCGTGGAATGAAGAACCCTAGAAAACCTTGATTCAAAATCCAAAACATTACTCACAACCTCGAGAGGGCAGCCTACAGACTAGTCCAGACCTCATTTGATGGCGCGGAGAGAGCTCATAGATTTTCATGTGCCAATTTAAGATCGATAATTTCCTTGAAAGGCAATCCGCTAGATATCTTTGTCTCTAATTCTAGCTGGAAGAAGAGTTGTGCCAATTGATGCATGATCCCCTCAATTTTCTTGGCAGTCAGAGATTGATCAAAAGATTGGAAGACAGAAAGGTCCTGCTTCTTCTCCTCAATCATAGAAACAATGTGTTCCACACCCACTACTGCCTAATCAGCAATGAAGGGTGAAGGGAGGCCTCTTTGAGTTAAGCGGGAAAATTTTGCCCGCATGTCAATGGTAACCTGGTTCAACCTAGCCCCACATTTTACCACCTGATGGATAGCCTCATGCATAGAGATGAGGATGTGTATGCCCATGGCTGTCATCATTCGATCCTCAATGCCCACGCCACTCAAAGCTTCATCGGAAGTTGTATACAACTTGCCCAATAAAATCCTAGCCTCCGGAACCTTATCAGAAGTTACCTCCTATATCTGTTGTATTGTTTCACTTACTGCTCTCCAAAGGCTCGTTGCTTGCCCCATAAATTTCAGGGTGGGCTGTAGAGTAAGGCACAAATCCTTGATTTTATCCCAATATGATGCATATAACTCCTTGGAAATCTCTAATGAGTTCATCTGTGGTGCAAGAGGTTAGGTCTTCAAATTATCCAACTTCGCTTCTCTACTGCTCAAATTCGCCTTTAGCTCTGAAAAGTTTTTATCCAATGTGGACACTTGTTCTTTTAGAGTGGAAACCTTTTTTTCTTTTTCTTCCAGGGCCAATTCGGCCCACTTTTCTTTTTGAATCTCAAACTCCAAAATGGCATTCATTTCATTAATTTCAGCATCCGTGCTCTACTGGAGCTCCTTCATACCTTCACTTAGTTGCATGGACTCAGCGTGGAGTTTTTCCTTATTTTCTCGACTCTTCTCGACCTCATGCTGGAGGGTCGAAATGATTTTTTGGCTCATAACTTGTAGCGCCTTGATTTGGCTTTCAAAAGTGCTCCTCTCCTTTTCCAGGTGACTTATTTCATTTTCTTGGGCTTTAAACTTGTTTACCCAGATATTGACCTTTCCCTTGAGCTCTGATATCTGCTGATCCTTTTTCCTTTCCTGGCAATTGAGCTTGAGGTAGTCGGTGGTCATGATTTTTTGAGTCTCCTCCATTAGCTTGACCTTATCCCGTGGAAAGGCCTGCTAGAAGTCTATCCCAATAGCATTGACAAAATAATCATTTGGTAGAATTTCCCCTACCAGTTTAATCATGTTGGGAGTAATCTTTGCAAACATCAATAAATTTTGGCCCTCATTGAACATAGTTTGCAAGAGAGGCTCTGCCTGCTTAGTCGCATCCTTTTGTCTTCTCTTGCTCATTCGGCTAGCTCGGGTGCTCTTGTTTTCCTGAACCTGTGAAAATATTCCTAGGTAGGGATACCCAGGCCACCAACAAAAGGGAACTCTCAAGTGACAACTATTGTGAAAGATAGGGTACTCAGTGCATCAGTGGTTTTGCTAGGCCTTGTAATAATGGCCGGAGAGAATGTTGGAATGAATTGGCCGCTCGAAGAGGATGATAGTGTGGTGTAGGGAAAGGCTGGAGATGTGCCAACTAAAGGGTTAGGCCTTGGGGATAAGAATTGTTGGCTAATGAGCCCAGTACTGACACCAAATTGTGCTCTGAGTAAGGGATGAAATGCAGGGGACGAAAGTGGGAAACTAGGAGGGGCAAGACTTGACTGCCCAAGATATCCAATGGCAGAAAAAACTGGTGCAGATGAAAAAGCAGAGGCAGATGAAGAAGAGACCAGAGACATGGTAGAGAGAGAAGAGGGAAGAAATGTTACCTGAGACTCGTGAGGAGCTACAGATGATTCAATCACTTCCTTCATTGGCCGTTATTCTTCTCCACTAGATTCTCTGGTTCATTGCTGCTTTTCTTCCAGAGAATCCTCAAGGTCAACAATAACCTACCTTCTACTACTAGTAGTCCTTACCCACTTCCTCGTTGATTTAGAGGAGCTGGATGGCTCCAACACTTGTGCGTTTAATGAATCCTCCTACCGTGTGGGCCATTTACCAACATCTTCTTTATGCATTGGATTCTCTTCAACGGCGGGGGGATTCTGAGTTACTTCTTCTCCAGGCTCCACTGGATTTTATTCTCCTCTATATTTTTGCTCCGACGTTGAAGGGTTCAGAGAATTTTCTATATCTGGGTGGGCGTTCTCCTAGATATCATCAAAGTTTTCATCAAGAGCCACTTCTCTGTGAAGCTTGGTGGTTGCCTTAGTTTCCTACCGCTAAACCCAGAAGTCTCAAATCTTTTCAGGACACCATTCGAGCTTTTGCAATTGGGTGCACAAGGCCTGGCTGATCTTCTAATTTGGATTGGCCTTGCCAACTATATAGTAGAAGTTCAACCATGGTGGTCACATGTCCTCAGTAGGCAGATATTAAAGGCCTACATATAACCTTAAATTCCCCTCCTCAACATTTCCTTGAGGGTCCTAAAATGGCCGAGGCTGATGTGGGATTCTTATGCCAACCTCTGAAAAATTATTTTTTGGGGTTGTATTGCCAAGTGTCAATTATCACCACCAACCCAAAATGACCCAATTTTGACAACAAAATCTCTGAAGTGTCAATATTCGAAGTCCTTTTCTTGATCAATGACACAAAACCAAACATAACCGTTAGTATTAAATAGGAGATTAAATGTTTTCCCCCCAGTAGTCATTGTCAATATTACATACCTGTCGCATTGCTTCTAGGGCCAACACTCTATTGGAAAGAAAGCGGGGGAGCCGAAAGGGCTCCCGGGTGAAACCTCTCATGCGAAGAATGGTGAAATATGTGCCAAAAAACCAATCACGGGGTGGCACAAGCTTGCCCGACCAGGATTTTTGTCTTGGCGACAGGCGCGCGATCATGTTGATCCTGGCTCTATCCAAAGCCCGCAAAGTTGGGACTAGGAATAAATTCAAAAATGCATAGTAATCAAATTTTTTTGACAAGACAGGAGTCCATGTCAAGACTAGCTTCCATAGGCCACTTTCGTAAAAAAAATCCAAAGACAAATATCAAAAAATAATCCGGATTCTCTTGTAATATCAAGTAGGCCAGGAAAGAGAGATACCTGAACCTAGAATCGACCTAGAAGTCCTGCAGCTGCTGCCAAATCCCATCACTAATAACTCTCACAAAATCCAAAAATGAGGCCATGTTCTTCTTCCTCAACATAAAGTTGAGACACATTTGGAACTCGAAAACATGCTTGTCTATATCTAGACCACACGCCAGCGCCAACATAGAAGCGACAAAAGAAGACCCAACTTTCAGAGCACCCAGACCAAAAGGAAATTTGGGTGGCGTTGACATATTTTTTGGCTAAGTAATTTCGGTGTGGTAAAATTGAGGTGCCACTCTAAGCCCTCCCCACTTCTCATGCATCATTTTTACTTTGAAAATCTCAACATCCTGGGTCAAAGGGAGTGAGATGCATAGCATATCCTGGATAGCCTCAGGGTTGATGATTACCCTGAAATTAGTGCCACTTATCACTCCAGTGTTTGGGTCAAAGCCTACCGCACATGCTACCATGATTTCTAGGCAAGGATGTACTAGGGGATTCATATATTGGGGAAGCCCATAGTCCCATAGACACTTGTGGAAAGGGTCTGCTATTTTTCTTCATTTTCTCGCATGCGGCTTCCCTAAGGGTATTAGGATTGTGGGATAGCTCAGGATCAAAGACATTATCCCAATCCTCTACAACCAAATCCTGATTTCTATGAGGAATTGCGTTCAGTATTCTTTGGTCCACCTGACTGGTGAAGGGCTAGCATGGCTTTGTTCGGATGTCTGGGGTAGCATAAGACTCCTAGTCATAGATTTGTATGTAGGGCATCTTCTTCATTTGCTGGACTATACTCGCTGGGGCTAGGGCCTGTGTTGGATTCTCTACAATCTCAACCATTTTCTCTATTTTCGCAAGAAAAATTTTGCAAACTTTTGCAAACAGCTTAGCTTCTGAAAAACTCT
This sequence comes from Sequoiadendron giganteum, assembly GCA_007115665.2. Taxonomy (NCBI): domain Eukaryota; kingdom Viridiplantae; phylum Streptophyta; class Pinopsida; order Cupressales; family Cupressaceae; genus Sequoiadendron; species Sequoiadendron giganteum. Next base: position 346,202,399 of record CM021110.1, read on the forward strand.
TTCTCTCTTGCGAATAACTTAGTTTTTATATCTTTTGATAACTCTTACAATAAATGTGCTTTGCATGCTTAACCTTCTTTTTGATCTTCATGAAAAATGGCCGAGAAGGGTACGTGCCAACCATTCATACCTAGTTGCTATATGCGTCACCAGCCTTTCATGCATGCAGAACGATCACCAACCTACCAAATTACTCTCTACATTTAAGAGACATGATTTTCACGTGAGGTGGTGCCTGATTTTCTTGAACAATAAACCAAGACAACCTTGCAAAAACTTTTTCGCAAGCTTTGTGTATTTACAAATTTTCTTGAAGGTACTTGGGTGCGTCACCCAACAACCTATCTTTAAGATTTACTTTGATTCAGATGGGATGACAACCCCTTATGCTGGCACCTGGCCAATCTCTAATGAATGCGATAACTTGAACAGAGAAAGTTGCACCTATACTTGCATATTCCCATCACTTCACATGCCGCAACACTAAAAACCAATGTTTGACGACACACTTTAGTTCAGTCATAATTATGGCCTGCCTCATCAGGTGAGCCCTGACCAGTCTATAAATAGGACCATTAGCAGCATTGCAAATCACAATATTTCCTAGCATTCCTAGCTTAGTAATCTTTTCTTATCTTAGCAATTTCATTTTCTAGCTAGAATAGTACGCAACATGGAAACACCAATAAAGTTAGTCTGCAAGAAGACTCGAGCTACTTTCTTAGGTAAAATTAGGTGTACGTGCTTAAAGCACATGACAGGCTTGAAAAACCTGCTATATGTGAAGGAAATTAAGTGGGTTCTTGGTAAGGATTGCATAGAGTATAAGGAACAATACTGGGTCAACACTAGTATTTGTTCCCACTTTGTTGCCTCACTGCTGGATATCAGCGTCTCCAAGTGCAAGGTCTTGAAGTTGATGAAACGATTGTTCCTGTGGTGCTACCTCGCAGGGCTGGAGAAAATAGTGAATGCTGCTCATTTTGATCGTGGGGTCCCCTCAGTTTGCAACCTTCATCTGCTGCAGCTACATGGAGGACCTATGCCAACCAGGGCCTTCCTCTTCAGTTTTGAGTTGGAGACTCATGAGGAACATCATTCCAAGGTTCACACTGGCTGCTACTTCCTCATGCAGGTGCATTACATTGAACCATTTTGAAACCTCCAGTGGTACAAGTATTTCGAAAGAATGGTGTTCCCTATTCTCGCACTGCTGATTGCTGCAATTGTTGGTCCCTCCCATGCTTGATAATATGAGAATGAAAATGGTCCCCAGTTTATTTTTTTCCCTTTTCCAAGCTTCGCTTCATAGAGGACATATGCATATATTTCGATACAAGGCCAATGGCCCCTATCTTATATAATGTAAATTTTCAGCCAATATATATCACCTATGTTTTTTCACAAATCTTGGCCCATTTACAATATTCTTTCAATTTCTTGCACTATTGTTGTTATTTCATAAAGCACTGAGAAGACCCAAAATTTTAAAGCAGGAAAAAATAATTACATATTTATAATTTACAAAGCCATCACACATGCAGAATTAATGAAATTTCTTAAGATGTATTCCATTAACTAGAATACTTAAGGCATTACCTTGCATGTCTTCCAATTTGAAAGAGTTGAACTGTTTACACTGGATAATTTTGAAAGGCCCTTCCGAGAGACTGTCAAATTTCCCATGCTGACCAGGCTTTGCTCCATGCTCGTTGAACTTGAGCACCAGGTCCCCACATTGTAACTCTTGATCTGATGCCTTTTTATCAAACCATTTCTTTACCACCTATTGGCAGCTATTCATCGCCTCAAGGGCATGCTCTCTCTTCTCTTGAACCTCGAGTAGCTTAGAAAACCTTAACTCCATTGCTCCATTTTGTTCAATCTCCAAAAATTTAAGCAACTGTAGGGCAGGTATTTCCATGGCGATAGGCAGCAATGCCTCCTTCCCATACACCATCTCATAAGGAGATGTCTTTAGTATTTGCTTGGGCATGATTCGGTCTACCCACAACGTTGTCTAGAGGTTCCTATCCATTCTCTCTGGTGTTCCGAGCCTATCTTCTTTAGTAACCTAATGAGGTTTTTATTTGTAGACTCTGCGAGGCCATTCCCCTGGGGATGATAGTTAGAAGAGGCTTTTAGGAAAACCCCATACTTTAATGCGAACTGGCTCATCTTCAAGCTGAGGAAAGCTTTAGCATTATTGGAGATGATTGTTTTTGGTGGGCCAAATCTGGCTAACAACTCCTCTGGAAAATTAACAATCTCCACTTTTCTTGCATTTTTCAGTGGCACGACTTCTACCCATCTAGTGAAGTAGTCCGTTGCTATCAATATCCATCTGTGTCCAGCTGAGGAGAAAGGGTTAATCATCCCAATGAAATCTAGACCCCATTGAGAAAATGGTTCTTCTACTACTATAGGCCTTAATGGCATAGCAACATTCTTCCTCTTTCAGACATGAAACTGATATTCATTCCAAGACTTAATTAGCAAAAATGCATCATTGAAAAGTGTTGGCCAAAAATAACCAGCACATATAATTTTAATTGTTGTGGTCCTTGTAGAAAAATGTCCTCCAGCTAGGCCATTATGGTATTGATCCAAAATTCTCTTTGCCTGTTCTTCATTTACACACCTTAGCAGGACACCATTAAAATCTTTTTTGAATAGGACACCCTCCAAGAGAATATAATTGTTATTTTGTAAACAATAGAAACACTTCTTAAAAGAAGGGAGATTGATTAGATACATTCTCATACACATGAAACTCATTCTATCCTCCAGTCAGTCATTCTGAGAAATTTCTTCATTTAGTAACACAGGTTCTGGAGCTTCAAACTCTATCGCTGGTTCACTATTTTTAGTGAGGTACTCGCACAGTCCTTTTCCTTTGACAGTCTTGACATGTCTAACTTCAATATCATATTCTAGGATTTTGGTGATCCAATTAGCTCTTTTCTCTATGATTTCTCCTTCCATGATATACTCCCACACACTAGGATGTGGTACACAAACAATCACCTTATTATATGATATCAAGTGTCGAAACTTCTTAAGCCCTTTCACAATGGCAAAGGCCTACTTTTCTATAAAATTGTACTTTACCTTGTACTATTTTAAGGTTTGTGAGTAGAAGGAAACAAGAGACTCCCTTTTATCTTCATCATCTTTTTGCATAAGTACAGTGGTGATGTTGTTACCACCACCAAAATATACATAGTAAAATCCTTTGATAGGTCGGAGTTAACTAACATAGGGGTAGAAGGAATAGCCTCCTTTATAAGCTCAAAAGCTTTTTTGGCCTCCGCTGTCCATTTAAAAGTCTAGTATTTCTTAAGCATTAAGGTAATAGGCCGAATGATCCCTACAAAATCTGCAATGAATCGACTAATGAAGTTGACCTTTCCTAGAAATGAGTGCACTCCTTTCTTGTTTACAGGTAACGAAAGATCCCGGATCGCATCAACTCTTTCAGGGTCAATGGAAATGCCCTCCTTAGAGACAACATACCCCAATAGCTTCCCCTAGGGAACTCCAAACACACATTTATTTAGGTTTAAAGAAATCTCAAATTCCTAGCACTTCTGAAAGACAAGCTCCAAATGATCAAAGTGATCATCAGCAGATTTTGAAAATACTGTCAAATCATCTAGATAGATGAGTATAATTTTATGGATCAAATCCTTAAAGGAAATATCCATGGCTCTTTGAAAAGTGGCTCTGGCATTCGAGAGTCCAAATGGAATCTTGGCATATGAATATGTTCCCCACTTTGTAGTGAACGTTGTTTTGTGTTGGTCTTCTTCCTTTACCCGAATTTGATTGTAACCCGAATAACCATCCAACATTGAGAACATTTCAAAACTAGCTACAGTTTGTAGAATTACCTCCATTGAAGGCAGGGGGTAATGATCCTTTAAGGATTCTCTATTCAAGTCTTGGAAGTCTACACACAGTCGTATGTCTCCATTCTTCTTCTAGACTAGTACCAGGTTTGACACCCAAGTGTTGTGTTTGATCAGAAACACTATTTGGGATGCGATCATTTTATTCAACTCCTATGACATGAGAGATTCTATCTTTGGGTTCACAGGTCTCTATCTTTGACAAACCGGCTTTGCCTCTTCTGACAACTCAATTTTATGCTCAATGATCTCGGGATCATATCCCTTCAGGTCATCATATGACCAGGCTACTACACTCGGATACTCCTCACAAAAGTGCCTTAGTCTATCTTTATTCTTCTGAGATACTTCTTTCTCGACCTTGAGCTTTCTCTCTTCTCCGATATGCAAGTTGGTGTAGTCACTCTTGTCAGCTATGAGCTTCCTTTTATCTCTTGTCACATCATCAGAATCAAACAGGCTCTCTAGAGTGACTAGGCCTCTCGGAAGCTTGTTGAATTTGAGCTGGATGACTTGATCTCCATAAGCTTTGGCGATATTTGGTTGCATTTGATCAGCGAATTCTCTAGATGACTAGAGAAATGATACAATATGGGCATCGCTATCAAACACTTGCCAATCTTGATTGTTGTTTGGAACAGCGGGCTTTATAATTACTCTCACCACATGCTTATTTCTTAATAATTTGGAGGTCGGCTCAAGCTAAGCTTCAATAGTCACCATCCGGTCGGCTTCGGAGTTCTTCTCTCTCTGTATAGCCTGAATATTAGAGGCCTCAAAGTTTTCAATAAGATCCCAAACTCTATGTTGGTAGGATCACATATGGACTTTTTTCGTAGCAAAAATTCCTTGAATTTGGTTGACCACCAACTCCAAATCTCCAAACACACTTATCTACTTTGCACCCATTTTTTGTGCAAGGCTTAAACCATGGACAAGACCTTCATATTCTACTTCGTTGTTTGAGCATGAAAACCAGAAATGGTAAGACCTCAAGGTCTTATCCTCAAATGGGGATGTGAAACATATGCCTGCTCCAGCTCTGGCTTTGCATCTCACTCCATCAAAATGCAAAGTCCATAACCCCAAGGGTGCTTCACCTCTATACTCCTTAGTAACTCTGGGCATAGATTGGCCTTCCTCATGTATGACATAAGTGCCAAGCCCAGTTGCATGATAATTCCCAAAAGGGTCAGTATCAATAAAATCATTCAAAATAATTTCTTCATCTTCCGTCTGGGAGCTAGTAGCCTTTTCTTCTTCCAGAAATTCCACATTGAACCTCTCTTCTTGAGTAATTAAAGTATGTGTTGCTTCAAATTTGAGCAAAGCCTCATCAACAACATGCTTGGAATGCAAAGTTTCCAACAATTGTTTCATCTTCGCTCCATGCTTGGTCCTCTGAATCAGGTGTGACCAATCCAGTCCTAGATATCCTCCAACATTTGTTGTGAACTCTAGAGACAAACAAATCCCAAATAGAGGAGGAATATCAATGAGTACGGTATCCTGATTTACAATGATACTAGGATAGGCAAACAATTTCATAGGAAATCCCTTCATTACCCCGACCGTATCAACTTTATTTCAATCTAGTTGCATGACTCCCTTGTTAAGAGGCTCATATTTTAAACCCAAAACATCAGCTACTTGCTTAGGCATGATAGTGGTGTTGGCACCAGAGTCGATCATAAAATTATGCAATAGTTTGTCACCAATTATAAGTGTTAGAAAGAAAGGCTTGGGTTTAGGCTTACTCTCTTTTCCAGCTTCTTTCTTTTCTTTAGGTTGATTTATTAGCACTTTATCCAGGTCTGGTCTAGATGTCTTTTCTTCATTGGACTGAACAGGCCCCTTTGTATCTTCCTCTCTTGAGAATTCCTTTTTTAATAACACTTTTTGCTCTGGAATAGATAGAACATCACATAAAGAAGTGTTGGCAGATGAGTTCTTTAGTTCCACCACATTGAACTGCGCTTGCGACTGGTGAGTTGCGGTTGCTTGCTCTTTAGGTTTCGCAGTTGGTGTTGGCCTCACGGTCGATGCATCTAGATGTTAGGCAACAACTATGACAATCATAGGAGCCTTTGCTTTCAAAGGAGGCAGATTCAAAGTACTAGGAGTAACCGCGCTAGTATGCTATGGGACTGACAATGGGCCTACCAGCGGACTAGGCATCGGTTGAGTTGAAGCATTAGTTGGCGGGGATGTAAATTCTCTGGAAAATCTCTGCTTAGAATGCATGTTGTAATCAAACTATACTCGTGGTATTTGAGTTACAAGAAAATCATTTGGAAACACTGACTCTTCTGCGTCCATCCAAGAAAAGAGCGCTTGGTTTGGAATAGTTTCTGACCCTTTCTGGATGGACATCCCTTGCATTTGAGCAGCGAGGACTGCATTGTCCATTTGCAGAGAGGCATATGATTGGTTGCGGGGATCAGGTGTGCTACCTTGGCTAGGTTGGTCCATGATCTTTTGTTTTGAATTTACCCATGGACAATTCCTCAGCATGTGAGCATCATTACAAGGAAAACAACATGAATTGGCATCTTCGGCTAAGTTGTTTTTTCCAACAACTAGCTCCTTACTCGAACTAGGATGGACAGTCTGCATCGGCAAGGTCACTGAAACAACCTGGTTATTCAGCTGAGCTGAAGCATTTCCACATGACCTATCTTGCCACTGATTTGATTGGTACAGAGCTTTTATGCCTTGATAATTTTGGTATGCTGGCTTCTGGTAGCTATATTGTTGCCGCTTCATGGTAGTCAATTTGTTAGTCATGGCCCACATCTATTCTCTCATCTCATTCATCTCGGCAGTCAAGGGATTAGACACAAGATCTATAGTTGGAGCTATGCTCGGAGGTGTTCCAGTGTATACGTACATGGATTGGGGAGGAGTCACAGAACCGCTGGTTGAAGGAACCTCAGCCTCCGTGGCATTGAATTTAGGGAACGATGGCATGATGGGTCTCAGTGCCAACTTTCCCACAACAATGAGGTTATTTTCCACAGTAACAACTAGAGCATACACGTCAGGTAGATTACTTCCGCCTTGAGCTTGTAACATCATAGAAATATTAGGGTTGGTGGACTTCAAATAGAACATAAATGCCAAATTCAAAGGTGATCGGCTACCAACAGGGACTCTCTATCAGGTTGAATGAAACCGTGTGTTGAAATCAGGTAGAGCCTCATGAGGAGCTCACTTTATGGTGGCCAACTGATGGTATAATGAAGATCTATCGCCAGCATTGGAAAAATGCTCGTAAAATGAGGTTTTGAGCTGGTCCCAATTTGTAATAGTACTAGCTCCAAGAGTCCTGTACCAATTCAATGCCTTTCCTCAAAAGGAGGTAGCCAACAATCTAAGAGCTACATTTTCATTTGATACACCATGTACTAGACATACATCTGCCACATCTTGTAGATGTTTCGTTGGTGTCTTCGACTCATCCTCGGAATACTTAAGGATAGCTTTCAGAGCCGAAGCAGGGATTGGAGCCCATACTATAGGAGACACCGGTGCAACTAAAGGACTGTCGGAGTCCCAGGCTACATAATTTCTAGCAGCCATAGGTATAGGTGGAGTAGGTGATGATAGAGAAGGAGGAGACGGAGGAGGTGAAGGGCTACCTTGCTGACCTCTCGGGTGCACATAAACTAAGGGTGGTACATGTTGGCTAGGGACTCGTGCTATCTATGACCTAGTTACAAGCCGATGGCTCATACACACTTATAAAATTAGGCGAACGTGTTAGTTCACAGTGCCACCAGGCATGCCAGAAAAAGAACTGTTGACGCACGAGTTTGCATGTAGTAGCAGTCTTATGGGAAACTTAGCTATTGGGGGACATTGTGCGCTAGCTAAGTGACCTCCAGGATTTTATCAAAGTCGAATCTTCATTTAGTGGGGAGGTAAAAGGTTAGAAAGATAGCAAAACATGAAAACTAAACTACAGGCCATGCACCAAAATTCCTAGAGCACAGTGCAGTATGCAAAGGCCCGAACCACCAAAATGTTGTTTATGAAGTAAAATTTCTCAAAAGAAATTTAAACATAACAAATAATCTCTAATTTGTATAGCATAATATAGCATAACCTTAGCCAACACAGAGGAGTCGAGAAAATATGATCTGTATTTATTTAGCTATGAAAGATCCCAAAAGCTGAAGAACAAGCATTCATACAATATAAGAAGATAACAGCATAGACTAACAGTCTTACTAAATGCATGAAAAATAGAAAGGCCGAATTGATTTGGCACAGTCTGGAGTCTTCAAATTTAGTAAAATTATTACAAAGGCTTCTTCCCAGTGCTTGAGAATTTTTTGCAACTTAATCAACAACCTAATAAAGAGAAACATGGCCGCATTTATAGGCCAGTCCACCACCTGAAACAAATTTAGAGAAAGAAATCCATGAGCAAGGATCGACACCCCAGATCACCTTGAACAGCCACAACAAACATTGATCGCCTAGGAGCATGCCAAAAAAGCCATTGTAGGGAACGAAAAACAACACAGCAGCAGAAATATACATGCAGTACCACAGAAGAAAACATGACAGCAGGTGAGTACAAAAGGTGTAGCAAAAATTCCAAGGTAACTGGAGCAACAACAACTACCACATGTCACGCAGATGGGGCCTGGCAAAAAGACGAAGGGATGCCCAGCAAAAAGCTCGGAGAGGGAGCCACATGGAGCACACTGAGCGAAAGAAAGTGCAAGGTGGGCCTAGTTCGGAAAGCAACCAGAGAAGGCCACATGTCACGCAGACGAGGCCTGGCAAAAAGATGAAGGGATGCCCAACAAAAAGCTCCGAGAGGGAGCCACGTGGAGCACGCCGAGCGAAAGAAAGTGCAAGGTGGGCCCAATTCGGAAAGCAGCTAGAGAAGGCCATGTGTTGCGCAGAAGGAGACTGGCAAGAGTGAAGCGATATGAAAATCCAAAAGCTTAGAGAGGGATCCACATGGATCACACCAAGCGATGTGAGCAATTTAACAGTAAGGCACAACCGCAAATATAAAAGTAAAAACCGTGAAGGTTGGCGGTTTTTTGTGAAATAGACATACTACAAGACAACAATGAAGAGGACCATAATATCTATTTAACTTCCCACAATCTTCACTCTATTGAGCAAGGATATTCATCTTCAAAAGAAGGAGGGTATGAATATGATGTTGATCACCAAAAATACAATGTCCACATGGAAGAACAACAAGTTTTTTCTGATCATGAAGAAAGTGATAATGAACAATGTCCTCCTAATACATCATATTAGAAAAATAGGTGCAATATAAGAAGACTGACTAAGGAAGAAATTATAAGATTAACTATTGCAGTAGTTGAGCAGGCCAAAAGCAGACATTAGTTGAGAAATAGAACAGTAAATGAGAATGAAGTTTTTCCAAGAGGAATATTTTTGAAGGATAAGAAAATATTCCAAGAAGCTTCAAAAAGGATAGATGATAAGTAGTTTGATAAAAAAGAACAAAAGTATGTCCATAAGGAAGAAAACAAATAATTTCCCAAGGAGAAACAAATGTAAGATCAGACAGACAAAAAGGAGAAAGAGGAGAACAAAGGAGAGTCAATAGAGAAAAAGAAGATGATCAAAACATAAGGTACCTCTTTTTATTTCAAGCAAACTTTGTTCCAGGTAGAAATGTTTGTCCCATTCCTTGAAATGATGAAGATTAAAGAGTATAGGGAAAGTGCTATTCAATTAATGTCTAGTGGAAGTAATAAAAGTACAAACCTTGAAAATAAGGAGATTCTTGAAATTAGTAATAAGAAGGAGAAGATAAAAGTTTTAGAGGTTTGTCTAAGCGATGCATTGATAAATCCACCACAAATTGATCCATTATTTACTACCCTACTTATAAATGATAGGATAGTAAGAAATTGTATGATAGATTCAGGTACTTCTATGAACATCATGCCAGTAGGGGTGATGAAACAACTTGGTATGTGGGTAGATGTTGAAGGGGGTAAATGTTATGCCATGGATAGTAGACCTATCCTAGTTGTGGGAATTATGAAAGATGTGGAAGTGAAATTGGCTACTTACCCATAGGCAACTTATAATATTGGCATAACTATGATTGACACACCTCCACAGTTTGGAATGCTTTTATCCAGACAATGGACTGCAGCTGTTGGAGGGAATGTACATTTTGACTTATCATATGCCACAATACTAGTCAATGGTGAAGAAGCCAAGTTGTATAGAGAACCAAGGATGAATCATATTGTTGAGTATTTTCCTCAAGAATGGCTCAATTGTTTATGTGATGTGGATTTAAGGAGTTTCAGAGTGGAACCTTCTCAACTTGAATTAGAAAATACTGGCCCAATTGATAAGCATGTTTCTAGAGGTCAATAGGGTGCGTGGAAAATGTATTTTGATGGAGCATGCAGCAAAGAAGGAAATGGAGCTGGAGTAGTTTGTATATCACCTAAAGGTATTACATTCAAATATTCATTTTTACTAACCTTTGACTGTACAAACAATGTGGTGGAATATGAGGCCTTGTTGATTGGTTTAAATATGGTTGTCAAGCACAAGATCGAATTGGTAACTATCCTAGGAGACTCTGAATTGGTTGTCTCACAAATTAGATCGAGATATGCTACAAAGAACAAGAGATTGAAATAATACAATAATGTTGTGTGGGAAACAATTGAATTGTTTGGTGCTTTCTCAATTGATTGGATAGACAGATCATAAAACTTGATGGCAGATTTTCTGGCTAATGTAGCCTTGAAAAGAGATGATATCACCTTGGCTGGAATATCTCAAGTTGAATTCAAAACAATACCTACTATCCTTGACAACATATATAGTTGGAAATTTTTCAATGATGATACTGACCTTCTAAAGTTTCTTCATTGCATAGATCAGTATGAGGCTTAAGATATTGACTTTAATGCTTTTGTAGAAGAAGTGGATGAGAAATAGACTATATTTGGGAAGGATATTTTGTAGCTTAAAACCAAAAATCTCCCTAGAGGGCTTGTGGCACTAGAAAGAGTGTATGATGGGAATGATCGCTCTCTCATGAAGCACACACTAGTCAAGAGAGAAGATATTGAAGAAATAAATATAGGAACTAAGCACCAAAAAGGGTCTACATTGGAAAGAAGATAAGTCCAACCATCAGGGGAATTTTGATTGCATTATTGAGAAATTACAAACATGTGTTTTCTTGGTCTTATTAGGATGTGAAGGCATACAAAGAAGATATTTTATAGAATGAGATTCCACTTAAACCAGATACAATGTCATTCAAAGAAAAGCAGAGGCCTATTAACCCAACTTTGAAACCTAAGATGCTGGAGGAATTGGAAAAACAAAGAAGATGGAGGTATTATTACACCCATTAGACATTAAACATGGCTCTAAAACTTGGTTCCAGTAAGAAAGAAAAATGGGGATATTAGATTATGTGTAGATTTCAGAAATCTGAATGTTGCTTCCCTTAAAGATAATTATCCTCTCCCAAATATGAGGGTAATATTGCACAAAGTAACAGGGTGTGAGCTACTGTCAATGACGGATGGTTTTTTTTGGATATAACCAAGTTAAAATCAAAGAGTCTGAGCAATACAAGACAACATTTACTACACCATGGGGGACATATGTTTATGTTAGAATTCCATTCGGTCTCATGAATACAGGGGCCACTTTTCAAAGGGCCATGGATGTGGCATTTGCAGATTTGATTAATGCTATAATGGTGGTGTAGCAAGACGATCTTACTGCTTATTCCAAAAAAGAAAGAGATCATGTGGGGCACTTGGAGAATATATTTATCAAAGCTTTGGAATATGGTATTAGTCTTAATCCTTAAAAAGTCATTTTGGTTTTACAGAGGGTAATCTTTTGGGACACATTGTATCAAAATATGGGATTAGAATAGACCCTAAGAAAGTAGAAGCCATAGAAAAAATCCCCATTCCTAAAACTATCAAAGCAATCCAATCGTTTTTTGGTCAAATTAACTTTTTTAGGAGATTTCTATCGAATTTTGCTAAGATTGTTAAACCTATATCCAAGATGTTGAAAAAAGGAGAGAAGCTATGTTGGAATACAGAAGCCATGGAAGACTTTACATCTATCAAAAGAGCTATCAAAGAAGATCCCATTCTAAAGTCCCTGATTTTACCAAACCTTTTCAGATATTTTCTTTTGCTTCATTTCCCACCATAGCAACTGTTATTCTAAAAAATAATCATGAAGGTCATGAGCAACCTGTATAGTTTTTCAACAAATCTTTGTAGGGGGCAGAGGTGAAATATGATATTATGGAAAAAAAATCCTTTGCATTAGTTAAAGAAACAAAAGCTTTCAAAACTTATCTTGTTGGAGCTAAGGTAATTGCCTATGTCCCACATGTAGTGAAATATATCTTGATATAGACAGAGGTGACAGGGAAAATATGCAGATGGATTAATAAAATCCAAAAGTTCAATATGGAGATTCAGATTACCAAGTTGGTAAGAGGATAGGGTTTGGCCAAGCTAATGGCAAAAACAAACGTTGAAGCAAACCAAATCTGCAATATATAAGGTGAGGAGAATATAGTTGCAAGTATTGAAAATACTCATTGGTACACAAACATAATGTATTATCTTAGGCACATGAAATTCCCTAAGGGGTTGAATGATAATTAAAAGAGAACTTTGAAGTTGCAAGCATCTAAGTATGTATTTATAGAAGGGGGCCTATTTTGGAAGGAGAGGGATGGAATGCTACTATTGTTTCTAGATGAGTCATAGGAAGAACATGTCTTGAGGGAGATGCATGAAGGGGTGTGTGGAGGTCACTATTCTGCCAAAACCACTGCATATAAGATTCTCAGGGCTGGCTATTACTAGACTAAAGTTTTTAATGACTCTTTTGAACATGTGAGGAAATGTGAGGCTTGTCAGAAGTTTTTAGGGAAATTGAAGTATCAAGGAGCCTTACTGCTGAGACCTTTTCAAGTAGAAGCCCCATTCCACCAATGGGGAATTTACTTCATTAGAGAAATATATGAAAAGTCAAGTGGAGGATATAAATGGATACTTGTAGGTATAGATTATTTTACTAAGTGGGT
>CM021110.1:346215518-346371362 GCA_007115665.2 Sequoiadendron giganteum
CCATGAGAACTTCCTTGTGGGTCGTCATCCCTTTGTTTTCGTTCATGGGAACTTCCTTGCAGGCTGCATCCATCTGTTTTTGTCCATGGGAACTTCCTTGCAGGTCATCATGTTCTCATTACTATTTTCAAAAGGGCGGCAGACCCTTCAGCTCCCCCATTCCAAAATTTTGCATTTTTCAAAAGGAGTCAAATCTTAAGAAAATATGTCTTAGCACTCTTTCTAGCCCTTTTCCCACATGCTAAAATTGAAAAATCTGAAATTTATGAAGTTCTGGGAAGTTGTGGAACTTTCCTTGCGAGTCGTCATCCCTCCGTTACCATTTCAAAACTTTCCTTGTGGGTCGTCGTCCCTCTATTGCCATTTGAGAACTTTCCTTGTGGGTCGTCATCCCTTCGTTTCCATTTCATAAATTTCCTTGTGGTCTTCCATCCCTCTTTTGCCATTTCAAAACTTTCCTTGTGGGTCGTCGTCCCTGCATTTCCATTTCAAAACTTTCCTTGTGGGTCGTTGTGTGCTCATTGCCATTTTCACAAGGATGGCGGACCCTCTAGCTTCCCCTTTCCAAATTTTTACATTTTTTCGAAAAGGGCCAAATCATTGAGGAATAAGTCTAGGCACCCTTTTAATGCATCTTTCACATGCTTAATTTTGAAAAACTCAAAATTGCTAAGAGTTGTGGTTTTGCGGAACTATTCATGCGGGTAGCCGCCTTCCAGATGTTGTGGTCACCGATGCCATCCTTACGACGCAAACATATCTGGATTCCCACTTCCCAACCTTCGCATTGCTCCAACCCTCAAAAGTGAAATCTCCCCGAAATCTGATTTCTCAAAAAGGAAAGTTTCTCAAACTGTCAAAAAGGAAATTGTTTTGAAATGAGAATTTTCCAAAAATGGAAATTTTTCCAAAACGGAAATCTTTCTCGAAATAGATTTTTTCCAAAAATGGAAATTTCTCTGAAATGCAAATGTTCCCAAAATTGATTTTGCTTCCTAAAATAAGAAAATTTCCAAGAATGGAAAGTTTCCAAAAAGAGAAAGTTTTTTTGTAATATAAAATCCTTGATGGACTATAAATTGATACATTTTAATTTTCTAAATGAAGGAAATTTACCATTTTTGGAGATCTAAATCAGGATATCTTATGGCATAGGTACTTTTAGGGATGCTTGGGGAAATAATGGATCAATTCGATAAAAGAACCATCATACGAAGAAATCTCAGGAGGGGAGATTTTAATTCAAATTGTCAAGGTGGAGATGGGTTTACATGTGGATGCACTTCAGTACGATGCTACCTAAATATCTAATTGCCAAAGCCTACTTAAGAATCTATTTTGGGCCACACAACAACTGAAGAAGTGATTTCAAATAGGGCAGTGGAGGGAACTATTTTATTTCACCAAAATGATGATGATTGTCAAGAGTTGTCCATCCAAATCAGGAGCAACATATCTCTCTCAGAAGCACCAATCTGCAGAAAGAATACACATTATTGGCTACAAGAATGCTACAAATCCATCAAACAAAGGGCAGCCTTTGACTTTTTTTTACAACTATAGCAAAGGATGGAAACCACTACAAGACAAAACTGCTAGAGTGCTAAGGTCACTAGATGAAAAAATAGGCTACAAGAAATAGGGAAAAGACAAAGAATGTATTTTAAATTGCTCTATATTTGGGGGTAGGTGAAACCCTAACTTGTAACATATCTAGGCCACACAATGAAAATTAATCCTAGCCATTCATTCTTCTTGTGGAAAACTATAAATCAAGGATTATCCCTCATTTGTAATTGGTTGGAGAACTGGTGTAAAGGGAATTTTGCAGCAATAGAGAGAAGCATTGAATGAATTTGGGTGTTTCTTTTGACTTTGTTCATTATGCATGCATGGTTCAACTCCCAAGTTAGTTTAGTTGTTAGTTCCTTGAATGGTTGTGATAATGGTGTTTGTTGTTATGGTATTTGATGAATTTCTAGCCCATACTTTTGAAACTTGATGAAAAGTTGTTGTGCAAAGTTATCCTAGGCTTCTTTATTTCATTGCTACAACTTATTTTAATTTTATTTTCATGATGTGCATGTACAATCTAAATATTTGCAGTCCCTAGAAGATTGCACTGGTTTTGTGTAGTTGTAGGCTTCTCTTGGTCAATCAAAACCTAGTTTAGGGAATTTTTTCTACTATAACAGCCACCATTATTACTGTTCACTCATAGCTTAGAGTTATAACAACTCTCCTAACCCCTTCCTCTTTTTCTATTTCTTTTAGTCCTTGTTAGAGTAGGATCTCAAGCATCACCATCACGCTAAATCAGATGAACATGGTGAGTTTTAGCTTGTTGTTTTGAGTGGGTAGCCACTATTCATTCACTTACTACACTTTGAAACTCCATATGTAGACCCAACTTCCCATGCTTTGTAAACCATAAAGGCTGACCTTGTGTTAGAAACAGAACACATCAACCAACTGAGATATTCCAAGCATTGCCATGACCTGACACACGAGAGACCTTGGGGTAGGATTTTTTTAACTTGTTTGAATATTTATACCTTTCAAGAGAGTGATGTATAGCCAAGGAGGAGATCACTCACAATAATGAAAGCTTCAATTCTAAACCAAAGAACTCTTCTTCACTATGCAATCAATTTATTAGACATCAACTCATCCTCAAGGGTTTCAACCCTTCAATCTTGCAAAAAAACACAAATCTTCACCAAGGACCATACAAAGGCTCTCAAAATGCATACGCTAACAATTGAATCAGTTGAAAACAATCTCCAAGATAGTTTCAATGAAATCCCCAAAACTCACCATTTGCAACTAGCTTGCCTTGTAGCACTAGGAAACTGGTTTTTGTGACTTCTCCAAAATACTCAAATAACTAAATATGGATTTAGATACGCATTTCAGGGTTCCATAACATACCAAGAAACCAAACACACTTCCCTTGGACTAAATGCCTTAAAGATGGATTGTTCACTGTCTTAGGCCTCTAATTAGGCCACTTTTCCAAAGAGACCACCCTCTAATATTCTCATCAAACCTTCTAACCCAAAAAAATTCTTGACTCAAGTCCCTAAACCAAATATTTTCTAGGTCTCCTAGCCCAAAATTCTAAAATAAGCATCCAATACAAAAACCCTCCTTGTGGCCAAAATACTAGGGATTTTAAGGCACCATTATTGGATCTTCACCTTCCCAGTAACTCCTACGCAATATAACTACTCAGAAACCTTCCAATAGGTCCACCCAAGCTTTAGGAGCACTCATTATGCCAATAACAATGTGGATTTATCATTTCATAGGTCCGATCCACTCTTTTCCAAGGGAAAACTCACATTTCCAACCCTTCCTTTCACCCTCTAAGCCAAGGAATCACTCTTACACACCTCCTACTTCCAAATTATCATTAACTACATCCTAATAGATCATCCCACCATTACAATTGAATACATTAGGTGGAATTATGATTAAGCCATTAAAGTGACTTCAAACCCTTGGGACTGTTCATGAACTCGGTAGGAGTAAATTGATGGATTAAGGCACTAAGGGAAAAACCAAGCCCTATCAAGACACCAAATACAATTTAAAGCATCTACCTACTATTTATTTAGAGTATTCAATACATATCAAACCTGTATGACCTGTACACAAGAAAGAAACTCAGAAAAACGAGTGAAAACAATAAGAAAAGAGAGTATGTCAATGTTTATTTCCTTCTCTTGCCTTCAACAATAAATCCTCGAGCCTCTCAAGGATTTTTCATACACGTCTCAATCTTTTCTAACTAACCAATTCCTCTAACCACTAAGAAACCAACTTTTAAAAGCATATAACAGTTGGATTACAAATTTGTTGCATAATGTAACTCACAAATTTGAAACTTTATGACACTAACTTAATGACTCCTATTACACACAATCTCATATAATTTCCTTTTTAGGCTTAAAAAATCAATTTGATGGCTCCTTTTTAATATGAAAGTTCATTGGACCATTAAACATAAGAGTTTGTCAGTATCTGGTTAGGTGTTCCTGGACCATACACCCCCCTAACAAGAATTCATGCCACATGAATTGTGGATGATACCAACATACTGAAGCTGGATCAAAACACCATTATTGCACAGGACATTGCCACTAACCCATGTTACTTTGTTCTCCACTTTTCTCTATCTTCATACTCTGCCCTTCATTCTTTACTGTAATGACATTTGAAAGTGACCATGTTTGTACACTTAGACCTATGGTCTGATCCTTCTCCATTCTTAGTTCAAAACATAATTGTTTCCCATCACCTATACCTACACATAAACCAAGGTTAGCCAGACCATTATCTTGAACTACCTTTGACTTAGTACCATCAGTTTTCTTAGGTTTTCTCTTTCCACACTGTCCTTGCACCCCTATCACTAGTCCCAACACATTGCCACCATGCTTCTTCATTGTTTTATTAGCGTTATCTATCACTGTATCTACAACCCTCACTTGTTTCACACCCACATATTTAGGAATAGGGAATTCAATGGTCCCAACTAACACACCTACTTGTATACTCCCTTTCAAATCACATTTTACCTCTATTTTTACAATCGCATTTGTTGATCATGCATTATCAGACCTATACCTATTCACAACATTAGAAATTTTGATTTCTTTCACAACATTCATAGACTCCTTGTTCCCACACATGATCACTTTGGCTTTCCCTTTCACATCCTCTACAAGTGGAGTCAAAAAAAACTTATGACCATCTTTCATTATGGTATCCCTATTTTCTCTCCCATCATACATGGAACACCTATCTTACTGTCAAGGTCTTCCAAGGAGTATGTGGAAATAATCCATAGGTAGAATATCACAAACCACACTATCACTATAACCACCAATCTAGAAATCTACAATGGACTTCGCATTTAATAACAAAGATTATTTATAACTCAACCATGAAACTTTGTATGGACATTCATGAGGAATTCATTTCAAGTTCAACTTATTTACCATCTTAGTAGACACCATGTTTTCAGTTGATCCAGAATCAATCACAATCTTACATACCTTTCCCTTGCTCTTGCAGGTGGTTTTGAAATGGCTCCACTACTTTGGAAGTATTCAAAAGTTGTTTTTGCAGCATTAAGACTTCTCCAACTTCAGGGTCTATAGCATGGCTTGATGAACCAGCACTTTCCTCCTCATCCTCTTGCACAAGGTGAACTCTCTTCTCACCTTTACTTCAACTTGATGAAGCACCAATCTTCTCAGGACACTTGTAGGATGGATGGCCAAATTCATTGTAAGTATAACATCTACTTGAAAAGGGATTTGCATTTCTTCCTGCACCAAACTTGCCTCTTGTGCTTCTCCATCCACCTTTGGAATTAGATTTCTCTTACACATTCTTGGCATCTCCTTGACTCTCATTGTTTATACTTGAACTAGGGAAGGATTGTCTACCTCGTGATGCATTACCTCTACCCCTAACTACATTTTCTTGTCTTGTCTTCATTTTCTCCTCCACCTTGATTATCATTTGGTAACATTCCTCTACATTCCTAGGTTTTTCCAAAACCAATTCATCTTGCATATTGAACCTCAAACCACCCATATAGTTAACAAATTTTTCATCCTCATTCTCATGATGAGAAGACCTCAAACTTAGTTTATAAAATTCCTTAGTATAGGACTTAATGTCCATTTAATTCTGCCTTAAACCTCGCAAATTCTTAAACATTTGAACTTGATGATCCTTGGGTAAGAATTTACCTTTGAGTTTTTATACCATCCTATCCCATGAGGTAATTTTGGACTTTCCTTGCTTCCTTCTTTCTGATTCAAGATAATCCCACCATACCAAAGTATGGCCTTGCAACTTTACCTTCACAAGCTTTACTCTCTACTCCTCAAGAACATCATCACATTAAAAATGAATATATAATGCAGCAATGCAGTCAAGTTGTTCTTCATCATTTAAACTACCACCATATTTAGTAACATAAATTTTTACCTTGGGCTTGTCATCCTTCACTACCGTCAACAACTTTGCAATTCTTTGATCCTCTAGAGTAAGCTCTTCTTCCACATCTTCAAAATCATCATCTTCCTCTTCTCCTAACTCACTCTCTTCCACTTCCCTTCTTTTGTTTGTCTCCAAGGCTATGATTCTTTCCTCCAACTCTTTGAGTTCCTTAGCATGTCTATATCTCATCTCCTTCATCTCTTTAGTCATATCATTCTTCTTTGGAGGCATCTTGTCAACCTTGCCTCTTCACCATCTTCTTCAACTTGCAAAATGAAAAAAAATCTACTCCCTAATGCTCTAATACCACTTTTATGCAGATCCAAGGTGGAGATCACTCGCAATAATGGAAAATTCAATTCTAAACCAAAGAACTCTTCTTCACTATGCAATCAATTTATTAGACATCAACTCACCCTCGAGGGTTTCAACCCTTCAATCTTGCAAAAAAAAACAAATATTCACCAAGGGCCTTACAAAGGCTCTCAACATGCATATTCTGAAAATTGAATTAGTTGAACACAATCTCCAAGACAGTTTCAATGAAATCCCCAAAACTCACCATTTGCAACTAGCTTGCCTTGTAGCACTAGGAAACTGGTTTTTGTGACTTCTCACCAAACTTCTCCAAAACACTCGAAGAAATAAATATGGATTTAGATACCCATTTTAGGGTTGCATAACATACCAAGAAACCAAACACACTTCCTTTGGACCAAATGCCTCAAAGATGGACTTTTCACTATCTTAGGCCTCTAATTAGGCCACTTTTCCAAAGAGACCACCCTTTAATATTCTCACTAGACCTTCTAACCCAAAAAAATTCTTGACTCAAGTCCCCAAGCCAATTATTTCCCAGGTCTCCTACAACAAAATTCTCAAACAAGCATCCAATACAAAAACCCTCCTTGTGGCCAAAATACTAGGGGTTTTAAGGCACCATTATTGAATCTTCACCTTCCCAATCACTCCTACCCAATACAATTTCTTAGAAACCTTCCAATAGGTCCACACAAGCTTTAGGAGCACTCATTAGGCGAATAACAATGTGGCTTTATCATTTCATAGGTCTGATGTACTCTTTTCCAGGGGAAAACTCACATTTCCAACCCTTCCTTTCACCCTCTAAGCCAATGAATAACTCTTACATGCCTCCTACTTCCAAATTATCATTCCCTACATCATAATACATCATCTCACTGAGTTACAATTGAAGATAGTAGGTGGGATGATGATTAAGCCATTAAAGTGACTTCAAACCCTTAGGATTGTTCAAGAACCCGATAAGAGTAAATTGATGGATTAAGGCACTAAGGGATTAAACCAAGCCCTATCAAGACACCAAATACCATTTAAAACATTTACCTACTATTTCTTTAGAGTATTCAATACATATCAGACTTGTATGACTTGTATACAAGCAAGAAACTCAGAAAAACCAGTGAAAACAATAAGAAAATAAAGTATTTCAATATTGATTTCCTTCTCTTGGCTTCAACAAAAAAACCTTGAGCCTCTCAAGTATTTTTCATACACTTATCAATTTCCTCTAATTGACCAACAACTATAACCACTAAGAAACCAACTTTTAAAAGCATATAATTGTTGGATTACAAATTTGTTGCATAATGCAACTCACAAATTTGAAACTTTATGACACTAACTTAATGACTCCTATTACACACAATCTCATATAATTACCTTTTTAGGCTTAAAAATGCAATTTGATGACTCCCTTTTAATACAAAATTGCATTGGAACATTAAACATAAGAGTTTTTCAATAGCTTGTTAGGTGTTCCTGCACTAGAGAGGTAGCATACTTGTGTGTTGCCTATGTTGAGAAGGTGCAAAAATACCCATAAAAAAAATCCTAGCTTCTGTTATTTTACCATTAAACATGTCGCTTGTCACCATGCTTATGTTCAAAACCCTATCTTGTGTCTGTTTTCTATTAAATATGTCATTTGTCACCTAGCATGTTTCATTTTATGTTTCTTGCATGTTTAGAGTGAAACCATAACATCTTGGTTTATATCCTTTGCAGGAGAATCTTTGACCGCTCATGATGAGAGAGACGTCCTTGTCACCTATTTTGACCCGATTGTCTAGTTTAACACATTGGAGCGAGACTTCCTTGATGTAATGGGATTGCATTTTGGGGTCTTGCCATTTTTGGGACTTGATCTTCATGTTTTTTCATGGTGCAGAGGAATTTTGTAGACATGTGTGTTATATATTCATCGATCTAGTCGAGACCTCATATATATGTTATGTTTTTGTACATTCCTATCACACTTTTGGCACTATGGATGTACTTATGAAATATTCCTTTTTTATGATGATATATATGAGATATACCTTCTTCGATTCACCCTCATTATATGTTTATATGTTCTTGTGTCTTATTGATGTATGGATATGATGTAGATGTAGGAATCATACTTTGTCTCATTTTATGATGTGATAGATTTTGATAAATGAATGCCTCATATATGGTACATGATGTTTTTAATTGGTTTATTATCATCATGATATGTATTGATAACATTTGTGGATGTAGAATGGATATGATATTGATGATGTGCTATGTAGGATGAATGTTAATTTAGAAAAATTATGATGATAGATAGAAAAAATGATGTTAATTAGAAGAAAGATTATGATAGATAAATAATGATGTTAACTAGAAGAAATATGATAATGGTTGTTAGTTAGTAGAAATATGATGATGGTTTGATTTGATGATGTGACTTTGCTTCACTTTAGATACTTCACTATTTGAACAATCCTTTTTGATGTAGCAAATAGATATGATGCACCAAGGTATGAATTACCAAGGTGACTTTGTATCTATTGTGTGGACTTTGACTCTACAAAATAAGAGTATCTTTGTTCATACCAGACATACGAAAACTTTGTTTAAAGTATAGGGGAAATTGCATGAAAAATGTTTCAGACCAATCACACAGAGAGGTATAGAACACCTAACATGTAAATGCTCCACAAACTGATTTAATAAACCTTTCATACTTAATATAGCAAGTATTTTCCATGGTAATATTACAAAAATATCTTACAAACAAAAAATTGAAATGACGTTCAATTGCCCCCATTCCTTCTTCTCTAAATCCTTTTGGAAATCCTTGAGAGATCCTAGGATTGAGTCAATAAAATAAATTACAAAAAGTAAGACCATAAAAAAGATAAAAACACAATTGCAGTATCACTTGCCATATGTGTTTAGGGTGGTGCTATTATCCATTGGTAATCATGTCTATCGTAGGAAAAAATCCATTAAGGCATATCTCAGGATGTTGTTGGGACTTCTTTAAAAGATAGGTAGTTGATACTTTGGCATTCTTTTTGTCTATTTTATAGTCAACTATTTTGTGATTGTTTTTGCTTGAAATCTCTAGTTGTTGATGTTTGCTTTGTTTGTTTGTTTGTTTTGTCAAAGGATGATTGGGACGGTTTGTTTATTATGGTTGAAATTTTTATCGTGGATGTTGATGATGGGATGGGCTTTTGTTTTTTTTGTTCTTTTAAAGGTTTTATGATGCTACTTTTTTTTTGTTTTCAGGGGACTAATCTACGGCCTTAGGGAATCATCAAAGATAAGCCTTTCTTGCATTGTCCATGCAGAGGCTCATAGTTTGATTGGTTTGACCTTTTCTATTTTGTAAATGTTTTTGGGATTTTTGGATTTTGTATTTGTTTTTATTTTTTACTTTTGACTAAGTGAAATAAAGCATGCTGGAAACCTAAGGGGATTGACCTAGGTTCTCGAGGGCTAAAAAATTCCTTGCCTATGTTGTACATGTAGAGACCACGTAGTTCAACTGTTGGACTCAAAGCATGAGATATTTTTGGGTAAACAACATCAATAGCATGGATGATATTCTAGTCTTGTGTCTAGACGATATGTTGTGGGAAATTCACTTGAACTAGCTATGAGGTTCAAGAAAATGTTGATATCTTAGACTGTTTGAGTGAAGGAATAACCCAACGATGTTATTTTGTTTCAATATTTTCTATCTATTTTTGATCTTTGTTGTTTTGTAGTATTTTTGACTTTTGTTGTTTTATGACCTTGATTGAATTTTTACCAAATCTAAATCACGATTAGCTTTGGGGAGTTTCCCCAATAAAACAACTTACATTAATTAGGTACAAGCCATGATTGGACATATGGTTCATGAAATGGATGGGTGAATGCTGTGAAAAAGTGTTGATAGATAATAATGTATGGTTTATTCATGCATAGTGCTTGTTTACTAGGTTTTCACTATGGTACCTATTCTAGGAGCGACACAAAGTGATTTTCAATCAAACAATGGGTTATTTCTCTTTACTATTTTTCTTGCTTTTTTTTTCTTTGTATTTTTCATCTCTTTTTTCCTTTTTCTTTTTGTTTGCATTTTTACCCTTTTGCCTAGGGTGTAAGATGTTGAAAACCTGGATTGATACCTCACTTTTTTTTTCTAGAGGATATGTTATGGAAAAGCTTACTTGAACTAGCTGTGGGAATCAAGAAACTATTAATTTCTTAGAATTTTTGAGTGAAGGAATAATCCATGTTGTCATCATCTTTGAAGGTTACCTTAGTAGTGCATTAGCAGGATACCTTGTTGATGGGACAATGCCTAGATCACATTGTGAGTTAGAAGACATAGATCAAAATTTTTTCTGAAGCAAGATGTAAGCATTTTCCCCTAGTGTCTTGCAAGGTAGGTGATGGATTATCTTGTGATAGGATAAGATGTTTGGATAGAGTATGCCCTTTGGGGAATACCTCATGCTCAGATAATGTTGAATAGGATAGGATAAATGATAATGAACCATGTCAAGATGTGTTCCATAAAAAAGTGTAAAATGTATATCAAACATTTGTCAAGATCAAGATAAGTTGGATTTTGGAAACAATGACTTGGGTTCGCTATGGATAAGCTGAGATGCTTCCACTTGAAATGGCACACATAGATGCTCGATTCTACACATGATGGATATTTTCCAAGTTTTCATCATGCTACTTGTCCAAAGTGCCACCATAGTGTTTTTCACTAGAGGACAATTTTTCTCGACTTTTTCTCTTGATTTTCTTTTACTAATTTTTGATGTCACACAAGATGCCTGTTTAAAAGGTTTTCATCATGGTGACCATTTTTTCTCATGTTGAGCCACTTGGTGGTGCTGATATGTTTTTTGTTGTTGTCATGAAATGCCAACAATATCTTGCTTGGAGGAGTCATTTTGCTAGGATACGAGCACTTGAATGTAACCCCTCAAAATTATTTTCTTCTTTGTTGATATTGTAGTTAACCTTACCTTGATGCACACATCATGATAGAGTTCCCTTAGAGTCCTTATGATAAATAGTTGCTACCAACACATCATCAATGTGAGATTTGGATATCATGGGTGGTGAAATGCATTGAGGGATATGATATTTAGATGGATTGATCGATAGTTTGGAACCTTTTACTCTCAAAACTTGGGATAATGATAAATGATGGGTAGATATGGATATTTGATTGGGACCAACGTCTTGATATACCTTGTAGGTCTCTCTTGAAGCCTTCTTTTGTATTGTTGGAATTTTTCGATGGATGAACTTCCCTTTACTATTTTTCCCCATAGTTTCTTTAACTAATGGAGTTTGATAGGGATGGTTTTTTTTCTTTTTCTTTTGTATCCATTTAAACTTTTCTTGTCCATTTTTCTTTGCTAATTGTTTTCCTTCAATGACTTGTTTTGTTCTTTGATATAGCTTTTTCTTTTGTTGTTGGTCCCAATCACAGGGTGGAAATATTTGTGGATGACGATTCATGACAAGGCTAGTTGAAATGTTGGTAGTAGTTTCATCATAAGGTCTCTTCATTCTCTCTATGTTGATGCTTGCATTAGATAAAGTTGTTCCCAATATTATGAAGGTATCCTTGATTTGTTTAGCTCCCTTCATTGTTGAATAATCAAGACCTTGATGCTTAGGATTTCCCATAATCTGCACTAGTTCTAGGATACCCTGTTCATGTAGGCCTAATCCTTTGCCTTGATACTGAATCTGTTGAGAGAGTTTATTTGCAATGGGATATGTCTCACCTTGGAAACAAGTTGTTAATCCTTCTTTGCTATGTTGTGGATCTCCAAATGTGATAGCTTCTTTACTGATAGGATTCTTCAAATGTGGGATACCTTCTTGATTGATATCTTTGGCTTGATCTTGTAATATATCATATTTTAATGCTTTTTCAAGAGTTGATTTTGATTTACTATCCATGAAAAAGTCTTCCTCATAACTCATTTTTGATATTTCTTCATAGGATGCTTCTGATTCACAACTTATATATAAGTCTTCTTTATGATCTATTTTTTATATGTTTCCACAAGATGTTTCTGATTCACAACTTATGTATAAGTCCTCTTCATGACCCCTTTCTGATATGTTTCTAGCTTTCGCTATGTCTTGATCTTCTTGTTTACAGATGTAAAGAGTAGGATACTCTTGTTCCTTGATACTGATTTCAAGAGTATGAGACTCTTGTCTTGGATGAAGATCATCTAAATGTCCATTAGGAGTAAGCATCTCATGGGTATGTGTGCTTGGTATATGGATGTGTTCTTTTTGGGAAAACATGGGATGTCTTCGAAGATATCTACCAGGTCATTGTAATATTTTGTTGATAGGGATTCTTGATCTTGAATATTTGTGGTATCATATTTTACATGCTTTGGATCAAATTCTTGACATGGATCAATTTCAAAGAAGGGATTTCTTTTAAAGGATCCTTGGATTTCCTCAAAAATGTGGACATATGGGTGGTAGCTCTTGGCTTAGATTTTCTACATTGGGTATAAGTGTTGGATCAAGAGTCCCTTGATCATCACTATGTACTACCATGAGGTTGGATGGTACCAATATATCTTGCACTAGGTCATTGCTAGACTTTGGTGCTTGATTTTGATCATGCTTGGGTTTAAATTCTTGATGTATGTCGTCTTGCTAACATTGTCAATGTGATTGGTGATAGATAGCTCTTGATTATTGCTTTCAACTTTTACGGTTGACATTATCATTGTTCTTATTGGTAGATGGACCTTGAACGCCTTTTTTAATAACTATTTCTCCTTGATCAATGAGGTCTTTGATGAGGTTGTTGAGTGTAGCACATATATTCATTGGGTGACCCTTGATTTTGTGGAACTCACATTGTCTGTACTGGCTATACCAAGGGACTTCAAAGCTTGGCTCACCATAAGTTGGACTATCATTGATTTTGATTTCATGTTGTACTTGTTCATGCATGATTAACTCTAAAGTCTCTCCCAAAGGGGTGAATTTCCTTCCTGGTTGGTAATCTTTCCTCGGTGGCTTTTCTTGATTATTTTTCTCTTGATTTTGTGGAACTCCCTTATTATGTATTTGGGGTATATTTTGATATTGTACTTGAGGTACACCTTAGTGTTGTGGAGCTTCTTGATACTATGACTAAGGTACAACTTGATATTGCACTTGAGGTACACCTTGATTTTGCATTTGAGGTACACCTTGATATTGTTGATATTGGAGGTGTTGTTGAGGTTCTTGTGGAATGATGCTCATTTGTTGTGGATATGTAATGTCTTGACTGTTCACATGGCATTGATGATATGTTGTATTTTTATTTCATTTAAATTCCTCAAGATCTCTCTAAATTTTATCTAGGGCATTTTGATGTTCTGGACTTATTCTTTGATGGGGATCTTGAAACCCTTGATGTTGTTTCCCTATTTGATATTGTGACCCTTGATAAGAGTGATTTGGGTAATAGATCAACATGTTTTGGGGATGTTTTGACACTCAATAATGTATCGTAAGGTTGCTTGGTTTATATCCTCATGGACCAATCCCATTATTCATGGTGTTTGCTGGTGGGATATTGGTGCTATTCTTGCTTGGTTTCATTTTTTTCCTATGTTGTGATCTTGTGGTTGTTATAAAAAACTTGGGTCTCCTATGAGAGAGTGGTGTACTCTCTAGTTGACTCAAATTCTAAAGATCTATTGTCTTTCTATAGATTATGTAAGATACTGGAACTGTTGGAACATACCGAGATTCTGAAAATAGTAGAAGGAATACAAGTTTGGATTGTTTTTGGAAGCTCATTTGTAGAAGTTATATACCAACCTAGTTTTGGTTTCATGAACTGACCAAAGGTGTTTCTTGAGAGCTTTTGGACTTAGATTCTTAAGTTTGAAATGATGACCTATGGAATTTACCTTAGGTATCTTGACCTTACGTGAGATCATGAAGTGGGTATTTATTTCCATGTGAGAGGTAGTAATATGGGTCTTATGACTGCTATGTTTTCTTTTTCTTCCTCTTTGTTTAGTACAATTGATGCAGTGAGAAATTGGTGGGGTGTCTCATTTTCTACAAATATAAAGTTTCTCAAACTACTTATGATGTTAGTTTATGCACTTGTAATGTGCATGAGACTTGGTTGAATAATTGATGCTATAAGATTTGGTTGTTGAGCTAGAGTAATTGGTCACCAAATGGTCATAAAGTTGGTGGTGTTATGGGATGGTTGTTGTGAAGCTCAAGATCCTAGGGTTTGATTGTTACTTTCGAATGATACTACTTCTTTGGGAGTCAAAATGTTGAAGAACTAAGGTCTATACTCCACTTCCTTATCCAGAGGATATGTTGTGGGAATGTATACTTGTAATTCTTGCGAGTCCCAAGTAACTGTTAATACCATTGACGTATGAGTGGAGGAATGACCTTAATGGTTTGTTTTATTTTGATTTCAAATAGGTAGGATGGTAATAATGAATGTGGAACTATCTGACCTTTATTTTTCCAATTTCTTTTGGTTCGAACAATGATCTTGTGAACAACTCTTTTTCAAATTTTCCTCTGTGTTTTGAAGTATGGCAAGTGATAAGACAACACTTGGACTGACTCAGCAAGCATGGACTTATGTGACCTTCATGTCTATAACTTAGGTTGTGAAATCACAACACCCAAGTCGTAGTTTCCAAATGTTTACTTTGATTAATGTACCCTAAAATTGAAGCCAAAATGTTTGGAAAACTTTAAGGAAAGATCCTTTCAAAGGGGTGAAAACATAAGGCTTCTCCCACAAGTTTGCACTAAATCAAAGGGTTTGTGGTTTAACCATCTTGTTCAGTGTTTGTTTTGAATGTATTAGTTTTCTGTAAGTCAATCATAGAATTTGATGTCAAATTGTTTTTAATGTAATGGGATAAGTTTAACATAACATAGAAATTACAACCCTAGGGGATAGACACCATTCTCTTAGGTAGGCCTGCCTCATGCTCCGAAGAGATGATTTTACATGAGACTTATGGTGTGGTCCTGTAGTCCAACATGGCAAGTAACTTCTCGAAAGTAAATTTTGATGCACCACTTTTAGAGAATGTTTTTGGATAATAGGGTGGTTTCTAAAAAAAATTGGTTTTTAGTGGTAGCTATGAACATGAAAATATGACACTCACTCGTTGGCCACTTAAGGCTCTTTAACCATTCCCGTTCCACTTAAGGTACTGGATTAGGTGTAGTTTGTTGTCAGCATGGCTTGAAGATACTTTCTTATGAGTTCACAACCTTTAATATAGCCTACCAATAAATGTGCTTTGAGACCTTGCAATGAGTTCTCCAGCATGGGATGTATCTCAAGGAAATCTCCCTCTTTAAGTTAAACTAAAAAATAAAGTGCAATACTGAAAAATGTTCTTTTGCTCACCCAAGATCACCGAAAAGTGCGAGGGGAGAACATTACAAAATTTAGCTTTGCCAATCAATGAATGCCTAGTGAACAATCCATAGCAATTTGATTCATTTTAAACACCTCGAGTGATGTTATCCCCAAAAATTTGTGAATAAATAAAAAGTTATTTTTAACTTGCACCAATATGAAGTGTTCAAGATATCAAGCAATTAATATATCAATGGTGAGAAATCACAAAGAAGCCTTTGTTCATTTTTATGAGCTCCAAATGAGGTGTTTCTAAGAAAGGCAATCCTTGTCCTATCTTGGTCAAAAAAAGAAAACAACGTGTGTGTCAACAAAATAAAAAAATGATTTCACTCTTTTTATGCACCGAAATTAAAGCTTCCTACTTATGAAAGCATTAAATGTGTTCATTTTTTAGAGCCCAAAAATGAAGTGTTTTTGTTCTTTTTAAGAGCGCCAAATGAAAAATTCCTAACTTAGAAAGCTTAAAATTGGTTCATCTTTAACAACACTAAAAACAAGTGTGAGTTTGTGTTCATTTTTAGATCACCAAAAGAAAGTTCCTAAGTTAAAAATCTTAAGAATTGTTTGTTTTAACATCACCAAAAATAAGTGTGAGTTTGTGTTGTTCAATTTTAGAGCACTAAAGAAAATTCTTGAGTTAATTAAAAAGTAATTTAGAAACTGGGACCGATCGTCTTCCCTACAATAAACACATTAGAATTGTTGAAATCCTGCCTCAAATCCACCAATTCCTGCTGACACGGCAAAAAATAGAGCACCTATTAGTGAAATCCTATTACAAAAATGCAAGATTGGTGCATTTTTCCGTCATAAAAATTGCTCAAAACATAAAATACAAATGCACAGGTTTCAGACAACTGCATAGATAGAAACAAATTATTAAAACCCTCTCAGACAGATGCTAACTTAGGAAATTGCAACTGCACCAGTCTTAGACAAATGTTTCATTCCCATGACAAGTGCGCAATTATTCTAAAAAATGTGCCATTCTTCTGGAAAATGCATAGTTTTCTTGTCAGATATATGCTCAGACTTTTCAGACAGATTCTCAAGTCTTTAAAACGAGCATGTGAAAACTGTGATAGAAGCATTTTCGGGACCTGCAACTTCAAAATGGCTCAAACGAATGTTAGAGAAGGGGAAAAGGGTCCCATCGGGCATGCCAAAATGTGTGAGGGGGAATGATGGAAATTAGATCAATGATCCAAAAGGGACATTAGAGAAATCTGATGAAGAAATCTGATCTACAACCAAAAAGCTTAAATCTAAAATCGAGAAAATCCTAAACATACAGAATTGAAACTATACTAATGAAAACATGATAAGGAATCTAATAATTACCAAAATGAGAACAAAAGATATATTTTACCAACCCATAGTGGAGTGTGTTTGCTTGATGCTGGATTGTTCTTATCACATCGAAGCCTCCAAAGTTTGTGTGCAAAGTGTGGATGAATGCTTTTTTGTGTTTGGTTGATCAAAGACGATGGATGAGGCTCTCTATCTCAAGGATGATCTTGAAAACACTTCATTGCTCAATGTATATGAATTTTCTGATCCTTATTTATGAGGAAAGGGGTTTGTTATATAGAAAATGAGATTTGAAATGGACGATCAAGATTGTTTTGAAGAATATCTAGATAAATGATCAAAGTGTGTTGAGAGGATTTAGACATGAGATAATTATGCAATGTTGATTGCACAATTTTTGTGATTGGGAAATAGATTGGCTAGTCAAGACTGTGATTGATCAGTTAATATATTAGATTGATCAGCCAACTTTGTGATGGTTTAGTTAGGAATGTGATGTTTTAGTTAACTGAATAGATTGATTAGTTAATATAATATATGGATTAGTTAACAAAATAGATTGCTTAGTCAAAAATCATAATTTGCTCAATCAGAAAGTGGATGAGGAATATGAATTAATTGATTTAATTAATTAATTCCTTTTTGGGGTTTGAATGTGCAAATCAAGTTTGACTTTTGCAAACAAAGTTGCATTAGTTTGATTTGATTTTTGATAATTGATTTGAATAGTTTGGTTTAATTCAATATTTTGGAGGGAAAGTGTTGTAAATAAATTATTATTTAATTATATATTCCACTTAGGGGAATAAGGTGATTTAGCGACATAATTAAATAATTGGCATTATTTAATTAATCAGTACAAAATAAGGTGGGATTAGGACTTTATTAAATAAAATGAGATTTATTTAATTGGTCAAAAATGATGAAACATGAATTAATTGAATAATGTTGTTTTATTTAATAAATAGAGGAATTAGGGTTTTTTAGGACTTTATTAAATAAATGAAATTTATTAAATTTATCCGAAATGATGAAAAAAGTGAATTAATTAAATAATGTTGTATTATTCAATTAATAGAGGAATTAGGGTTTTTGATGTCATTTTGATTTGATGTGATGTGGTGTGATACAAGAACATTATAGTATGATTCTAAGAGTTCCAAGATGATTCTGAGATGATGCAAGACATTACAGGATGATTCTGAACTATTTTGGGGTGATTTTGAGATGATCTGAGACGTTATGGGATGATTTTGAGTTATTATGAGATGTTACTGAATGATTATGAGTCATTTTGAAGTGTTAAAAGATGATTTTGAGTCATTCTAAAGTGTTATGAGATGATTTTGATTCATTTTGAGATGATGTGAGATGATGTTCCATATCATTTGATTTTGCTTGAGGTTGCTCAATCTTGTTCAATGTGTTTGATGTCATTCAGTGTTGTTTGATGTCATTCAATGTTTTTTGATGTTTTTCAGTGTTGTGTGATAGGTGCCAAGTCAATTTTACATATCTATAGTAAGAACCTATCAATAACAATCACATGGAAGGCACATCAACCAAACCCCATCATAAGCATAAAGTTACAAACACACCTATTAACTTGGAATAGAAATATGGACAAGGCTTTAGGATCTTGAGAGAATAAGGATGTGGCATAAAGAGTGAACATTAAATCCATCCTGTTTTGGAACATACACCATAAAAAGACACTAAAGGAATAGGTTACCAAGTTCCTCCGCCTTTACATCAAAAAATTTCTCTACCAGCCAAGAAATATGAAGTCCATGGTCATATGAAGAAATTACCTTTCATGCATCCTATATCCAAGACCGAACATGCGTTAGCTACACTTTTTGACTTGGGTTTAATTACACTACCACCAATTCCTAAACAAAAATACAATAAACAAAAGAGTACAAATACACCTTATTGTGCATATCATAGAAAACAAGGAAATCTTACTAACAAAATTCATGCTTTAAATAAGGAATTGAGATATTTTGATACTTATGGCAATGAATTTAAACATGTGATATATTTTAAAAAAATTTCTTTGCTCCTTGCCATGTGGTAGTTGCAACATCATAATATACTCACTACTATGCATCAAAGTATACACTAGGCTTTATGCAATCATCTTATAGCTTGCAAGGAGTAGGGTAACATTGTCCACTTTGGCTCACCTTTTTCCCCACACTTGGGGGAAAGGGATTAGGTAGCCTTGTCCTAGGTGCATTCCTTATAGCAATGAATCCCTCTTTATCTCCTTAAAATGTTAGTGTAGCAAGTACACTAACATTTTAATGGGGTCATATAGTCCCCACTCATTTTTTGCATAAATAATGGTCCCTTCTTAGCGATGATAGATACATCTCCTAGGAGGTGTGACCTTAACAACCAAAGTGTAGCCTTCTTGATTTATATGTGAGTGTCTCCTTTCTGGTGATATTGGGATTGATGTCCCCTAAGAGTGCGACCTTTTCTTTGTGTATGATGTTACCCTTGGTGGTAATTCTATGGCCAATATTCCCTAAGGTGTGACTTTATATACCATGACTAGTCCTCTCTTGGTGCTAATGTCATGTGTGATATTCCCTAAGGTGTGACCTTTCATGTATTAAGAAAACCCCCTTTGTTGTTTTGTAAATAACCTTTTGTGGTGGTGTTTTTATAACACCCCTTGAGGTTTTTTTTCTTTTAGCCTTATCCCATCATTTTTTTTCCACCCTATGAGGTGAATTTTGTTCATCCCCATAACATTAAACTTTATACACCCCCTAAGGTGAGTTTTTTCTGCCCCCATGATGCTAAACTTTATTCACTCCTTGAGGTAAGTTTATGCACTCCCTAAAGCAATATTTTGCAAGATAGTTCATGGATTTTGTTAGGAACCAAGATCAGAAATGCAAACCAAAAAATACTTTCCATAAGAGAAATTTTCATGAAGATGTGCAAATGAATAGTATTTAGGAATTGAGAAAATACAAGAGATGAATTGCTTTATAAAATCAATGTATGCATAACGCTAAGGGTAAAACCTAATTATGAACTAAAAATAGTTCAATCTAAATAAAGATTACATATTAATTAAGTAAACTAATTATTACCTAAGTAAACTTAATAAATTGTAATTAAATAATTAACTACACCAACACCCCCCTTAAGTGCAACTTAGGAAGACTAAAATTCATGCACCTAATGCTAGGATGAATGCATGAAAGCATGAATGGATCCCAGCTACAAGGCCATGTTAGGTACCCATGTACAAATGCAATGAATGGGAAAGAGGAGAAAACCCAGTTGGACAAAACCCCTCCTCAATGAGATGACCTATTGCAAAGAAGCATTAGAAGAACACTGGTGGAATAACACAGGAATCTTGAATTTGGAAAGCAAGGAAATATACTTTTGTTTACAAGAAACCATATGAGAGTCACTGAAGGACTCAGGCGGAATCATGATAAAGCAACAACAAACCCGATGCCAAGGAACATTGGAAAACTCACAAACTGGAACAACCCTGTTATCTATGAAGCAATAGTAGATGAATAAATGATGCCCCCCATAAGAGTGAATTATATGATGAAAGAATTCAAAAGCTATGTGTATTTTGACATTGATTCCAAACTATGACTAAAACTGATCCATAGGAGCAAGTACCATGAAGATTCTAGAACATTAACCATAAAATGAATGGCCCTTAAACTAATATGTGAACTGATGTGATTCAATATCATTAACCATAGGCTTTTAATCTGAGATGTTAACCAATGCGAACCAAAATGTGTCAAGCTATGAGCAATATGTGGCCAAAAGAAACTACAAAATCCAGATACAACTCATGCTAGTTTCCAACAATATGAAGATGAGATCAAAGTGCATTCCATTAAAATAAACTCTAATCAAATTATTATGCAAGAATCCCTCCCAATGAAACTTTGTAGAAGTTCATTTATTATAATACCCCATGATTGTAAAAAGAGAACATGGAAAACATGTACAAATCAAAGAGAAAATGCAAACCTAGTGCATGAAAACAAGAAATTGTGCATAGTGTTCACATTTGCCTCCACGATAACCTCAGATATGTGTAGAGGATGGAATCAAATTTTGGATGAATTACTCAATCAAGAAGCCCCCCCAAGAAAAATGATTTGGCACTTTATAAGTAGTGCGGTTACAATGGCCACTAGCAAGAGAACCTTGAGTGGACTTGACTTCAATCCTTTTACAAATCCTCACAAAATGAACATATACTGAAATTATAGTTTCGGTACAAACCCATAAGAAATTATTAGTACTACTATGAAGTACATGAAAAAACATGCACTTTAAAAAAAAGAATCACCTCGATCTGAGGCCGTATGCAAAAGTTATGAGCTTTTGAAAGTCCCAAAATGAGAACTACGCAGTCACCTGTGAGAATTTGAGATTTTTGAAAAGTCCATAGACTGAAATAAAAAAAAATTCTACACCAACTTGGAGAGCATAAAAAATTATCCAAAATAAAAAAAATCTCGCAAATCGAAGGTTGGGAGACCGAATTACAGCCTTTGGAAGTTGAACTGCAATTTCCACTTTATTAATTAATTATTTAATTACACTTTATTAAGTTTACTTAGGTAATAATTAGTTTACTTAGTTAATAAGTAAGCTTTATTTAGATTGAACTATTTGTAGTTCATAATTAGGTTTCACCTTTAGGGTTATGCATACATTGCTTTTATAAAGAAATTCATCTCTTGTATTTTCTCAATTCCTGAATATTATTCATTTGCACATCTTCATGCAAATTAATCTTACTTTTTCTATTTTTCTCTTGTGGAAGGTATTTTTTGGTTTGCATTTCTGATCTTGGTTTCTAACATGGTATCAGAGCACCAGATCTGTCGCTGTATTGTCCCATCAAAAAAGGCCTCCATTTGTTAGATCTGTGAGAGTTTGAAGTTTATAAGGGTTTCTAGATCTAGAGTGTACCTACAATTTTGGATTGTTTTGAGTCCAAATCAACCTCACCATCACATTTAGAGTGCCCAAAAACCCCAAAATTGATTGTCAAATCATCGAAATCAGACACAGTGACTCCGGGAGGCAAAAAAAATTCATTTCTAGGTTGTACAACATGGTACGACATGTAATCCGAGATTTTTTTTTAAATCAGTGTTAAATGGGTGCCACCGTCAATAAACCACTAGTGGTTAATGCTAATGGTTAGTCTAACCACCAGGCTTTCCCCAAAACCCTTTTGGAGTAGCTTTGGTAGTTTGGCCATAACTTTTGCATACAAACTCGGTTTTTCAAAAATGAAATATCACTCGAAAGATGATTTTGAGCCTGATCTATTGGTATAGGTTTTTTTTTTTTCTTTTTTTCTATTTTTTGGCACTCTTTCCTAGTCAAATTTAGATCATATTTTTGCACTTTTGGGGGCATATCTTTTGTATATAGTCTTCATTTTTCGAAAATGAATAAGTGTTGGAAAGCTCTTCCAGTTCTATATCTAGATCTATGATCCATTTTTCTAGAATATTCACCAGGTATTTTACTTTTGTATCAGAAGTCATATTTTCCTTTTTTGGTGTATTTCTTGGGAAACATGCACAAAGGGTTAAATTTTTTAATACAAAGAAGATAATTTTTGCATTGTGAGTTATATAATATTGTATTTTCATCCCATTACTATAAAATTCAATTTAAAAACATGGAAAAACTTCAAAACTGTAGAAGTTGTCAAAACCAACTTCAGACTCCAAGAACACCTACATGAAAATGAATACCTGTCACAAGGAAGAGAATGGATGGAGAAAACAAAAAAGGGTTTGAAGCTCTAGAAAATGGAGAAATTATCTTATCAGAACAAAAAAGAATTATGAATATACCATGGATCAATCCTTAAGAAGAAGATCATGCAAACCCTAAAAGAAACCCTAATAGGTAAACATTTAATAATCAATATAATTATTAAATGCCACTTTATGCAAACTAAAGTGAAATCTTAAAAGAGGAATAAAGGTAACTTAATTAACATAATTAAGTTAAAACCTTTACTCTAACACCCCCCCTTAAGATGAGGAACAATGCAGCTACAAACATGTGCAAGAAAGCAAAGGTAACTACAATGCAAGAAGGTAGACATGGGTCCCAGAAACTTGGCCTGATTAGGAACCCAAATACAACCAAATCTCTGTAAAGTGGAGAAATAGAGAAAACCTCATGGGAAAAACTACTCCAAAAAGAAATGCTGAAAGCCATGAACATCACTGAAGCAGAAGAAGCTGCAAACAACTATCAAAAATTGATTGCTATGGTGCTGAAGAACCTCCTCTGAAGATAAGATGATCACGATCAAGAAGACAACAATCTGCATGAGTTCCCTAAATGACACTACTCAAATCAGATGGGAAACAAAGGCAAACACCTAGAATGAAGATACAGATGGCACAAGTACCAATAGTCTGAAAAACACTAATCAACTTAGAATGAAAGATTCCTTCCAAGGTGAAGCCAAGGAAGCATTAGCACAGACAATATAACACCCCCCCATAATGCTAAGATAATTGCTATGGTGTTGAAGAACCTCCTCTGAAGATAAGATGATCAAGATCAAGAAGAAAACAATCTGCATGAGTGCCCCAAACGACACTACTCGAATCAGATGGCAAACAAAGGAAAACACCTGGAATGAAGATACAGATGGAACAAGTACCAATAGTCTGAAAAGCACTGATCAAATGAGAATGGAATATTCCTTCCAAGGCAAAGCCAAGGAAGTATTAGCATAAACAATATAACACCCCCCATACTGCTGAACTGGGAGAGCCTGATAGATCCACTAAAATGGTGTGTAACACCCTGTAGTGCATGAAGGAGAAGATACAACATCTAAAAGTGCACAAGAAATAACTTGCAACTAAAAAAGTGGTTTACAAAACAAAGCACACATGCATGAGGCTGGAATCGTATGGATCCACTATCATCATGGAGGGACACTCACCGAACAAAGGTGTGATGGCAAAAACAAAGGCACTACACAACCCCCCATAACACTTTATAATACACTACAAGTACAAAATATGGCACAACCTTATGTGCAAAATCCCCAAAATACATGTACAATAGTGTGCCACTTTATCTCAGCGCGTTTACATAGAATATTGCTTATAAATGATGCTCAAAATTCCCTTAAAGAACAAAAAACAAGAAATACATGAAGAACAACTAAAAAATGAAGCAACCCATGCAAACAAGAAGTTCACAAGAGCTAATATGTCTAGGTAATTCACCAGAGTGTGAAAACACAAAAAACTGAATAAAATATACTTGGAGTGAAATCTGGAAAAATTGCATGGATGGAACTGAAGAGCTCTGAAATATGGTTCCAACGCCGCTGAGATCATGAAAAAATGGAGAAACAGGTCAAAAGTTATGAGATCGGGACTGAAAACAACTCATTTGACTTCAAATAGCTATAGAATAAACCAACAGATAAATGAAGCAATGATACCCATACCACTATAAAGTTGACAAAAATAGCTTTCCGACAATATCTCGTTTACCAAAAAATGATATCATATGCCCAAGTTATGGCCTCTGGAAGAAAACAGCTCCAAAGGGGGAAAAAAAACAATGCGGGATTAAATTTGACAGTCATACGGCCATCACAGCAAAAATACGAGCCTAAATTTGATGGCTAAATGGTCATCGCCGCACATGCACAATAGGGCTTATTACATAAAAAAATATTTTTATATAAAGAAAACTCTGATTATTTTGAAAAATAAAAAATATCATAAAAAAAGGTCGGGGCCGGGGCCGGGGCCGATGACCTATGTACCATTGTCAATAGTACTGTCAGACCGTTGGTCAGCAGTAAAGCCAGTGGCGGCTGGCAGTAAGTCACCTGACATACTTAAGGGCCCGTAGGCCTGCGTACGCAGGTACCCTAGTATAGGCCTGGGCAAGCCTTTAAAAGGATTTTTTTTTGTGTTTCGATTTTTTTAAAAATAAAAAATACTTAACAATATTAAAAAAAATAAAAAAAATCTGACAAAAACAAATGTAGAATTTTTATTTTTTATTTTTACCAGGCAGACGGACGGCCGTATGGCCGTATGGGTAAAAATTTTTTTGCCTCTCAAATCAACTTTGTGCAAAATGGACGAATAAATAATTGATTTAGGGGTTTTGGACCGCTGCGGATCCAATGGCGAGGTCCATTTGGACTCAAAATGCTTTGAAATTGTAAGTGATTAACTGGATCAATAAAGCAAACCCCAAAATTGTGAATGTTTGATCCAACCCTTGTAGCTCCAAATTCTGTAAACAAGAATAGGCATGCAATAAGAAAGCTCTTATACCATGTAGAAGTTGTCAAAACCAACTTCAGACTCCAAGAACACCTACATGCAAATGAATACATGTCACAAGGAAGAGAATAGATGGAGGAAAAAACAAACAAGGGTTTGAAGCTCTGAAAAATGGAAAAATTATCTTATCAGAACAAAAAAGAATTATGAATATACAATGGATCAATCCTTAAGAAGGAGGTCATGCAAACCCTAAAAGAAACCCTAATAGGTAAACATTTAATAATTAATATAATTATTAAATGTCACTTTATGCAAACTAAAGTGAAATATTAAGAGAGGAATAAAGGTAACCTAATTAACATAATTAAGTTAAAACCTTTACTCTAACATAAACATTCTCCTTACACCATACAACTATTATGAGTGGAATAAAAACATAGAGATCAGTTTGAAGAAACTAGGGTTGTCTAGAGTAACCATGGGTACAGAGGTTGAACCAACATCAGTAGAAGAGAAGAGAAAATGGTTTAATAGATGTGATGAATCTTTTGTAACATTATGTATGTCTATGTCTCCTGATCTCTTACTTCACATTGAATCTTGCACTACACGTAACCATATTTGGACCCAATTGGAGTTTTTGTTTGGTAAGCAAGATTCTTTGAGGGGTTTCAATTGGAGAATGAGCTTATAGGTATGAATCCTAGAGATTTTACCACCACACAAGAATTTTTCACAAAACTTAAGTCTCTCAGATTATAGTTGTCACAGTGTGGTACTATTAAGTAGGATTCATAGTTGATTATTGTTGGCAAGAGACACTGTGTGTACCACTTGGTGTTGTCACTGATGGTAACCCTAATCGATGATCAAATCCACACACTATCATTTGCTCATACTGGTAGGAAGATTGAAGATTGTCAAGGAAGAACAGAGTATCCGGGAGCATAGTGTTGATCGATCCATATGGAGATTTCAGGTTATTATCTTGTGTTGCGCATCTTAGGAAATAATTTTTGGTATATTGTCTCTATTACTATAGAAGCACAGTGGCTCGTATCAATTCTTGTAAAAGTTAGAAGATCCAGTTAGCCTATTCCCAGTTTTTCTTGTATTGGAGTTGACCTCATGAATACATTATGTCACGGATGTATAAGGAGTATTTAACAAAATTTGATCATGCTCGATCATGTTTTTTTGATCCCCTCTATGTCTTAACCAACTTTGGAGGATGCACATAAATATTTAATGAAGGATCTAGCCGACAGTTGTAATTATTTTTATGTTCTATTGAATCCGGCAAAGTGTAATTGAATCCCATATTGTAGATATATAAGATCATCCATATCATTTTGTAAGATGTATGTGGTATATTTTGGTGTGAAGTGCCAATAAGAGTAGAGAATGAGAGAGACAATGCATAGTTTCACTTGTGCATTGAAGATTTGTATTATGTATATGAGAAGAACAAAGAAAAAATACAAAATTAGTCTGCAAGGAAGCAGATCTATTATTGTGCTTAATATGGAACTGTAATTTGCCATAAATATATGCTATCATATCAATTCAATCTTCAAATGGTTTTAATCTAAACTCTTGTATGGTTGTGAGCCTTTCTCTTGAGCATTGAGCTCTAGGCAGTGCGCCTGAATGCTAGTGCATTCCCCATTTTGTAATCTTCATTTGAGTATACTCATATCATAATTGTGGATTGGCCATCCATCGTGTTTTTCCCCCTAACAGGGTTTCCAAATAAAAATCTCGGTGTTATTGTGTTGTGTTTGTTTTCATGTTTACACACTATGGTTGAATGTTACTGATTCTTAATGATAGAGGTTAATGAAGTTTATTTTTGCACAACATTGATTCACACCCCCTCTTAGTGTAGCTTGTTTCTAACAATTGGTATCAGAGGTAGTTCCTCTGAAAGAAGTCTAACCACTTGGGGAGATCCTGAAAGGTGTTCTAATGGATTCAAGTAGTCTTCAACAACAACTTTTGGTGGCCCTGGATGATCTTGATTAGTCAAAGGATGAAGTTTAGAAATTACAAGCAAATATCTTAGATGCTAAGAAATTCATTGAATCTCTAAAAGACACAATCAATAAGTCTAGAGAAAAGAGAAAGGAACTCTGTGATCAAATCAAGAAAAATGAGAGAAAGAGCATTGAAGAAGAACAACTCAGTCAAGCCCTAAAAGAAAAGACAAATGAATGTCAAAAGCTTAACAAAGACAATATAGTCCAAAAGTATGAGATGGAATCCATCATGATGAAGATGACCAAGGATATTAAAGACAAGAAGAAGAATGAAGAGAATCTATCACTGTGAACCCCTAAACCTACAAATGCACAAGAACAACAAACATGTTAAATTGTTAGATCAATATGCAAGCAAACAAGCATGAGAGATTCCCCATGAAATCCATCTATTTAACTTAAACGAGGAAGAAATGAAGAACAAAAACTTGAACAAGTGAGAGTTAATCCTGATTAAGCCAATAGATTTAATATCTCATTGGGGAATTGGTGCTAATTAAATGTTGCAATTGGACCTTTCCCAATTCCTAAGTTGCAGTGTTGAGTGATTGAGAAATGGTCAAATCTCCAAAGAGATTTGAGCATAACTTTGCTACAAATTATGAAAATGATGATAGGTTGAGTGAAATGGGAAAAATTAGTTCTTAGTGTGAAGAGAGTAACTTTGCATGCAATTATGGATGAGAAATGAGGAGAGAAGCCTCCAATTTATAACTTTCAATTTGGAAGAGAAAGTAAGATTTTAGCAATGTGGGACTAACTTTCAATCCAATGGTTGAATGCCACATGTCATGATGTGAATGGTTAGTGTTTGTGCACATTTTGGCCAAAGTGCCAATAAATGCATTTAGTTTGAATTTGAATTTGTGAAATGACTTGTTCAAGAGGAAAGGGAAATGAAGTTAATGTCACTTGGCTCAAGGCCAAGGACATGTAAGAGGCCTTAAATGCCTTGTTGGAAGGACCAAGTCCACTTGGACTTTTTGAATTCAAATTGAGGGAATATTCACTTTTGATGCCATGTGAGGGAAAATAGAGAATTAAATAAATCAAAGTAATTCATTTATTTTGCAACTTGCATTCTCTAGAGGATTTTAATGAGAGGGATTAACTTAATAATGGTTTTGATTAATTTAATAAAGAATTAGATGATGTGACAATTTAGACTTAAATTTATGAATTCATTTAAGTCAAGAATTGAGAGGAAAAGATTATTAAATAAATGATTTGATTTATTTAACTAAGGAGGAATATATTAGATAACATCAAATCAGGTTTAATTTATTTTATTTAATAAGAGGACTTTAGGGATTTTAATCAAATAAAATGATTTATTTAATTAAACAGAAATGTAAGGTTAATTAAATTAAATTGATTAATTTAATCAAAGGAGGTGATAGACCTAATCAGATGAATAATGATTCATTAGATTAAGAGACAGAATTACGCTGAAATGCTAAGAGTATGATTCAGGGAGAAATGTTTTTAGTAATCGAGATCAAGTGTGCCAAAATGACATTGTACATTTTCCATGTCTACATTTTGCCCCTCTTTGAAGCAATGTACTTGTTGCATTGATTCAAAAAATAAAATGTTATGATCAAAAGCTCAAAATTTTCTTGTTTTTTTTTAGATGCCCCACTACTGCCTCAGCAAGAGGATATGTTGGATATTGCCCCCTCGAGAGATCAGACAAAAATTTTGATTTTTTGGATGATCTCGCGAAAAAAAGATGACAAGGTGTCCAACAGGCCAAGATTGCCCCAGAATACGTAAAAAATGGGTTAAAACATCAAAAAAGATGCACCATGGCCCTTGATTAGATGAAAATGGGATTGGGGGACCAAAACCCTAGTCGGAAGGTCAAATTACATCAAAAAACCTTTATTTTCAAGCTTAAATAGACCTCGAGGGGTCACTTTCAATTCATTTTCTTTCAAAATTTGACATCTTGATCTCTGAGTCTTGGACAAGATGGCACAATGGTAGCTTCCCAAGCACGTGTCAGAGTGCGTACGAGTGCATTAGTGACTAGTCACCACAGAATCCGTGGTATTTACCCCTATCTGACTGTAAATTTTCTCATTATTTGTGCATTAAATAGGGTTTAGGTTAGGTTTAGGCTAGGCGGCATGATATAGCACTGTGGAAACTTTCGAGTCAGGGCCGCACGGTCCTATATAGCACTGCTTATTCATAGAGCACCACGTGGTGCAGTTTAGGAAATTAGGGTTTCGGCCCCAAACCCGGCGGCGCACACAAATAGTGCCGCATGACGTAGTTTGTCCAATGGATGCACCAAAGTTAACCACGCGACGTAGTTTGGAAGATTACAAATAGCACCGCTTTTGAGAACAATGTCATGTTTGTTGTTTCAAAAGTGAAATACGATACGGCTAGCAAATTTTCATTAGGTAAACTGATGCGGTACCTTTCCTTGTGCAGGAGAGTCATGAGGTACTTCATTCAAGGGAGCACCAGTGGCCGGTACTCGAGAGATTAC
The DNA here is from genome assembly GCA_007115665.2 of Sequoiadendron giganteum. Taxonomy (NCBI): domain Eukaryota; kingdom Viridiplantae; phylum Streptophyta; class Pinopsida; order Cupressales; family Cupressaceae; genus Sequoiadendron; species Sequoiadendron giganteum. The sequence goes on from CM021110.1 coordinate 346,245,474, forward strand.
AGGGTATGCATATATATCTCTAGGAGTAGCTTGAGATTCTCGGGCTATGGCACGTTGCATATGTCCTTGTTGTTTGGGCACATTTGGGTATGATGAATTCCCTAGCCGAGTGGTGGCATAGCGAGACCTCCTCCTTCCATATTCCTATCGGTGAGGCCACTATTACCCTTGAGGATGTATGGCACATCCTCTGATTACCTATTCATGGAGCTCAAGTGATCTACGATCTGGAGGAGGGTAGGGATGTCTGCTTTGATGTTATGGGCATTGATGAGCTTATCCTTTGTGATGGTCAGATAGACTTGGAGTGGTATCGGGGTAGGGCTCCTACCTATAGGTTGATTAAGGCTACTATCATTTCTAGTCTTGTAGCTCCTGATCGACGTGGCCAATATTTCAGTCCAGGTTGGGGATTGGCATGGCATCGAATGTGCGTTCGTCGAGAAAGATTTGGCTGCGGGCCAGTATTGTTGGCCTCTTTGTACAGAGATTTGCATGAGTTTTCTTACCTGGATGGTCGGGCTCTCAGGGATAAAGTGTCTCTTCTATACATTTGGGCATGGGAGCAGATCCAAGTGCTTTGCCCAGTTGTGACACCCATTATTATAGATATTGGTGATCCCATTGTGTGGTGGTACGGTGGGGAAGAGATCCACTTTACCCATATGGGTACGAATGGTGTGGCCTAGTGGCGGTGTGCTTTGGATGAGATGACAGTGTTCATATGGAGGCTATGGATGGGTATAGGTCCGTGGTACAATGATGTACAATAGATTTTCTTTGCTCATTAGGACAGGTTCATGCAGAGCCAAGAGCATACTATGGTAGAGAGGTACCTTCCTCACAGGGTAGCTAGACAGTTTGGTGAGGTGCAGGACAGGCCCGATGATCAGTACATGGAACTCTTCACCTATACCCCAAAGGACACACCATGGGGGACACCTATTCCAACAACTGAGGTAGTGTCCTCATTTAGATAGTTAGTGGCCCGGCCATGGCCATATGATTAGGGGCCAGCAAATGCAGGGGTTACTCCAGCGTAGAAGGCATGGTTTTGACCTCTGTGGAGATTGATAGTTCACGGGGCAGTGCTCCCACATCAGAGGGCTAGGGGTAGGGTAGGAAGTAGAGGTTGGGGAGGTGTACCACCTCCTCAGCAGTCACCTCTGAGAGACCCAACACAACAGGCAGTAGGACTGGATGGGCAGCCCTGGGTGATACCACAATATCAGCCAACAGCACAGCTAGTGGGACAGCCAGATCATCGAGATGCACTAATTCAGCAGCTGTAGGGATAGGTACAGGTTTTGATAGCAAAGTGGGATGAGCCCCGACAACAGGTCATTGCAGTTATGGCTAAGAGAGACTAGGCACAATCAGAGAGGGATCAGGAGATTGGTCAGCAGAGATAGCTAGAGAGCACATCCTCCACATCCCGAGGATGATCAATTGATATTCGGGAGTATAGAGAGGCTATCAGGGAGGCCGAGTACTATTGGTAGCATTACCGACAGGCAGTGCCATCAATAGGCAGAGTGCCAGACTTCTCCTAGCAGATAGGGAGGTGGCCAACAGAGGATCACAGTGACAAGTAGGAGGGTAGTAGCTAGCAGGGCTATCCCTTTTTGATCACAGATAGTTTTGCACTTTTGATTTACGGGCTGCACTATTTTGGCCTTATTGTACCATTTATTCGATGTACACTTGATCTGATTTGTATCATAACAGTGTATTTTTTGATGATATATATGAGATGACTCGCCATTTTATGAGATGTTTTACAAATGTATGATATGTAGTTTTATTATGATGCTATGAGATGTTTCTATTTCTTATGCTTCATGTGATGTAATGTATGTAATGGATGCATTTCTTTTTGTATATTTTTCATGTTTTTAATGATGATCTTATGGATGTAATGTATGTCAATATGCAAATGGTAATAGATGAAAATGATTATGTAATGCTTTATTAAGATGCTTAGAATAACAAATTTATATCATTCCTCATAACTTAAGATAATGATATGATGCAATGTGCTTTTTTATGCTAATGATTTGGTGGATGCAAAATGTATGCATTGGCGATGTTTGATTACTATCATGATACCATGATAGTGTGGAAGGAAGATAGATGAATTTAGAATTAATGAGTTAGTTAGGATGATGGTGATTTTCATTCCTAGGAGTTGGGTTTTCCCGAGGGTCAATTGTGTTATGTTTGATAACACACATAGGTACAATGCATCAAGGTATAAAGGACCAGGATGGCGTTTGTACCTAGTGTGGTGGACTTTGACTTGACAAATAGATAGGAGTATTCTTGTTCACACTTAGCATATGTACTTCATTCAGGATATAGTTCAAACATTCTAAACATCTAGGGCCAAAACACAGGAAAGAAAGCCTTCCTATGTGGTCAACAAGATATCGAAAACATCATCCCCACATACTAAACAAAGAACATACAACTGACTTATTTTACAAGTGTATCCCACAAGCATAGTAAATAAAAGAGAATGATCTTTGCCCCATTCTTTTCTCTCTAAACCTATTTTATTTAGGCATCATCGAGAGGTTCTTAGAATGAGCATAAAATAAGATAAGTCAAATAAAAGACCAAATGAAGCAAACCAAACAAGCTAATGTTCTTCATACCGCTAGCCAAGACTAACTACTGTGGGGTACCTGATGCTTATGTCTATCGCAAGAAAGCTTCATCCGAGGACATGTTGTGATCAAGGTTTTGATGGGACTGATTAGATAATAAGCTACTGATATTCTGAGTTGACCAACTTGCTGACTCACTGATCTAGACTTTCAATACTCTGACGATTAGAATGTTCACTTTTGAACTTGCTATACTTGCTTCTGACTTACTCACCAAAGGATGAAAGTGATGATTGACTTTATTATGAGTGATAAAATTTGTGGGTGAAAGCGAGATGAAATGGATGCACCATTTTGGGTTTTTCAAATTTTTTGAGGCTGTTTTTGGAATTTTGAGATGTTTTACAAATGTTTTTGGTATTTTTAAGATTGTTCAATGTTTTTTGTATTTTCAAGATTTATGACGAAGAGACTAACTTAAAGACCTATCCTAGGGGTCTCAGGAGCTGATCCATAGATTAGCCTTACCTACGTTATACATGCAGAGACCACGTAGTTCAACTGATGATAGACTTGGCTTGATGATGAGATAGGAAAATGGGTTGCCATTTTATTGCGACACATGCCCAAGTGTAGACTAGATGGGCAAACGGATTGCCAAATGCAACAGACGCCTAACAGACTAACCCTACTATCTCGGGGGATGATCAAATATCAACCTTGCCTACGTTCAAGCTCAGAGACGATGTAGTTCAGACAAGGTGAAAGACTGACAAGACTCAATGATGAAGTTTTGAATATTTTCTGACATTTTGACATGTTTTTGGATTTTTGATGAATTTTTGAATGTTTTTGAATTTTTTCGATGATTAGGAAGATTACGAGAATATACACGAATCCAATCTGATCCAGGTAGGAACATGCCCCCAACGTGGTGTGATAGGCTACTTCGATGAAGGCAGGATGAACTGACCTTAGGAATATCCCAAGTAGCGCTATGGTGGATTGTGATATGGGCATCAGCTCAGGCTATGGTATGGATGCGAGTGTATGGGTGGATGGATGATTAATGAAATGTGATGGAAGGTATGAGTGAGTCATGCAAATCCTAGTAGATGGGGAGTGCTCTATTTATGCTTGGCGCATGTTTGCCAATTTTTCACCAAGGTACTTGTTCAAAGTGCCACTGAAGTGGTTTTCACTAGAGGATGATTTTTTTCTCTTTACTATTTTTCAATCCTTTTTCTGATTTCTTTGGATTTTTTGTATTTTTTGATTTTTTTTGCTGTCACCAAGATGCCTGTTTGCCAGGTTTTCATCAAGGTAACCATTTTTTTCAGGACTTTTTTTAGTTGTTTTTGTATTTTCTAGTTCTATACCTTGCAAGTTCTTAGGCATAAAATTTTTTGAGATGAGAACTATTCATCGGCTCTTGCAGAGGCTCGCCTTCTGGTGTTGATAACTGATAGGCTCCTGATTTATAGCTTATGGTGATGATAAAAGGTCCCAACCAGTTGGGCTCAAATTTTCCTTTGCTATCCAGGTTTGGCACATTCTTTTGATTCTCCTTCATCACAAGTTCACCAACCTAGAAGGTGTGTTGCCTAATCTTCTTGTTGTAGCTTCATTTTAGGTGATTCTGGTAGACCTGTAGATGATTTAGGGTGTCCATGCACTGTTCATCTAGTAATTCTAGCCTATTTAGTCTTGCAACCCTATATTCCTCATTTGTGATGAGGTTTTGCAATTATATCCTTAGTGGCGGGAGCTCGATGTCGATAGGGAGTATGGATTTTGATCCGTAGACTAGGGAAAATGGGGTGGTGTCTGTTGGCATGTGAATGCTAGTGTGGTAGGCCCATAAGTCTAGATTTAACTGCAGATGCCAATCACGACTAGAGTCATTGACTATTTTCTTAAGGATCTTCAAAATGGTTTTTTTGGTGGCTTCTGCTTGGCCATTGCCTTGTGGGTAGTATGGGGTGGAAAAGCGGTGTTGGATTTTGAATTTTTCACATAAGTCACGGACATCTTGATTCTTGAAGGGTGTCCCATTATCTGAGATAATGGATTGCGGAACACCGTATCGACAGATGAGGTAGTTCAAGATGAACTTGCATATCTTTTTTCCTGTGATGTAGGTCATGGGGATTGCTTCGACCCACTTTGTGAAATATTCAGTGGCGGTGATAATGAACTGATGGCCATTAGATGAGGTGGGTGAGATTTTTCCTATGAGATCAAGCCCCCATTGAGAAAAGGGCCAAGGTGTAACAATAGGATGTAATTCTTGAGCTGTTGCATGAATGAGGTCTCCATGTTGTTGGCACTGTAGACACCTTCTGAAAAACTCGTGTGCCTCTTTCTCCATTTTTGGCCAGTAGTATCCGGTTCTCAACAACTTCTTATCCAAGGTCATACCACTCGAGTGCAAACTGCACGTTCCATTATATACCTTAGTCAAAGTAGTCAAGGCCTCCTCAGGTTTTAGGCAATGTAGCAAGGTTCCATCAATGCTCCTACGGAAAAGAGTTTCCCCTAAGATGACAAAGTGCAAGGACCTTTTGACAAAGGTTCATTTGAGGTTCGGGGTGATGTCGACTGGGAGGATTCCTAATCTCAGGTAGGTGTAAATGTAATGGTACCAAAGGTCACCAGGACCAACGAGTTCGCACGCATATTTTGTCTTAGGTACCTCAAAATTTGGTATGAGAAGCTACTCTACGAGGAATTCGTGTTTTGAGACATTGCGAGGGATATGTAGCAAGGATCCAATTGATGCCATTGCATGAGTTGCACTATTGATTTCCCTTGGTATTTGCTCAAAGGTGATATTGATAAAATATTCTTTGAGGCTTTCTACTACCTTTTTATATGGTGTGAGCTTATCATCCTTAGTTTGGTATTCACCATTGACTTGGTTGATGATAAGTTGTGAGTATCCAAAGACCTTTAGTGCCATGATTTGCCACTATCCCACAATTTTGAGACCTATGGTTAAAGCCTCATATTCTGCAATGTTGTTTGTACAAAGGAATGCCAAATTGTAAGATCTTTGTATGCAATCCCCTTGCAGGGTGATTAAGAACACACCGGCTCTTGATCCATGCTGCATGTGGGAGCCATCAAAGTATAGTTTCAAGTGATCTACTATGTTGAGATTGAAGAGGGACTCATTTGGAAACTCTGATATGAGTGGGTTATATGTGTAGAGGGGAGCTTCTACTAGCTAATCGGCAATGACTTGTCCCTTGATTGCTTTTCGCTCTACATACTCAATATCATGCTTAGATAGTATCATAACCCATTTAGCCATTCTACTTGTAAGCATTGCTTTTGACAATAGATACTTGAGGGGATCTATCTTGGCAATTAGCTTAATTCGATGAGCTAGCATGTAGTGTCTAAATTTTTGGGCTGCAAACACCACTACCAGGCAAGCTTTTTCTATCGATGTGTAATTAAGCTCATGCCCCACCATTGTTCTACTGATATAGTAAATAGCCCTCTTTGTTCCCTTTTCATCATGTTGGGCTAAAAGGGCACCAAGGGTGGTTCTTATTGTTGATATGTATAGAATCAATGGTTTTCCTATGATCGGTGGCATCAACATAGGTGGTGTAAGTAGGTATTCCTTGATCTTTTTGAATGCTTGTTTGCACTTGTCATCCCACCTGAATGCTACTCCCTTGTGGAGTAGCTGTGAATAGGAAATCTGCTTATCTTCTAGTTGTGCTATGAATCTTCTGATGGACTACAGTGTACTTTGTAATCCTCTAAGTTGCTTTAGTGTTCTTGGTGCTCCCATATCAAGGATTGCTTTTTCCTTTGTGGGATCCACTTCTATCCCTCTCATTGAAACTATGTACCCTAGCAGCTTTCCTGATTGTACCCCAAAGACAAATTTCTTTGGGTTGAGTCTGACCTTGTATTTTTCCAGCCTATCAAAAATTGCACTTAGAGTCATTATGTGATCTTGCCTCTTTTTTGATTTAGCCAATATGTCATCCACATAGTCCTCGATAGTTTTATGGATCATGTCATGGAAGATTAGTGTCATGGATCTTTGGTATGTAGCTCCTACATTCTTTAACCCAAATGGCATCACATTCCAGTAGTAGGTACCCCAAGGACATGTAAAGGTTGTCTTATGCTGGTCCTCTTTTGTGATCATTATCTGATTGTACCCCGAGAATCCATCCATTAGGGATAGCATCTCTTGTCCGGTCATCATGTCCACTATCATGTAAATTTTCAATAGTGGAAAATCATCCTTAGGACATGCTATGTTAAGGTCTCTGAAGTCTGTCTACATTTGGATGCCCCCATTTAGTTTTGAGACTAGTACAAGATTAGCTACCCATTGTGGATATTCAATCAGGCGTATGAAGCCAACATCCAGGAGCTTTTGCAATTCTATCTTGACTAGCAAGGCTATTTGCGGGTGCATTCTCCTTAACTTTTGTCTCACTGGTTTCTCTCTAGGGTGAACATCCAAATGATGAACCACCACCTCAAGATCTAGACCTGGCATGTCAGCATAAGTCCATGCAAATTTTACTTTTCTTTCTTTCAGGAATGCTGCTAGTAGTTCTTGTTCCTCTGTTAGGAGAGACTCGGTGTAAAAAGTGATTTGCGGTTCTATTTCTATTCCCAAGTTTACAGGATTGATGACTTTTCTTGATGTAGAGTAGTAGGGGGGAGATGGAATCCTTCATCCTCTAGTGCCTCATAGAGGTTTTCACCATTGGATGTGTCCTTTATTTTTACTATTTTGTGGTTAGGGAGTGCCACAGTGTGGTTTTCACCCAATAACTCTGAGCTTATTCCCGATATTTTTCTTTTGTGATTGAAGGACTCAATCATCTCCCCATAGTATGCTTGGATGTCTAATGTGATGTTGAAGCCTACCTTGTGATCCCCACATGGAATTGTATCCCTTAGTCCCATGAAGTCTGAGAGCGCCTCATTGTTTTCGAATGAGTCTAGAATTGGTGGTCCTCGTTGGTCGTGATCAACGAGTTGGGGGTTTACTAAGGTGATCTGGTGGGTTTTCCAGTTTGATTTGGCTGGTGAGGCACTAATAATTAATAGTGTGGAATCCTCAAAGAGCCTAGGAAGGTCTACTATGGGTTCATCATCGTCACTACTGGCACAAACATCAGTGACATCAAAGGTGAAGTTGTCGAGTGGGATACCTAGACATACAGGTGGTCTATGGGTAGTTGTTGCTACTTGAGAAGAGGACTTGACTACCCTACTGGGAGTACCTCTGCCACACATGGTTATACTTGGAGGAGTACAACTGAGGCCAAAGTTCTGTACTCTTCTTTCTGCAATGATGGGCTCCAGGCGTCCATCACTATTCCTTCCAAGGCTTTCGTTACTATTGTAGCGAATACCCAACATCATTTGTAGCCCCCTATTGGTTTCCTCCATCAGTAAGGTGGGTGTGGCTCTTGCATCATGGTATATTGACCTTACAATATCTTCCTCATCAACACTTTCCTGGCTTAGATCTCGCCAACGGTGAAATCCAGAAGGATCGGTCCTAAGGGTGCGGATGGGTGTTTCTTGTGATCAAGGTTTCCCATGTGACCTAGGAGATTGTGTTAACTCTCCTACAACAAATGCATTCCTTTTCATTCTATAATCATGGCACCCATTGTCTTGGATCATGTTTTTGATGTCTGATATGTTAGGGATGGCGGGTGTCTCTATCGCAGAGGTGGAAGTGAGGTTGGCTGGATCTATGTATGAAGTGGACAGTCCATCATTTTTTTGTACTTGGGGGATCTTATAAAACTTGGCTTCCAAGTTTTTTTAGTAGGAAAAAGGCTTGGGATCCCCATATATAGTGACCTCCTCATTTTGGTGTGAGAACTTGATACATTTTTGATATGTCGAGGCCACTTCTTTCATTCTGTGGATCCACATACGCCCAAGGAGAATGTTATATGGTAGATCCAGGTCGAGGACCTTATAGGTAGTCTCCATAGTTTCCAGTCCCACTTGGATAGGAATTTTGATAGTGCCCTAGGACACTCTTTATTGGTCATCATACACCCTTATTGTAATGCTCTTGTTCTTGTTAATGGAATCCTCAGTGAATCCCAATTTCTTTATAAGTTTGAGAGCAAATATTTAGGCCTGCACCTCCATCTACCAGGACTCTTTTGACTTTCTTCTTATGGACTAGCACTTGAAGGTGAAGTGTGCGGTTATGAGATGGCTATGGGGGGGAACCTTGGTCAAAGAATGTAAGGAGATTTGGGGTAACAATGTTACCAACCATAGCCTGAAACTGCTTTGTGTCAAGGATGGTGGAGATGGTGGACGCAGCTAATGCTTCATCAAGGATCTTCCTATGGGGAAAAAAAAATTTCAATAGTTCCATGATGGAGATTTGGGTAGGGGTTCTCTTCATTTGGTCAAGGACATTGTAGTCATAGGGGACAGATTTTGTATTAGAAATGGGGGTCTTAGCTGGTGCCCCTGCAATGGTGACCTTTTCGCCATGTGTGGTGACTCCACAGTCGTTGTTGGGTCCTTTGATATTAATGACTATGACCATTTCATCGACACATCCAACTATCTCCTCATACATTAGATTAGCACTATCATTTTTTTGCTTTCCTTTATTGTTCCCCTTATTGTTTCCTTAATTGTTTCCTTGGTTGTGGTTCAACATCAGATTTGTGTATATTTTCAAGTCTTGGTTTTTGGTTGGCTGTTCGATATTGATGATCTTATCCTCTATGAGGTCTTGGATGATGTTTTTCAGTCTCATGCAATTGGCGGTGGTATGTCCTCTATCTTTGTGAAAGTCACGAAGGAGGTTTTCATTATACGATGGTGGTTTGGTCATGCGTTTCATGTATTGCTCGGAGAGGTTTTCCTTGACCAATTTCTTCATTATGGACTCGATAGATTCCCCAAGAGCCATGAACTTCTGCTTGGGGGGATATTTACCTTAGGGAGGTGGTCCTCCTAGATTACCCAAGTTATTTATTTGATTGGTGGGAGTTGGTTGTTGTTGTGCTACTATTACATTAGTTTGCACATTGTTGTAATTATAACTATGTGGTTGATGATGGGTTTGGATGTTCTGCTTAGGGGCATTGATGATGAATTAGCATCGACCACGCCGTCGTTCGTGATATTTTGGTACCTCGACCATGTTCGAGGTTTATCATTATATTTTTTGGATGGGCATTTAGCTTGTGGTGGAGTAAATGTTGATGTGCCTCCTCGTGCAATAAGGGCTCTTTTGATATTAGGTGCCTTTGGAATCAGTTGATCGTATGATGTGATGCATTGTATTTTCAAGTAGAATGCCAAGTTTTCATTTAGATTGGATATGATCGTGCAAACTTGTTGTTCTTCTAGCATGGTCCACTTACTTTGATTGGCCTTGGATCACCATCTTTGTAAGAAAGTTGTGAATAACTCTCCTTTTTCTTGTTTAAGTGTTGATAGTTCTTCCAAACTAACATCCGCACCCATGTTGAAAGCATAATTCTTAAGGAAAGCTTCCACAATTTCCTCGAATGTTTTAATGCTCGTGGGTAGGCAAGAAAACCATTCCATTGCTAGACAAGTCAGATTGTGGGGGAAGAGTCACATTAGATACGTGTCATCATATGCAACCTCCATGCAATGCACCTGAAATTCCCTGACGTGGTTTTCAGGGTTACCCATTTCATTATACTTGTCAAATTTGGGGATCTCAAATCCATTTGGGAATAGTATCATGGTGAGACTTCTGTCAAAAGGATAAGGGCACAAGTTTCTCAGTGCTCTTGTCATTTTTCTTGCTTGAAGGTCCAACACTTGCTGTGATAGTGGTTTTTATTTGTGTTGCGATGTCTTTGCTTGGATCGGGAGGTGGAATGAATGAGTTGTGAGGTGTTTGAGGTGTTTGATTGGTGGGAGGAGTACTAGTGGGAGTTTGTTGCAAGCTCTGTTGTGTGTTCAAGGCTTGCTGGTATGCATGCATTTGTGTCAACAATGCTTGTTGTTGATCTTGCTGCTATTGTTCCAACAACACTTGTTGCTAGTCCATCTATTGTTGTTCGCATAAAGCCTGTTGTTCGTCAAGCTATTGTTGTGCTAACAAAGCTTGTTGTTGGTCTAGCTGTTGTTGTGCCAACAAAGCTTGTTGTTGGTCGAGTTACTGTTGTGCCAACAAAGCTTGTTGTTTGCCTTGTTGCTATGCCTGCAATTCTTGTAGGGCTTGTTGGTATGCTTGTAGATGGAATGCTTGTAGTTACGCTTGGGCAACTGTAGTGGTGAACTTTTCACCACGTGTGGTGACTCCACAGTTGTTGTTTGCTCCTTTGATATTAATGACTATGACTATTTCATCGACACATCCAACTATCTCCTCATACACTAGATTATCACTAGCATATTTTTGCTTGCCTTTATTGTTCCCCTGATTGTTTCCTTGATTGTTTCCTTGGTTGTGGTTCAGCATCGAATTCGTGTATATTTTCAAGTCTTGGTTTTTGGCCAGCTATTCGATATTGATGATCTTATCCTTGATGAGGTCTTGGATGATGTTTATCAGTCTCATGCAATTGGTGGTGGTATGTCCTTTGACTTTGTGAAAGTCACAAAGGAGGTTTTCAGTATACCATGGTGGTTTGGTCATGGGTTCTATGTATTTCTCAGAGTTAGAGACTTTGATTAGATTTTCCCTGACCAATTTTCTTCATTGTTGACTCGATAGATTCCCCAAGAGCCATGAACTTCCACTTGGGGGGATATTTTCCTCAAGGAGGTGGTCCTCCTTGATTACCCAAGTTATTGATTTGATTGGTGGGAAGTGGTTGTTGTTGTGCTACCACTACATTAGTCTGCATATTGTTGCAATTATGATTTTGTGGTTGATGATGGGTTTGGATGTTCTTCTTAGGGGCACTGATGACCACTTTAGCATCGACCATGCCATTGTTTATGATATTTTTGTTCCTTGACCATGTTCGAGGTTTATCGTTATAATTGTTGGATGGGCGGTTATCCTATGGTGGAGTGAATGTTGAGGCACCTCCTCACATAGTAAGGGCTCTTTCGATGTTGAGCACCTTTGGGATCAATTTATCATATGATGTGATGCATTGCATTTTCAGGTAAAATGCCAAGTTTTCATTCAGATTAGATATGATCGTGCAAACTTGTTGTTCCTCTGGCATGGTCCACTTGCTTTGATTGGCCTGTGATCGCCATCTTTGCAAGAAGGTCATGAATAACTCTCCTTTTTCTTGTTTGAGTGTGGATAGCTCTTCCAAACTAACATCTGTACCCATATTGAAAGCATAATTCTTAAGGAAGGCTTCCACAATTTCCTCAAATGTTTTAATGCCCGTGGGTAGGTGAGAAAACCATTCCATGGCTGGACTAGTCAGGCTATGGGGGAAGAGTCAGATTAGATACGTGTCATCGTATGCAACCTCCATGCAATGCACCTGAAATTCCCTGACGTGGTTTTCAAGGTTGCCCGTTCCATTATACTTGTCAAATTTGGGGATCTTGAATCCCTTTGGGAATGGTATCATGGTGAGACTTTTGTCGAAAGGATAAGGGCACAAATTTCTTGGTGTCCTTGTTGTTTTTCCTACTTGTAAGTCCAACACTTGTTGCAAGAGTAGTTTGATTTGTGTTGCAACATCTTTGCTTGGATCGAGAGGTGGAATGAATGAGTTGTGAGGTGTTTGAGGTGTTTGATTGGTGGCAGGAGTACTAGTGGGTGTTTGTTGCAAGCTCTATTGTGCGTTCAAGGCTTGTTGGTATGCCTGCATTTGCATCAACGACGCTTATTGTTGATCTTGCTGCTGTTATTCCAACAATGCTTATTGTTGGTCCATTTGTTGTTGTTCCCATAAAGCCTATTGTTGGTCAAGCTATTGTTGTGCTATCAAAGCTTGATGTTGGTCTAGCTGTTGTTGCGCCAACAAAGCTTGTTGTTGGTCGACCTACTATTGCACCAAAAAAGCTTGTTTTTTAGCTTGTTGTTGTGCCTAAAAGTCTTGCAGGGCTTGTTGGTATGTTTGCGGATGGATTGCTTGTAGTTTCTCTTGGTATTGTGCTTGTTCCTGTTGCTAGGCTTGCAATTGTGCTTGCATTGAGCTTGGGCTTGAGCTTGGGATTGAGCTTGGGCTTGAGCTTGTGCTTGAGCTTGAGCTTGGGCTTGAGCATGGGCTTGTGCTTGGGCTTGAGCATGGGCTTGTGCTTGGGTTTGAGCTTGTACTTGCTGCTTTTGCTTTAGTACTCTTTGTTGGTTGACCTTTTGAAGGGTTTGGATTAGAGTGGTGAATGAATTTACCATGTTGGCTTTTGGTGGGATTGGTGGTGGAACGAGGATGATGCCAACTATTGTGATGGGTGAAAGGGTTATGGTGGTGGTTGGGATTTGGGTTGTTGGAGGTGTGGTCGAGATGCTCGGTCCTTGAGAAGGTATGCCTTTGGAGATTTGAGGACCGATTGATGTGTTTGTTTTGGTGGTTTTAATGGTCGCGATTTGTTGTGATGCTATGGGAAAAAAGAGATAATTTGATGTGATGTTCACATTGCCTAGATCTGAGAAACTATCAAGGGGTATGGGAGGCAAAACCAATCCGAGAGGTAATGCAGATGTGAATGGGAATGGGGGAAGAGATGATATGTTACCTTGGAAAGAAAAAGGATCAGAAACTCCTATTGTTCCAAACAAACCACCTTCTCCTTGTGGTAGAGAAGTTTGTATGTTTGATTGACAGGCTGGTGAGGCATGGAATGAAGATGAGCCAGCAGGATTATGAAAGGTGAGTGGGACGTATGGGTGTGATGGATTCACTAGAACAGAGTTTTATAGTGTGGTGTTGACACTTACCTCTTTGTTGTTCACAAGGTGATGCTGTTGTAACTCTTGAAACATAGCACTTCCTTTGTTCATAATTGGTGAGGTATTTCTTGATTGACATTTGATATTGGGGATGTGTTTGTAAGAGGCATGTCCGTACTAGTGCTCGCATCAAGGTAAGAAGGGAACTGGACCCCTCCTTTCGCTAATGTGGTTAAGTATTTGAACATGGCACTAACAATTTTGTGGTTCTCAAGATTTTGAACCATTTTCATCATTTCAGATTGTGTCATCCCCATGTCTTCTTTTGTGATGTCCTCTTCATAACTCTCTTGAGGGTTTTGGGATGGTAAAGGAGAGTTACTTGGGGGATTGCTTGATCTCGCAAGGTTTATTTCATAGGTTAATTGACTCATGTCAATGAAAGTTGATATTTCACTGATATTTTCTATGTTCCTCTTGTATTGTGATCTTGTTTGGACCATAAAAATAGGGATTGTTTGATCCTAACCTTTTAGGCTCACAAGAGAAGAACTAGGGAAGTCAAAGATCAAAGAGGGTGATAATTATGATGGGATAAATGGATGATGTGAGTGAGTGAAACTTTTTGAAGAACTTTTGAAGGGTTATGCTAAACTTGTTAGGACTTAGATTGATTGTGATGGTTTTACTAGGTGTATTAAGTCAAACAAGATTGTAGTGAAGTTGTAGTCCCTAGGAAGTTGTGTCATCCTAGGAAAACTTGCACAAGAGAATGAATTGGCTAAGTGTGTTAGGCCAATGTGATTGCGAACTAGTAGACCTTAGGAAGTTGCATTATCCTAGAGGTAAATTCGTCCAAGAGATTTTGACTACTTTGGCTAGGTGTGTTAAGCCAAGAAAGGGTGAAGTTGGTTTAACCCTTTAAGTTTAGCATGAGTGATTTTTCTAAAGTTCTAAAAAATTTTGATGATGGGATGAGAATTTGATTTGATGGAGAGATGGATGAGGGTGACAACTTTGATCTTGGACCTTAACCTAGACATGATTCCTTCTACAAAACCTCAGTGTTGAAGAACATGCTAGACTTCCTATGGGAGGAAAGAAAACCTTTCAAAAAGTTCAAGAATTTTGTTGATAGTAGAGTCCATACAGAGTGGGATTATTCCTTGAAGCCTTTTTGTAGAAGTTGTATACTAGTCTTTCTCTGAATTCAAGGAGCGTTTCAAGGCATTGCTCATGGGATTTTAGACTTGTTCTTTTGAACCTTGGTTTTGGGATCTTGATCTTGCGGGAAATCATTTGGAACAACACACATGAGGTTCAATTTGTCTTTTATCTTGGCTTAATGAATTATTTTTACCAAAGGCACTTGCTTGCTTATGTTTCAAACTATATGTCTAATGTCCCACTTTCTTTTTCATCCCACAAGGTCCATTATGTGGAAATCAAGGAAAATAGGGCAAAAGTTTCCTATGTTTAACCTTATTGGAAACAAATGATGAAGGAATCCAAGCACTTATAAACCTCTAAGGATATGATCGCTAGGGAAATCAAGAGTACTTAAATTAGTCAAAAGGTATTTGTTTCCTCTAAGGGGTTTGAAATTCAAAGTTCTTTGTGTATGTTTGTTTTCAAATGTTTTTTTTGAGAACCAAGCAATGTGTTTTCCACTTTCAAGCACTTTTTACAACCTTAGGATGATGAGACAATATTTTGTTGGGTTCCCACTTGGACGAATCCAGCTACACATATTTTGTGCAAATGGATAAATTCTTGACCACATTGGCTCCCCTCCATGACACACACTTTTCGGGTCAGCCAAGCATTAGTACCCATGAATCTCCCATGGCATACTTTCCATCTCTACAACAAAACTGCATGCATAACGTGGGGCGGCTTCAAAGGACATGACCTTTTGCACCAACAAAATAGATAAGGTTTTTTCCTTTTCTAAACAAAGGGTTTTAATTCGGGCATTCCGTTTGTGGGGGATTATCCAATATTGGCGAGAGTCCATTTCTATCCATCTCCTCAGAATAATCCTCGTGATTCTTGAACTTTCCTCAAGAATCCACACTTATATACCGGTTGGAAGTCGCTTGGCTTAGCGTGTTCCCGGTTGGGTTGTTCCCTTGGGTGATTAATTTTTCCCACAAGGCAGGCCTGCTAAGATAAAAAATAGTGAGCTAGCATATCCCATCATTCAATCAACCTTTGTTGAAAAACAAAGGGAGAACCTCCGCAATATGTCGTGCTCACACTCGCATGTTTTGTTCAATTGTCAGGTACCCAAATTGAAATGTGGAGGCAATCTTTTATGCAACTTAGTGTCACCAAAAATACTTTTGATTCTCAAGATTGCCATGAAGTGCGAGAGAAGCGCATACGCCCTTTTAAATGACACTACTTTGCAAAAAAATTACACGACACAAATAACACATGTTCATTTTAAATCCCTCAAAGCAATAATGAGTTCTTTTTAAGAACCAAAGGAAATGTGAGATTGCCTTGTTCAATTGTTAATATTTAAACAAAATATAGTATATTTGTCTAAGGTTCTTTTTAGCCCTTTCCCAACTTTTGAAAGGAAATTTGATTGTTTATATTAGAACCCAAAAGAAGTTTAGTGTTCCTAAGGCAAAAGATATTAACAAATTCCTTTTCAACAAGAATCTAAAAAATCCTTAAAGAGTGTTGAAGAACACTTTAGTGTTTAAAAACACTTTGTGAAAAATGAACATGGTTTCATAATGAATCTCCTACTTTGCTTGAAAAAAGGAAATTTGCTTGTTCTTTTTAAACCCAAAATAAATCTAGTGTTTCTAAGGCAAATGACATTAACAAATTTCTTTTAAACAACAATGTAAAATCCTTAAAGAGTGTTGAAGAACACTTTAGTGTTTAAAAAAACACTTTTTTTTTTGTATGATGAGTATGAGGTCATGATGAACTTCTTCCTTTCCTATTTCCTTGCTCCAACCTGCAAAATGATAGAAAACGAGAGAGCAAAAAGACAGCAAACAAGGTCAAGAGTTAAAAGATCCAAAAATCAAAAAGTACATCTCAAAATTTAAAACCGAACTGTTCTCCACGGCAGAGTTATTGGTGCGACACAGTTAGCGGGTGTAGCATAGTTAGCGGGTGCGGTGCAGTTTGGTAAACAAGTGGTGCTATATAGTACCATGCGGTTGACTATGTGCAGCGCTTTGTAGAAATAGAGACCGTGGGTGCGGTGTAATTCAGCAGGCGGCGGAGTTTGCAAGTGGTGAAGTTTAGAAAGATTTGAATTTAAAAGTGGGAAATGATTGCAGTGTAGTATAGTGCCGTAGTTTTCAAGGGTTGTGGTGCAATACAGCACCACATCTAAGTAGGTGGTGCGATACAAGGCCGCATGAACTACCCGCGGTGCAGTTTCTTGTGTGTAGACAAAAAAATGTTAAAACCACATAATTTTTCACAAAAACGCGATGAAATTCTTGATCAACCCTCTGTCTAGTGTCAAAATGTGAACCCCTAAACCTGCAAATGCACAAGAACAATGAACATGTTAAATTGTTAGATCAATATGCAAGCAAACAAGCATGAGAGATTCACCATGAAATTCATCTATTTAACTTAAACTAGGAAGAAATGAAGAACAAAAACTTGAACAAGTGAGAGTTAATCCTAATTAAGCCAATTGATTAAATATCCCATGGGGGAATTGGTGCCAATGAAATGTTGCAATTGGCCCTTTCCCAATTCCTAAGTTGTAATGTTGAGTGATTGAGAAATGATCAAATCTCCAAAGAGATTTGAGCATAACCTTGCTACAAATTATGAAAATGATGATAGGTTGATTGAAATGGGAAAAATTAGTTCTCAATGTGAAGATAGTAACTTTGCATGCAATTGTGGATGAGAAATGAGGAGAGAAGCCTCCAATTTATAACTTTCAATTTGGAAGAGAAAGTAAGATTTTAGCAATGTGGGACTAACTTTCAATCCAATGGTTGAATGCCACATGTCATGATGTGAATGGTTAGTGTTTGTGCACATTTTGGCCAAAGTGCCAATAAATGCATTTAGTTTGAATTTGAATTTGTGAAATGACTTGTTCAAGAGGAAAGGGAAATGAAGTTAATGTCAATTGGCTCAAGGCCAAGGACATGTAAGAGGCCTTAAATGCCTTGTTGGAAGGACCAAGTCCACTTGGACTTTTTGAATTCAAATTGAGGGAATATTCACTTTTGATGCCATGTGAGGGAAAATAGAGAATTAAATAAATCAAAGTAATTGATTTATTTTGCAACTTGCATTCTCTAGAGGATTTTTTTGAGAGGGATTAACTTAATCATGGTTTTGATTAATTTAATAAAGAATTAGATGATGTGACAATTTAGAATTGAATTTATGAATTGATTTAAGTCAAGAATTGAGAGGAAAAAATTATTAAATAAATGATTTGATTTATTTAACTAAGGAGGAATAAATTAGATTAAATAAAATAAGGTTTAATTTGTTTTATTTAATAAGAGGACTTTAGGGATTTTAATCAAATAAAATTGATTGATTTAATTGAACAGAAATGTAAGGTTAATTAAATTAAATTGATTGATTTAATCAAAGGAGGTGATAGACCTAATCAGATGAATAATGATTCATTAGATTAAGAGACAACATTACACTAAAATGTTGGGAGTATGATTCAGGGAGAACTGTTGTTAGTAATCAGGATCAAGTGTGCCAAAATGACATTGTACATTTTCCATGTCTACAATCACAATTCTTGAAAGAAAAATCTGAAGTATGCAACTGATTGGATGATGAACTGGAACAATCTAAGAACAATGAAGAGGAAATTGAAAGGTAGTTGGATGATCTCATAAACGAACTTGCTATGGGTAATGAGTATAAAGAGAGGTTCAAAGCTAGTTCTTCCATGCTTGATGAACTAATTAGTAGTCAGAGGATTCATGGTGACAAACGAGGTCTTGGATATGAAGAAGGAGAAAGTTCCAAATCCTAGAAAAGAAGATCTAGATGAGGAAACCAAGTGATTAAATCTGAAAAGTATTTGGTAAGGAAACCTAATGCCTAAAGATTTAATGGATATTGTTTCAATTGTAATAAATTTGGACATATGGCCTCACAATGCTAAAGTAGAATGAATCAAAGTGGTCCATCATTCTCAGGTTAGTGTTTTAAGTTTCACAAGATTGGTCGTAAGTCAAATGAATATAGAAGTATGATGAATCAATTTCATAGGAACATCATATGCTACAAATGTAATAGACTTGGCCATATTGCTAACTAGTTCAGATCAAAAGGAAATTAGCAGAACAACTGGTCTGGAAAGAGATATATTGTGTGCTACAACTGCAACAAATTTGGTCATATTACAACACATTGTTGGAACAAAAAAGGTCTTGTAAAACAAAATAAAAAAATGTAGGAGGATATAAAAGGAAAGGGAAAACTCACTACAGATGTAGTTAGATAGAAGATGCAAAAGAAATGGGTGAAGAAAGATCCTTCTATTGCAATTGAAGAAAATGTGGTAGCACTAGAACCTGCTTCTTGTAATTCCTCTAAGAATTAGTCTCATTTCCTTGGCCTAGGGGGAGTAGTCAAGAAAATAATAAAAACCCCTAACTAATAAGTGACACCAGATGTGGATGTGCTCAATAGATGCATACATGCTCAACAAATTTTTTTGAACTCATTGGAGGAAATAGTACTCTATATTGGAGGTCCACAGATGTTCTATCTATCACTATGTACATATACAGAGTAACTGGATGTATTAGGGTTAAAGCATTTATTGCGATAAAAGAGTTAGGTGTGTAAATAATAAAATGTCATTTCCACACTTCAATTTTCACCTTGCATTTGGAAGAGAAGAAGTCTAGAGAGCTCATAGGTGAACATTGGCAATTTGAGGCGAGATTCAAGAATCAAAAGTATTTCAACATTCAAATTGTGATCCGAGAAAAAAGGTATTTGTCAGAAAACTTTGCATGATGGTGATTTGGGAAAATAAATAATCCTCTAGTAGTTGAAGTTAAAGATCGACCTCATCCCAAATTTAAGTGGCATCCTTACAAATCCATTGAGATTGATCCTCTAGGATCTTTTTTTTCCATTCCACATGGAGTTTTACACACAGAGGATATTAGGGTTTATATTCATGCAAATATTGAAGAACTAGGAAGTTCCCAACTACTAAATTTGTACAATAATCATATCATTGGTGAAGATGATTATGTAAATACATATCACAAAATATTGGAAACAAATATATTCACACAGATGGTCAAATTTCCCAAATTTGGAGAGTCGAAATGGGTCCATTATATTTTGATTCGAGTGCATGTTGAGTTCATGTGGCTCAAGATTATGTTCAAAATTACAAAAGAAGCTATCAATGCAATAACTAGTCTAAACTCTTCTAGTGGATTATCCATTCTGAAGTTTGTGAAAAACCAAACAGTCACTGATGCCACAAGATCAACATATGATAGAAGAGCAATGACTATTGACAACATTGTCAAAATTGTCAACATAGATTTCAAATTTTCCTCCATGGTCACAAGATCTACCACTCTAGCTGAGATAACTTAGTATTTGACACAATAATCTATGCTGCTTACCAAATAGTAAAGTAGAATGCAGATTACGACCTATGTGAGTTGTTGAGAATTCAATTAATGGAAAATCTGAAAAAGATAAAGAAAGAAAAGAAAAATTCTTTCAAATATGGTACCTTTCTTTTGTGTTTATTTTGTTACTTAATAGGTGAAGTTTTGGGAGTTGGAAAAGTTTAGTGGAAAAAGGACAAGCTAGTAGCTGAACAAATCAGAGATCTGTTATACAATGTTACATATATCAAAACAAGGAATGCAACTATGTGGGGATTCTTTAAAAACTTTCAATCTATGATGCAAGAAAGGGAGAGGATTCCTACCTCTATTGTAGAAAAATACAAGGACTTAATTTGTTTCATTGTGGATGTTGACCAGTGTATGATGGAAGCAGTTGATCCCAGAACAATATGGATCATGCCCATGGGATATGAAGTTGATGGGAAAGTTCTAGATATGTATCCTGAACACATACTAAGCCAACTAGTGGATCCGATAGAGGAAAGATTCGACACATATGCAGAGGAAACACAGGTCCATAATGAACTAAAAAAACCTGTGATTACTAAGAGAGTCAGAAAAGAAGTAGAAGTTCTTGCAGAAAGAATGAGGGTATCTACAAAATTATTAAAAGAAGCCAGACAAAAGAGGCAAGAATCTGAAGTAGCTAAGCAAGTAGCTAAGGAGGCAGCTAGAACTCCGTCAATTGGTCTAAAAGAACCATCTTCCCAAACAAGAACCACTATAAGTTTTGTATCACATTTATCCCCTACAACAAAGCCTACCCAAGTAAAAAATGAGTCTAAGGGATCCAGAAAGGAAGAGAAGAAAAAGAGCAAGAGAGTATATATGGCTATTTCTAATGACGAGAAAATAGAGTCTAGTGAAGAAGTAAAAGGGATCAAGCACCAAGGCACCAAGGCAGAAACAGTCACAAAAGGAAATCCTTCTAGTGAAGGTGATTAGGCAAAGAATAAAGCAAATACTGACAAACTAGGTATGTCAGTACAAATAGTTTAAAAAGAATTAGTTAAGGATGGAAATCTATAACCACTTGGAAAATGGTATGAATCTTTTGATGAATCTGACAAAATAATTCTTGAAGAAGCAATGATAAACCACATGAATTTTTTCAATAAAGTTTTGATTGAGAATATGCATAGTCTGCCAAAGTTTTTATGACATTATAGAATCAAGAAGGTTGAGTGCTAGAACAAAAGAGGAACAAATGAGAGAAAGGATTCTTGATGAACTATGTCCAATGATCTCTATGGATGAGATGAAGATACTTTTGAACAAAGCCAAAAATAAATTTAAAAGAAAAACAAGGGTTAATAAGCTTCTGATTGGTCTGACCGACGAAGTCACAAAAGAGATAGAGAAAATTTTGAGGGAAATACTGTTGAAAGAAAGAACTGAAGTTGTGGTTGAGGGAACACATGCTGATGATGTCTCACCTGATCTGGTGAAAGAAGCAAAAGAAGGAAATTTTGATGTTCTTGTTAACACCAAAATCGCTATTGATGTTGAGGCAACTAAGAATATATCAGTTGAAAGGTAGAGATCTTTGAAGACAAATCAAAACCTTCAACTAAGGAAGTAATAGTTGAGGAAAAGAAAGATAATGTAAAAGTAGTCTTGGTTGAAACAAGAGACACTACTAAGGCAGTAAAAAAAATTTTGGTCGAGAAAAAGGAAGAACTAGATCCGAAACTAATTGAAGGTCCTATTGACCTACCTACGTTATTCCCAATCTAGAAAAATAAAAGTAGCTATGATTTCTCAAGCACAGGCTAGATAAGAGCTACTAAAATCACACATTGAGGACAGTGAACTACTAAATTTGGCATTCGGAGTACTGGAGAAGATAATGCCATCCTATGTAAAAGATCTGACTAGTTCATCCTCCTGTGAATTAAAAAGGCTTATCAACTCAGTTGATATTCACTTTGAGTCATTAGAAAAGTCAACCATGGTGAAAGTGCATAATGAATTTGATGCTAAAAGGTTTAATGAAATGAAAAAGATGATTGTCCAAGACAAAATCCTTTTAACCACATGTATAAAGAATGTGTAGAATGCTTTATCAGAAGGTGGTAAAATATACAAAGCATGTTTGTCTTTTTCAAAGTTCACTGAAGCAAATGAAAAGAAGATCAAAGATTTGGAAAACAAGTTAAGTGTTATTTTTGAAGCATTTGATCCACTATCTGCTAGTGTTGGGAAAGTAGAAGGAGATGTAATGTCCCTTCTCAATAACATAAAAGGGTTGAAGAATGAAAATGATAAAATTGTTTCCATAACCTGTGAACTTAGAAGCATAATTTGTCCAAAAACTTGACATATTGACAAGTGCTCTAAAAGAAGGAGAATAATCTATAGGATTTGTTGATCCAGGAAACCTGGAGTCCATAGAGACACAATCTTATTTTATCTGTGGTCATATTACAATACTGGAAAGTCTCAAAATAATTTGGGACACAAATTTGATTCAGCTAAGGAAAGACTTTGCTGACATCTTTCAGCTCATGTAAGTTAGAGTAACACCCTTTTGCATAATAGTTTTGATACATTGATCCATTTTTGGCATGTGACCCCTACCTTTACCATTGATTTCAAAGAGGGAGAAGAAGTGGAGTGAAAAAATTTCAATTATCTCAGGGGGAGAATTGTATTTTGAATTTTTGGGTAGTAGTGCAATCTATCTTGGTACTAGTCTAACACTTAGTCATTTTTCACTAAGTGTTGCCATCAATGCCAAATGGGGAGATTTTTGGAAAGAGACACTATTTCTACCACTTGGTTTTGTCATTGATGGCAACCCTAATCGATGATCAGATCCACACCCTATCATTCTCTCATATCGGTAGGAAGATTGAAGATTGTCAAGGAAGAACAGAGTATCCGATAGAACCATGTTCATCGATCCATATGAATATTTCAGGTTATTATCTTGTGTTACACATCTCAGGAAATTATTTTTGGCATATTGTATCTATTACTATAGAAGCACAGTGGCTCATATCAATTCATGTAAAAGTTAGAAGCTCTGGTTAGCCTATTCCTAGTTTTTCTTGTATTGGAGTTGACCTCATGAATACATTATGTCACGGATGTATAAGGAGTATTTAACCAAAAAAATTCATGCTTGATCATGTTTTTTTGGGTCCCCTCTATGTCTTAACCAACTTTGCAGGATGTGCATAAAGATTTAATTAAGGATCTAACCTACAGTTGTAATAATTTTTATGTTCTATTGAAGTCGACAAAGTGTAATTGAATCCCATACTGCGGATATATATAAGATCGTCTATATCATTTTGTGAGATGTATGTAGTATATTTTTGTGTGAAGTGTGAATAAGAGTGGAGAAGAAGAGAAATAATGCATAGTTTCACTTGCGCATAGAAGATCTATATAATGTGTATGAGCAGAATAGAGCAAAAATACAAAATCAATATGTAAGGAAGCAGATCTATTATTGTGCTTAATCTAAAACTATAATTTGGCATAAATAGATGCTATCATTTCAGTTAAATCTTCATATGGTTTTAATATAAACTATTGTGTGGGAGTGAACCTTTCTCTTGAGTAGTGAGCTCTAGGCAGTGCGCCTAAATGCAAGTGCATTCCCCATTTTACAATCTTCATTTGAGTATACTTAGATCATAATTGTGGATTGGCCATCCACCATGGTTTTTCCCCTAATAGGGTTTCCGCATAAAAATATTGGTGTTATGGTGTTGTGTTTGTTTTCATGTTTATGCTCTATGGTTGAATTTTACTAATACTTGATAATAAAGGTTAATGAAGTTAATTTTTGCACAACATTGATTCACGCCCCACCCCCTCTCAGTGTAGCTTGTTTCCAATAATTTTTTCCATCCTTGCCAAGTTGGGCCCTGATTATTCATTATTTGTTTCTAATTTCTATGCTACATGAGATGCACTTGGCACAATATTTACCATGCCTTCACTTGATGATTTTGCTCCTTCTCTCACTCGAGAGCAAGAAAAATTGGTTCAGATGGGTACTTTGAAGTCTTCCAATTCACAGGCTCTAGTTTCCATTCAGATTCCTAAGGAGAAGGCTTCACCTAGCAAATAAAAGTAATAGAAAAACAAACAGGGGCAAGAAAAAGAATCATCTTCACATGCATCTTATGAGTACTCACCCTCTTCCAAAGGGGGATCATCTAGGAAGGAGAGATCGACTTGTGCTTATTTTTAGAAGAAGGGACATGATGAGCATCATTTTTATGCTAATAAAATTGATCATTTGAGGCATATTCTATAGAAAAAACATATATAGTTTCCATCTTCTATGTCTCACGATCCATCACCTTCTTCCACATCACCATCACCATCACCATCTACACATATAGGTACAACAAGTATTGTTGATGGATCCGATAAGATAAAATTTCATGCCTTACATGCATTTAAAGGTCATTATTCAGACAAATGGTTGCTTGATTCAGGAGCTTCCCATCATATGGCATCTTAATAGGATATGTTTTCTACATTTGGTGCAAGCACCACACCACACATTTTACTGGGTAACAACCCATATGTCAGTGTTAGTGGGAAGGGTACAATTTCCATTGATGATGGTATCTTTCAAGAGGTACTATATATTCCATCTTTGTCAACCAACCTCCTCTTCGTATATCAGATTACTCATGGTGGATGAGGGAAGACAATGGAGTTTTCTCCTGTCTCAGTTTTCATTAGGGATTTGCACACTAGGTAGCTTGTGGTAGTCGGCACTATTGATCATGCTTCTAGGCTTTATGAATTTTCTCATTTTGCATCTGAGGATCCACCTGTAACATAGGAAAATATTAAGTTAGCTTTATTAAAACAAACAAAAACAAACCTAAGTAAGCAAAGAAGAAAAAAAGAAGAAATAAAAACAAAGCAAAAGGAAAGATCTCACCAAATGCCTTCAACCTCCGTGAATCACCTTCCTGGCACCTTCTCTATTTTCTGCAATATGTGTTTTCCCTCAGATTTCCTTGTGAGTGACTATGATTATGACAAGACCATGCAAATGTTGAAGGATTTGAATGGATTGCAAGTAAAAAGCTAAGCTCTATATGCACTACAAAAATCTGCAAAATAAAAAACTTAGACTAAAATAAATGACGTGAAGAAGTGAAGAAGAAGAAGTTGAGAGATAAAATTTAGAGATAAAATTAAGAGATATTAAGAGATATATTAAGAGATTTTGAAATGATGACAAAATTGGGATTTTATAGAAAATGCAATTTTCTATGGACGGATGAGATTAAAGATTGATAAGTGCCCTAGAATCTGTGAGCAAGATTCAAAATAACAACCCCTTAATTAGGGTTAGTGCAACTCTAGGATGAATTTCAAATTGAGTGGACAATATTTAATTTAAGAAATTAAATCAACAAATGAGAATAGTTGTGATAGTGAGATGAGAATTAGCAAGTAGAAAAATGATGATTTAGAAAATCAAGTTATTTTAGAAATAACTTACTTTGTGGGGAGAAATGCTATTTTGAAATTAATATTTTAATTTAATTCCAAAATGGTGAAATCATGTGAGAGTAAATAATAATAATTTAAAATTGTTTACTTGGAAAGAGGGAAATCGCTAATTTAAATAAAATGTTTTTATTTAAATTTAGAAAGAAAATCAATAAGACAATTAAATAATTAAAATTATTTAATTGTGGAGGAAAATTAGAAAGTGGGTGATTTTATTTAAAATTAGAAAGAAAGCTGGAGAGGATAATAATTAAATAAATAATAGGAATTTATTTAATTATGAGAAGACATAAATAATTAATGACATATTAAATAAAGTTTATTTATTTAAATAATCAAGAGGAAGTAATGGACTAATAATAATTAAATAAATTTAGGAATTTATTTAATTATAGAGTGACATAAGCATTTAGCGATGTATTTAAATAATAAATGTAATTTATTTATTTAAATAGCCAGGAGGAATAAAAGACGTGAATTAATTAAATAATTAAGAATTATTTAATTAATAGTTGGCATTGGACTATAGGACATAATTAATTGTTTTAATTATGTTGAGACGAAGCATGATATAGAAAAATGTGGTTTGTGGGTCTAGGCCATTTTTATGTGTCTATATTTGGCCCTCTTTGTCATAATGCAGCCTGTCGCATTGTGACAAAAAAAATAAGTCAAAAATATGCCCCAGTGCAAAATAGGATGAGGAAGAATGATGAGGAAGGTTGCGGTATGCCCCCTCGAGAGGACAGTTGGCTTCAGAGGATATGAGTGTGCTTTCGAAATGGATGAGAAGGACTAGAAGATGGAAGACAAAAGTATACAGGAAAGATAGATAAGGATGATAATGATGCTCTAACCCTAATTAAGGGATTTTTATTTTGAATCTTGACCATAGATTCTAGGGCACTTATCAATCTTTAATCTCAACCATCCATACAAAATTGCATTTTCTATAAAATGCCAATTTTGTCTTCATTTCAAAATCTCTTAATATATCTCTTAATTTAATCTCTAAATTTTATCTCTCAACTTCTTCTTCTTCACTTCTTCACATCATTTCTTTTAGTCTAACTTTGTTATTTTTCATAATTTTGTAGTGCATATAGAACTTAGCTTTTTACTTGCACTCCATTCAAATCCTTCAACATTTGCATGGTCTTGTCATAATCATAGTTGCTCACAAATAAATCTGAGGGCAAACACATATTGCAACAAATAGAGAAGATGTCAGGAAGGTGATTCATGGAGGTTGAAGGCATTTGGTGAGATCTTTCCTTTTTATTTGTTTTTATTTCTTCCTTTGTTCTTCTTTGCTTACTTAGGTTTGTTTTTATTTGTTTCAATAAAGCTAACTTAATATTTTCCTATGTTACATTGGTGAACCCGATTATTTTTTTAACACATTTTATGTAGGTTGTCATATGGTTTTCTATCCTTTTTCTTAGGTACAGGTGTACGGAACGACGCATATGACATTTTCTATGACACAAGTGTTCTGTCAAGCTACATCTACATTCACAAGTGACACATATGCCCTGTCAAACCACATCCACTTCTCCAAATGACGCATATGACCTAATGAACCACATCTGAAACCTCAACCGATGTAACTGCCATCTCGAGTCGCATTTGTCAAAAGCTAAACCTCAAAAGACATATCAAACCACATCTTCCATAGAATCGCATTTTCTCTATAGCGACGCAACTGACTGGTAACAAAAAATTTTCTGTTTTGTCTTTTTTCAGTTTCCTTCTATTTTTCTTCTTTTAGATTAGTGATTTTTGGGATACTAATTTTTTTTTTGCAACTTGTGTCAAGCTGGAGGCTAACCAAAGCTCTTTTTTTTTGCAATAATTAATCATGCATTTCACTCATAGTTAAAAAGAACAATCACACTAAAGACAAAGTACAGAGTATGGGGTGACAGAGGCCCGAGGAGAAGGGAGGATGGAAGAGGAAGGAGGGGCGACAGAGGCCCAAGGAGAAGGGAGGAAGGAAGAGGAAGGAGGGGTGAAAAATGCCTGAGGAGATGGGAGGAAGGAAGAGGAAGGAGGAAGAGTGGCTTGAGGAGGAAAAAGAATGGAGGAGACAATTGCAGGAGGAAAATCAAGGAGGTGTTAATACCTCAACATGTACTCAGGGATGGTGTCCCCCATTATAACCCCACTAGTTCAAATCTCAAGTCAAAAGTGATTACCAATCAAAAAAAAAAAGAACAATCACAGAATTGCATGAGGTTAAAAATAACATTCGCATTTTTCATGAGTTTGAAATAAACTATTAGTTAGCTCACACTACAAACAGTTAAAATGAACCCTTTGTTTGCTAACACTACAAATAGTTAAAATGAACTAGTGTTTGTTCTATCTTGTGATTTAGTTAGATATCACACTTTCACATTTCAATTTGGGCTTAAAAAGAACAACATGCGAGTGTGAGTCAAATATATCCATGTGCTATATCTTTGTTTTTAAACAAATATGGATTGAACTATGAATATGCTTACTCACTTTTTTTAGCCTTAGAAGTTGGGCTTGCTTTGGTGGGAAAAAGTACTCACCCCAAAGCGACTTAAACCGATAACGCGCTAAAGCCAAGTGACGCCCAACCAGTATATGAATTTTAATGTTAAGGAAAGCTTACAATTACAGAACTTCCTACAGACCAGCAATTGATTCCCAAGTACCCTTGTGGTGCGTCAAAACCTGTAGAGCGTAACCTCTGTAAACTGGGATAATATTGCCTCTCACATGGCCTTGTGAATGGGTGCCTGAATTAAAACCTCTATTTTTAGTGACCAAAAACCTTTTATTCTTTGGTACAACAATGGTCATTGCCAAGGCACCCACACCTACATAGTTTTTAGTAGAGATGATCAATCTTCCATGGGCATTTCATGGAGGTTGGAAGCTTGGTTTCCCTGAGAAGTGAGTGCACTATAAGGGGGAGCCCATGGGGCCAAGCTTCTAAATTCATCCATGTGGGATCCATAAGAATATTGTCCTTGCAGCCATAGGCTTTTTGTAAAAAAAAATTATGTGGTTGTTTTTTTCATTTTTACAAGATCATGCATTTGCCAAGTGTTTTCAGACAATCTAAAAAATGAACATAAAACTTGCCAAACTTGCTAAAATCTAAAACAAATTGGTCAAACTGAAACAAAGCTTCTGATTTTTTTTTTCCAAAACCACTTTCTGCGACGCATCTACCAAATTAGATCGCAATTTCTTATTCCTGAGCCGCATCTGCTCTGTCAAGCCGTAATATCCCTCTATAACACCTCAATTGACTATCATTTAATGCATTTACTTGATCAAATGCCGCATCTTCCATATTGAACCACAATTGCTTATTCCCAAGCCGTAATTGATCTGTTGAACCGTATTTGCTTTACTAAACGTCACAATTGCTCTATCACACCATATTTTCCATTCTACACAGCATATGCTAGAATCCTACAACACATCTATCAAATTGCAATGCATTTTCTAGACTTTGAGATGCATCTAACTACTCTGCAACGCATTTTCCTTCCTGTGATGCAATTGCTTCTTGGAAGGACGCATTTGAAACTGTGATGCATTGTTCTATCAACTGGAAAAATATTATTACTACCAGAAACCCGAGACCAAACATTTGGAAATAGTTTTCTTGTCATATTTTTCCACTAGTCTTTGTCTAAAACCAAAACACTTGTCCAAGTCATCGATCTTTGCATTTTTAGTTTGCATTTAGCTTACAAATCCACCATCATTTTCAGCATAGGAAAAGTATTATGTCCTCAAATTTGCACAATTTAGGATAGGCAAACTTTTCTTACTTTGTCAAACCATTGTTTCAAAAAGTAGATTTTCATTGGACCAAGTCAAGAAAATCAATCCTTAGTCATTGTCTTCTTGTGAGCTATATCAAACTCATAAGTCTAGTGTGGAAATCTCACCTTGTCATTTTGTCATCTTTTCCTTGAAACTAGTCCTTTGACAATCCAAATCGAGACTTTGGCCAAACTTTGAATGGTTAGTAAACCTTTCCTAGAAATATTTTGACATAAGACACTCATTTTAGTCTTCATTACCACTGCATTTGACATTCCTTTTTTTCCTCATTATCATTTTGCATAGTCTTAGTCTCATTCCATCCACCACCATGTCTTCAAGCCACTGTGACATGCTTGCTAGTCGAATTGAATGCCAATTTCTCAGTAATGGTCAGACACAACTAGCTGGGGACTTCAAAACACTATACCTCCAATCCAAGTCCAAATTTATAACCCCTATCCCTCCATCCATCTATCCCTCTTACCAACAACCTATAAGTCCTAGTCCTCCATCCATTTCCCCTCCCTATCACAAATCTTTTAACACAAATCCTTCCATTCATCGACAACAAACATCCACCTATTGTCCCCACCCTAACATTGATAGGGGAAACCAACCATCCACATCATATCCTAGTCCTTCATTCACGTCATATCCTAGTCCTCCAATCATGTCATATCCTAGTCCTCCATCCATGTCATATCCTAATCCTCCATTCACGTCATATCCTAGTCTTCCATCAACATAATATCCTAGTCCTCCAATCATGTCATATCCTAGTCCTCCATCCACGTCATATCCTTGTCATGCATTCATGACCTATCCTAGTCCATCATCCCTCAATCAGGTCTAAACCTCCATGTCATATCCTAGTCCATTATACACCAATCCATTCCAAGACTCTCCATTTTGTCATGAAAACATATCTAGTCCTAGTATCCAAAGTCCCATATTCTTACCTACACTTGAGGATACATATCAAGAGGAAATTCCAAAGCATGACATCATAACATCACCATTTCATCTAGATAAAATTAGTCTAATGGACCCCATCTTTATGTCCATTCAAGAAGTCCTCCTAGACAATCATGGCATACCAAAGACACCTATCCTTGGTCAAGAGTCCATCCAAAACCATGGCAGTCAAGATGAACCTATTTTCGATCATGTCATTCCAACTGAACCCATCTTTGATCAAGCCACTACTTTTGAAATAGTCCAAAATGATCCACTCCTTGACCTTTATGCCCTTCATGATGAAACTCTTGAAGATGACCCTCTCCAAGATACCAATGTTGATAATTCCAATGATGAGACACTTGCCACTATAGGACACATAGATGATCTACCACTAGAACAAGATTCTTCTAGCATGGACATATTTGCAAATGATCAAGCTATAGCTGAATTCAGTGGGCTCTATGACAATGACCATGAAGACGGTTTCAAAATCAACTTTGAAGCACCAATAGAATCACAGGAGTCCGACATGTTACCAAATCAGACCGAAGATATTAATCAAAAATTTGTCTGACATGTCAGTGAAGCTACAACATCCTATCAATTAGGATCATCTATCTTTTTCAGAGCAGGCTTTCTTACAAATGAGAAT
The DNA here is from genome assembly GCA_007115665.2 of Sequoiadendron giganteum. Classification (NCBI taxonomy): domain Eukaryota; kingdom Viridiplantae; phylum Streptophyta; class Pinopsida; order Cupressales; family Cupressaceae; genus Sequoiadendron; species Sequoiadendron giganteum. The sequence continues at coordinate 346,276,482 of CM021110.1, forward strand.
ATTTCGAGAATTAATTTCCACAATAAGGATGGGTTAGTATCTTTCTTCCACAATAACAAGTACCCCATCGCAAACAAAAATTTTCAGAACATGAATTATCAGGGAAAAGGATTAGGCCTACATGAGCAAGGAATTTTGGAACCCGTTCAAGTTCAAGCACATTACGGACATCAAGGTCTTGGCTATTCATTAGTCAAAAAATCTAATGATGTTAGTGATCACTCCTGGGTATTGGGGGAAACTTTATCAAGTACAAACATCAAAATGGGTATCATGAGTAGTCCTTGTCATAAGATTGTTGCTAACACCCCTTCCCTCCACACCCCAAACCATCATTCCATCATGAATAAACCTTCCACATGGAACCAAAAAAATTCTTACAAATCCAAAATCCAAAATCAAATGTCAAAGGTCAGGGAATCAATCGACAATACAAGTGGACAAGTGAAGCTAAAATGGATCCCAAAACAAAATGGGTCAAGTCAAGAAAAGAATGAATTAGGCAAAGAAAATATTCCAAAATTCAATCAGAATGTGGAGCCACCGCACAAGAGGACTCCCACATATAATACATGTCCACCTCCATCAAAATGGCCATGAAAATGGCCAACAGGCATCATGTGTAGAATAAATCATCTATGTGGACCATTATACTTGGGTGCAAGTTGCCTCATCTCCCATGCCCTTCACATGACATTTCCTAGGAAATTTCCATCTATCCATCTAAACCTTATCACTTTCCATCCATTTTCCCACTGACTTTGATCTTGATAAGGACTAAAATACAAAAATAGGTCATGCTTTGGGAAAAATCTTGACATTTCTATCTTTTGTTCATACCTTATTCATTGAATATCATGGCATTATCTTCATGGCCTCATTATCCCCTATACGACATCATCCTTGGAGACCATATTATTGTTCTCCTGGTCCAAGACATCCATGTATCCTATCTTTTACCGAAGCCATACATTGTCCTTTTATACCTATCACCCATCTTGGTTTCCCTTATCAATGGTCTAAAGATCCCTTGTCATCCCCTATGGCCCTAATGAAGTCATTCCACATGCAACAATATGACAACCTAGCACATTATCCAAAACATTCCTTGACTTTTTCCTTGGACCTGTTGTAGACTTCTATCCTTTTATCATATCATTGTCATCTTCACGTTGTTTTGGGATGTGTCCCTCCCACGTCAAACAATGTTGTCATTGTCATCATCACCTGCCAATCGGTATTCAGCTTGACTAACGAAAAAATCATGGTTTTCCTTGGATTCATGTGCGTTGGCATCATTCACATGCATTTTTCACAATTTTCGCAAAACATCAAAAAGTCATAAAAATCATAAAAGTCTTCAAAAAAAGTCCTAAAAATTGGAAAAAAGTCTTGAAAAAAGTCATAAAAATTAGAAAAAGTCCCAAAAAAAGACCTAAAAATTGAAAAATGTCCTCAAGAAAACACAAAAACATCCAAATCAATGTTGAAATCCCAAAAATAGAGTCGAAGTCAATCATATCTTGTCAAGTCTATTGAGTCAATCAGTCTTTGTCATTTGTCTGAACTATGTTGTCTCTGCGCATTTTCTACGTAGGCAAGGCTCATCTTTGAGTCCCCGAGACATTAGGTTAGTCCTTTTAGGTTTGTAAAAATAAAAATCATAATTCAAACATGGCCGCGTCAGTCAAATAAATCAGACATAGTTGCACTTGATGCAAAAAAGTCATTTGAAACGTCACCGTCAAAATTGGTCAAAATTAAACAACATAGTCCAATCAATCATACAGTCAAAATCAGTCAACTTGCCAAAAAATTAGTCAAAATGTCAATCTTGTCACTTTTTGGTCCTCTTCAAGATGTGTCCTTGGATTTGGACCTCTTCAAAATTTCATTTTCCTTTTTAGGATGTGTCCTTCTTGACCTTAGGCATCGTCAAACCATCAAATAGTCAAAACTGTCAAACTATCAAACAATTAATCTTCGGCAAACAAACACTGGAAATACAATTAAATGGTTGTTAATTTTTGGCTATTTTGTCTTATCTTTTTATTGACTTGTATTTTGGTCATGTTACTAGTTACCTCAAGGATGTCCCATTAAGGATTGAGAGGTGCTATGACGTCTCATGACCTATTTTGTTTTCATTAATTATTGTCTATAGATTGTTTTGACAAAAATACTAGGGAAAATTGGCCTCTAGTATGAGTTAGGACATTCCTTGTCTACGATTGTTTGTTTTGCAAGTGGATGATCTTGCACACCTTGGTCTATGTCATACCCTAGTGTTTTTTGTTCATTTGTGTCATTTTTACCGCCCAATGATGATTCGAGCAACACTTATTAGTACATTGGAAAATGTTGAAGGATTCTAACATGCATTTATTTTTCCACATTAACTTGCATTTCCTTCCCCATATAGTCATCCATGTCTTCTATCCTAACATTCATCTTTTTCTCTCTAAACATTTCTTCTAGTCCGCATCATTATCATCCTTATCTATCTTTCATGTATACTTTTTTCTTTCATCTCCTTCTCATCCATTTCGAGATCACACTCACATCCTTTGAACCCAAATGTCCTCTCGAGGGGGCATACTACAACCCTCCTTGTCATTCTTCCTCATCCTATTTTGCACTGGGGCATATTTTTGAATTATTTTCTTTGTCACAATGCGATAGGCTGCATTATGAGAAATAGGGCCAAATGTAGACACATAAAAATGGCCTAGACCTGTAAAGCACATTTTTCTATATCATGCTTCGTCTCAACATAATTAAAAGAATTAATTATGTCCTATAGTCCAATGTCAACTATTAATTAAATAATTCATAATTATTTAATTAATTCATGTATTTTATTCCTCCTGGCTATTTAAATAAATAAATTACATTTATTATTTAAATACGTCACTAAATGCTTATGTCACTCTATAATTAAATAAATTCCTAAATTTATTTAATTATTATTAATCTATTACTTCCTCCTGATTATTTAAATAAATTAACTTTATTTATTTATTTAATACATCATTAATTATTTATGTCTTCTCATAATTAAATAAATTCCTATTATTTATTTAATTATTATCCTCTCCAACTTTCTTTCTACTTTTAAATAAAATCACCCACTTTCTAATTTTCCTCCATAATTAAATAATTTTAATTATTTAATTGTCTTATTGATTTTCTTTCTAAATTTAAATAAAAGCATTTTATTTAAATTGGCAATTTCCCTCTTTCTGAGTAAATAATTTTAAATTATTATTATTTACTGTCACATGAGTTCACCATTTTGGAATTAATTTAGAATATTAATTTCATAGTAGCATTTTCTCTCAACAAAGTAAGTTATTTCTAAAATAACTTGATTTTCTAAATCATCCTTTTTCTACTTGCTAATTCTCATCTCATTGTCACAACTATTCTCATTCATTGATTTAATTTCTTAAATTAAATCTTGTCCACTCAATTTGAAATTCATCCTAGAGTTGCTCTAACCCTAATTAAGGGACTTTTATTTTGAATCTTGACCATAGATTCTAGTGCACTTATCAATCTTTAATCTCACTCGTCCATACAAAATTGCATTTTCTATAAAATGCCAATTTTGTCTTCATTTGAAAATCTCTTAATATATCTCTTAATTTAATCTCTAAATTTTATCGCTCAACTTCTTCTTCTTCACTTCTTCACGTCATTTCTTTTAGTCTAACTTTGTTATTTTTCATAATTTTGTAGTGCATATAGAACTTAGCTTTTTACTTGCACTCCATTCAAATCCTTCAACATTTGCATGGTCTTGTCATAATCATAGTTGCTCACAAATAAATATGAGGGCAAACACATATTGCAACAAATAGAGAAGATGTCAGGAAGGTGATTCATAGAGGTTGAAGGCATTTGGTGAGATCTTTCCTTTTTATTTGCTTTTATTTCTTCCTTTGTTCTTCTTTGCTTACTTAAGTTTGTTTTTGGTTTGATTTAATGAAGCTAACTTAATATTTTCCTATGTTACACCACCATTACCTATACCTGATATTCACTCTCCATCATCGAGAGTACATATGGAGAATTTTGGTCACTTGAACTTGTGCGTGCATTCATCCAACACACTTCTTGAGACTCCTTCAGAGCTTCTTTCTCCTCCTCTTTCTTATTCAAAGATCATACCTATTGAGTAGAAAATTGATCATTCATTTTATGTATTATCAGATGACTACTTACCAAATATTACACAACTATTTGTTGAGTCACACATTGCAATTATTCATACCAGTCATTTCCCACTATCATTTGTGCCTTCAAAGGTTGTATTTAAGGAGTCTTTAGATTTTTTGGTCTTTGCATCATTTGTCTTGGTTCAAATACAAAGATTCAGTAGCATCCTTTTAGGGAATCCATCTTTAGGCTTCTTGGTCCTTCACTCTACCTTGAGGTTCTTCAACATCATCCTTTGGATTTGTTTCTTCCCAAGGGGAGGATAAATGTTTTCCATTCTTGGATCAATTTCTACATCCTACATCAAGCTTACACCATTACGACAAGAGTTTCTTCATTGTGGGGGGGCCTTCTAGTCTCCTATTCTTTCTCCTATAGATATTCTTGTATATGTATTGATGAGATGGAAGTTATCTTTGGGGGGTATCATGTAATGCTCCTTCTATCCTTCTCCCACTCTCATTAGTGAATTACATTTTTTTCTTTTCTTTTCTCCCTTTTGGAGGGGAGTTTTATTCCCATGAGGTTTTCTTCCTTTCTCCTCTTTTATGAGAGATTAGTTTGTTGTACATGGGTACCTCATCAGTCAATAGGGCAAGACCCATTCATGTATCCATTCATGTATTCTTTTTATCATAGTTTATTTTCTTCCTAGTTCATCTTAAGGGGGGGTGTTAGAGTAATAAATTCATCACCTAATTGATTAATTAATCATTAATTAATTAGGTCCCTTTATGTTTTATTACACTTAAGCTAAACTTAAGAGTTCTTTTAGTTTATGATTAGATTTTATTAATTATTTGTTTTTTGCATGATTAAAGCTTCTAATATTAGATCATATTGTCTCATTCATTCTTATGAGGAAACTTATCATGATCTAATCTAATCTTGATCGAGAGTTAGGTTTCATCCTTTTCATAAGGATTCATTTGTTGTAATTGATAATCATTCTCTACGACAGCATATTCAATGTGGCAGTTGTTCACATAATGCATATTTGATGTTTTATCATATTTGAGTTGTTGAGCAATAATTTCTTGCTTATTTCTTCATAGTGTGATAGGTTTATTATTGCAGGTGATTCTTGGAGTTGTGGGAGTACATACATCTACTCTAATAGATTTATCATAATAGAGCTTATTGGGTCATGAACTTGAACACCCCCTTTTAACATGGCGACCTAGCATAACACAATGTGTTTGCCAGTGGAGCCATGATTTTCTTGAGTGTTTAGCATAACACACCTTGCTAGCCTTATGGAACCCATCATATGGCATGGATACCTAGCATAACATATCTTGCTAGCTAGTAAATCCATGTAGCTCATGAGTGATGTGGCATAATATAGCTTGCTAGTCCTCATGAGAGCATTCTCTTGTCTAACATTTATTTGATGGATGAAATTTGGTATTTAAGATAATTTAAGACTAAGGTCTCTTTTCCTTACTAACTCGAGTCCCATTAGTGCTAACCTTGTGATTTTTTTGTGTATTTTTTTATTTCTTTTTCACGTTTACATTGTGTTTTCACTCATTTTTTTATTATCTATATGCTATGTTATGTTACATATTTTCATAGTGTATGATTCATGTTTTTGACATGTATGTTTGTGAATTTTCTCTTGCTGCATTTCATACATGTGTGTGTTTCTTTTTCCTCATGTTGTCTTTCCGTGGGATATTAAATCCTAGGGGCTTGTACACTCCCCCAAGATCCTTAGTCATCATATCTTGAATATTTGGACAATTAGACCCCTCTTCACATATTTTATACTTTAGTGTTAGTCTAAGCATAAGTTCATACTCTCACTAAAGTGAGGGCTAAATGTACCATCATAAATTATCACCCTTGACAATTTCACCATATATTTTATCCCCCCTTAAATTATCAAACCTAATTGAGTATATAATTCCCTAAATTATGCTTTCTATAGCCTACTTTTAACAATTATTGATGAATTGCAAGTGAGAAACAAATGTATTTATCTAATACATTACCTTCGCCACTTAATGTATTGGAAAATAGGGCTAGTACACTCATTCCTTGTGCATGAGTGTCCTCCTATTTTCCCCCTGATTTCAAATATGTTATTGTCAACAATTTATTATTTGCAATTCAATTGACCAAAGTCAGCTATCGAGATCTAATTTATGGGAAGTTAGTTTAGAGGTCTATAAATACATAGTATTTTCACCATTTGAAACTAGAGTTCAAATTTTGGAGAAGAGAAGAAGCAAGAGATCAACACATTCCATCAAATACATTTCAATTTGCAGGTTTTCAAGCTTATTTGCATAATTGATCAAGTCTTATTGTAGGATTGAAGGTTGATACCAATAGAAGAGAATGATGGATTCTAGGTTTGGGAGATGCATTTAGCCATTTTTTTCAACCTGATAACTTATTTCCTAAGTGTTCTCATATTCAAGCTTCATCCTATTTGCAACCTTAAGCAAGGTATCATTATGGTCCAAATCTTCTAAGGGTGTTTTGACTTCATCTTAGGTAGACCTTGTCATTTTCATATAGGAATACTTATCTAGCACATTTGAGTAGGGTTTTATGTATTTTTTCTCATATGTAATAGCCTTAGATGCACTTATGGTTAGGGCACACACACTATTATCAATCATTTCTTTTGCATATTATGTAGGTAGAAATACCAAAATAGGGGTTTGATTGAAGAAAAATCCTATATAGCCACCCCCACCATCCCTTTTGTAGTTTTTTTACAAGTTCATATCTGAAGATAGAAGTTTGTAGAGCTAGAATCGGAGAGTAGATAGAGCATCACAAGTCCAAAATTTCAAATCTAGAAAAAGTCTACAAGGACACTCACACCCTAGGTGCCTATTTCCTACAAAATCAACTTCAAATTTGCTTGATAGGTGCACAAAACTCTCTCTCTCAAATCTATTATCCAAGATAGGTCACATAGGTTCATAGGGTTATTTAGGTCAATGCAATTCCAATAAATTTTTAAGACTCAAAAGGATCATATCTAGGTCTAATGTACTCACCTTTGTGGTTGAAAGTTAATCTAAGTGCCTTCTTGATTTGTATCCTAATGAAATCCTTGAAAAAGGTGCAATTGACCCTAAGTTTTGGACATTAAACTTAAGGTCTCATTTTGTATGTTTCACACCCATATGCCTAGGGGATATAATTTTTAAGCCCCTAGGAGTACCTTGCAAGGAAATTTGGGAAAGTTTTAAAAAATTGGTGTATCTTGGGTCTCCTGATTTTGATTTTAAAAAAAATTATATCATCAAAAATTTGGTACTGATCCCAATCTAGTGGTGTTGGTAATATTTCTTGATTCTATGCCAAAAATATATATATAGGCTATTGAATTCAAATCCTATTTTATACTCTTCTGGGGCCATAACTTGGGCACATATACTCTATTTTTTACAAAAAATTATGCATTAGAAAGGTAATTTAGTGATCTACATAGATTTTCATTCTAGTTTTCAATAATATTCACTAGGTACATAAAGAATTATATGAAGTGATTTTTTCTTTTTCATCTTTTCTACTCGCAAAGTTGCATTGGGATTTTGTTTTTCTTGTTGTGGGAAGACATTTTTCTTTCTTTCCATATCTATATACATTAGAAACCATAAAACCCTTCCTAAAATTGCTTTAAAAACCTTAAAAACCATGGTAAGGACCTCTTAAGTTGAACTACTTGTACCACACAACTATTATATTGGGAAAGCTCATATGACTAGTGTTGGAATTGAAAAAATCTCATATTTTTCAGTGGTCTCTACCCACTCACCTTCCACATATCACAAAACTTTCCCACATCAATTTTATGATCAATAATATTTGTGTGACTAGATCCATGTTCTAACATATGTATGTGGCCTCTTGCATACAAATACTTCCTTGATCACAATCGAGAAAAATTATAGGGCAACAAATCCTTATATATTTTAGAATTTTCCTGGAAATCCCTTTGCTCTTCATTCCCATTTGTCATTTCATCATCCAACTCCATTGTCACTCCCTGCAAAGCTAAAATATAGCAGAGTTTCTTCTCATGTCATTAATGTTTAATATATGTTTGTAACAATATCATAGGATCTTTCACTTGAATTTTTCCTGCAATATCAAGGAGACATGAGCTAGGTCACATCAATCAAAAGACCCTAGAGATAACAAGACTACATAATCAGGAGGAAATTACCTATCGTCTCATCGATGAAGGTCCATCGGCATGAGCAAATTGGTTAGAAAAAAAATTTAAGTCATGCCGAGCTCAAGAGTCACATCGATGGGGATTCCATCAACACAAAGCACTCATACTCTTACTGATGAAACATAAGGACAGTTATGTCAGGAAGACATGTACTGTCAACTTGAAGCCCTCAGATCTCACTAATATTATGGGTCACACCGATGAAAGAAGTTTCGAGGAGATTCTTTTCGATCTATCTGAAAGGAAAGTGGTGGAAGAGACATATTGGAGAGACATGTATGATCAGATTGAAACCCCCAAGTCTCTCTAATGATGAAAGTCACATCGATGAAAATGATTTTGGGGAAAGTCTCACTAACCCTTCCCAGCTGGTAAACTAGTTAAAGGAAATACATCGAGGAGACCAAAAGACATCGGTAGAGCAACTTATTTTCCTAGCGATGGGTCATGTCAACCCGATGGTGATGAAGAATGACTTATCAAAAAGACACTGGACAGCGACCAAAGTAACTTTTAGCATACTAGACCATTTTGATTTCGAAGAGACTTTTAAATTTTCTCCCTGAAAGTAATATAAGTTGAAGAATAGTGGAAAGGGCCATTGCACAATGTTGGTAAAAGTATTGAATGGTCTTGCTGATTTAATAAAAGAACTAAAGGGATATTTCCAATCAAAGAGACATTCAGGTATATCTTGGCAATCGATCATAAGTGTAAATAAAGATGGCACCAAATGAGAAATACAACTTGGCCTGAGGTTAAGAGGGTCTCACTGATGCAATCTTTTGTGTCACTCTGAAAATTCAAATTTTGAGAAGACCGTTGCATTCAATTCTAGTGGCATACATTAATGGCTACACGAACGAACTCCATATTAAAATTCATGACCAATAGAAATTGCAACAAAAGGAATTATTAGGAGTTTTAGCAAGCAAAATCGAAAGGTTGGGCAAAATTCAAGGAGCACAATGTGATCGATAATTCACAAGTAAGCCCACAAACTCCTCTGTACTTAGTAAATTCTAATTTGAAGAATGGAAAATGGAAGGTCCAACCTCTAGAAAAGATAAAGGTAGAAAACAAAAGGGTGAGGGTAGTCAGAGCAAAAGTAAGAAATAGTGAACTGAAATAGGGGATGAGCCAAAATCAATAGAAAGGAAGTTCAACCAAGACCTCATCGATCATTTTCTTGGGTCAGAGTCATGGGCTAGGAGGTTCACACAACTAAGGGATGATATATAAAAATTTGAGGACAAATGTAAACATATAGGAGACACTTGGAATTATGTTAGGGGATATGAGTTGTTTATGTTCATTATCATCGAAGAAATAGGTTCGAACCAGTGTGTAATCCGTGGAACTTTGATTTAGGAAAAATAGTCATCCCAAATGTATTCGTGAATGTGGAACTAATGAAACTCTTGGCTAAGCATTACAACCCTGGCTTAAAGGCTATCTATAATTTACAAGGAAAGACATTTATATATGTGTCCAAGACTACAATTTTAGAGGATTTTAACCTAAGTGGCACATGTGATGACCCAATTGTATACAAGGATTTGGAAAGGGAATACTGGAGAATGGACACAACCTACAAAGGGTGGATATTTCCATTGCATAGACCCAAAAAAGATGGAAACTTCATCCCACTTGAAGATAATGACGGGCCTCCTTTTCATGTTGATTTATTCAACACTTACTTGAAGCACACATATCTCTTAGTGTGTTATATATTGGGGATGGATGCTTCTAAATTCATGTCAATAGGACCAATGGTAATTGTAGTAGATGTTCAATTCCATAATGCTAGACCATTTTATTATGCCTCTTACATTTTTGAGGAGATTGAATCAGGGTTGATGGCAATAAAAAATGGATCTCCCACATTGCACTTCAAACATTATTCTATTCTTATGAATTTGATATTATACTATGGTAAAGAGATAGGGATGTGGCTAGAAGAATTGAAAATTACACAATGTGATAAGGAGGGCCAACTATTGCCAATACAATTGTGGAATTCTATTTGGTACAATGGGTTCTTAAATTCTAACTATGTTCTTTTTGAGGAGCACTTTGTTAAAAAATTGTATAGATTTTTTAATTGCCCCTGTGATTATTCCTTAACTGATGAGATCAAAATATTTCTAAGACCTAGATATTTCAATGGACCCACAATTGTGGGACATAATTGGGGTGACTGGTACTATTATGTCGATGCCACCATGATTAGAGTATATGGTTTTCAGGATACACCCTTTCTTTTACCAAAAATAGTGCCAAACAGAGTTGCATACTTGGAAATTGTTAGGCAGATGGACTAATCAAGTGTCATGAATTTAAGTTCCTATGAAAAACAATCATTCATTCCAAGTACATTTTGCTTTGGGGATTTTGATATTCTATTGAAGGAGGGGTATGATTCAATTCTAGATAAACTATCATAGTTCAATTTGAAAAGAGCTACACCTAGAAAGGGATTTGATCCTGAATGATACATCAATGCTACTAGAAAGAAAGTGAATTTGGGCGGATATGAACATATATCCTACTCAAAAGATGATATAATTAGAAAAATGGAGGAAAGGGAGGTTGAATTATCCATCAATGAGTATAACAGGAGGATTGAGAAACAATTGAAAGAGATAGAAGAGGCAAAAATATTATCCTCTAGAAGTGAAGAAGCCACTCATGAAAAGGAAAGTCAAGGTCAAAATGATAAGATCTCTAAGACAAGAATTGAAGAGTACAAACCTTCCAATAGAGAACAAGAAATTGATGAAGGTTCTGATGTAGATACAAGGCAATTGGCTTATAGATCTTTCGTTTCTAATAATGAATTTATAAAATCACCTGAATTTAGATCATTCATATACAAAAAAATAGGGAAAGCAATAAGAGACTATGTCACTAGTATCACACCTAGCAATGAGTCCCAATCGTTGAACACTTTGAAACTAGATGTGGATAATGAGATAAAGAATATGACCCCAGAAAGAGAAATGAAATTATTGGAAGAATCTGGTGTAATGATCTTTCCTGGTTTGGATTTGAACTCAGCTCTTGTTTTTTACAATTTTTTGCATAATAATAGTGCTACTCACAAACTCAGCCCTGAAGGAGTCGCTAAAGTATATACATGATTGAAATATAATCTTGATGAGAAATCTCTCATGATTTGGGCTTTATATCTACCACACAGGAAGTCTATGATCATTGACACAAAAAAAAAATTTGGACATGTGATGACACTAAAAGTGGATGAAGTTGTTCCTGTTGCTACTGCTGACATTGGCATAAATGTGGCCAATTTGAATAAATTACGAATTCAGATGCTGATAAAAGAAAGGGATATGTATAAAATCACTAATGAAAGGATGCTAAGAGAAAATGAATTTATGAGAGATACTAAGTTGTTAACACAAGGTGAAAGTTCTCAGTTGAAAGGTAGGCAAGAGGAATCACAAGTGGCTAAGGAGAAATATGATGCACTCTCTACAATACTATATAAAAGGCACACTAACTTGATGATCTGGATGAACAAGTTGTGGGAAACTCATTCCCAGAGTCATGTTGCAGTTCAAGAGCATAAAAGGGTGAGTGACCAAATTCGGGAAAATATCCAAGAAGAAAAAAAGAAACATCCTTATGACAGCGGAACCATCACAACTGTTGAATACATTCTAAGAAAACACAAGGAGTATTATGATGAGCTTCAAGTAGATACAAAGGAACTCGTTGATGTTACAAATGAGGGAGTTCATGCATTGTTCAAAAAAAGTGGAGATTTGAAGGATAGGAATGGATGGATAGAGGAGTGCAGGTCGGTATTGCATAGAGCCTTGGAAGCAGCAAGGAATGAGAACATAGTATTAGGTGAGACTTGTGAACACCTAGAGAAGATGGCGATCATGGAGATAGCTGCAAGGAACACTGTAGAAGATGTTGATACTCACGGGAGGCAGGAGTACCTAGATCACATGACAAAAGTCCATTTATGCCTCACTAGAGCTTAATATTCTATGTTTAATTGTTGTTAATTTCAAAAGACTTTTATGAAGAGGCATGTCTACTTCAAGATATTGATATTTATGTTGAACTCATGATGATTGAAAATATCATCACTACACTTTTATTTTAGAGTAGGCATAGTAAGAAGATAGATTGGAAAATCTTTCTTATATATTCAATACTTTTGTCATAATGAATACTATTTGAAGAGATATATAATGGAGAAGAATCTTTAATTTTGTGGCTCAGTATTGGTGTCTATTCCTTGTTGAATTAATCAATTATCTGGTTGTCTCCACATTGTTATTGCTCTATTATTTGAATCTGTGTATCCAAGTTGATATTTCAGTTTCATCAAGACATGCTTGTTGTTTTATGTGATCAATTTAATTGGTTTCTATTAAAGAATTAAAATCATTTTGATTGATTACAATAGCTTGGAAGTAACATTTAGACCAGTAAGAAGAGTTGGGTAATTGATAAGAGTGTCAAGTTGTCTCCAGATTTATGTTGTCTTGTTATTCAAATTAAGAATCTACTTCTTTTGTCAATACACATTTGTTGTCATCGTGTGGTTTTTTTAATTGGTTCCTTCAAGGAAGGATTAAAATCCTTTTAATTAATCACAGTAACTTGATAAGATAAATTGGATCAATAAGAAGAGTCATCCAGTCACATTCTTGCACATTTATACAAGGTATAAACAAACGTAAGTGCCAAACAATTAGAATTGTAGCCAACAAGTAGGTCACATATCATTCATATCTTGACTCTATCCCACACTATTTTCCATTTAGGATAGATCCTTTAAATCAACCAAATCATACATCCCTCTAATCTGCTCCATCATAAAGGTCTACCCGCCTAGGTCTAGTAGAGCTTGAAGTGCAGGGAGTCATCAACCATATAGGTTATCTCCATACATTGGTTCAAAAGTGTTGCAAGTCTGATCATAGAGCCTAGCATCCTCTTAGGATTTGTAACCTGCACTTTTGAGATCCAACAACTAGATTTCTCATGTTTAAGGGTTTATGGTCTACTTTGGATGAAGTATAGCCAACATTGACTCATCATTTAGATATAAGTAAACATAGGAACAAGATGGATGAGGCTATGGGACTGATTTCATTGTATGTTTCAGACAGTATCTTGTTTCATCTTGAGTCTTCCACCAACCCTAGGGATATGTGGGTGAAGTTTAGTGATATTTTTGGAACCATTAATGAGTTATGAGCACTTTAGATTATAGTTGAGTTGAATTATTTGGTACCTAATTATTTCTCCTCAATTGAGGATTTATTGGTGAAATTTAAGTCCCTCATATCACTTTTCTAGGGTTGTGGGAAGAATAAAATTGAGAAAAAGTACATTTTCCTAATATTGTCTAAGCTTATAGGCCCATTCAGGTCTTCTCTTCCATATTTTACTCTACCATGGATGCATTGGGTAATGCTTTTATTATTCCTACCATTGAGTATTATATGTGTTTGACATGGGAATAGTTAAAGTTGGTTCAACTAGAAGCTCTTTTAGTTTAGAAAACCCATGAATTGGTAGCACAACCATCTAAGTGAAAAGCAAAGAAGAAACATAAGCTGAAGAAAGATATATGAGGTAGTGGGAATCCCTTCAAGACACCTCCAAAGTTAAATAGAAAACACATTCTACTCCCAGGAAAGATAAATATTCTAATTTTGGTGAGTCTTCCTCTAAGATGAATAAATTAGGTGAACCTTGAAGTTTATATGGCAAGGAAGGACATCCAATTACCAGATCATAAATGAGATAAGAGGCTTTAGAGGAAGCCACATATTAATATAAAATTTTAGCTCCTTAGTATTCTTCCACACATACAAGAAAAGGTCATGCTCTTTCAACACATGTGTTACCTTCAACATCTACTTGGATACTTGATTCTAGTGTTTCTCACCACATGACACATACCCAAAATTTCATTACCACTCTTTCACATTGTGGCACTTCATAAATTGTAGTTGGTGACTCTACTCAAATTTTAGTTTTGGGTTTATATTCTATTTTGTTGGGAGGTGGTTATCTTCAAGATGTTCTTTCTTTTCTTGAAATTTTAACTCACCTTCTTTTAGTTTATCAAATTTCTCATTCTGGCACTAGTAAAACAATTGATTTCTCACTGCATGATGTGGTTATTCAATAACTCCACAATCTTGATATTTTTGTGGCTACTAGGAGTTTTCATTATGCATCATGACTATACAGATTTTATGGATTTGAAAGATTAGCTAGTTCCAATTCATCTCTCGTAGATCATGCTGATTTATTGAGTAAGCTTTGGCATGAGCTTTTTTCCATGTCAATCATAGATATCTCAAATAGATGAGTACACAAAAATTGGTGTTAGGGCTCCCTAATATTTTCTATATTGATGGTGTTTCTCAAGGATGTGTTCTTGGAAAACATCATTGGGATTATTTTCCTACTGGTAGAGTTGCATGTGCTAAGGCACCCTTAGAGTTGGTACATAGTGACCTCATGTCATTTAGAACTCCACTTTCAGGAGCTAAATATGTTCTCACATTTATTGATAATTTCTCTATGCATACCTGAGTGTTATTTCTTAAGTACAAGAGTGATTTATTTCATTCTTTCAAGATCTTTAAGACATTCATGGAGAAGCAATCTAGTCTTTATATTAGGTAGATATACATAGATCATGAGTGGGAGTATGTCAATTATACCTTTAGGAAATTTTTCACTAAGTGTGGTTTGTAGTATTCGATTATAGTTCCACACTTCTGTCAATAGAAATTTATGGGAGATGACCAATTATACGATTTTTTCATGAGATATGGATTCTTCATTTTGAACTAAGGTAGTGAATTGTGCCAATTACATTTAGAATCAAATGCCTCATCATGAATTACAACATATGACTCTTGAGGAATCTTGGACCCATGCCAATACTGATGTATCTATTGTCACACAAAATTACATCATGTTGAACACGAAGCTCGGCATTCTAATGACACAATGGAAATGATCTCAAGGTGTGGGACCTTTGCGTATATGAGGTCGAATCTCCAAAGAAGGCCAAATTCCTTTTCCAAACCTATTGCAATGTGTTGGTCCAACCCAAAACATGAAAACCTACCACTAACCTACTCTAATAGCTCACAAGGGAAAAGGGTTAGAAGGAATGCATGAAAGGGAATATGGTGGTGATACACCAAGATGGAAAGGTTGTTTCTTCCTAACTTAGAATAAATAATACATCATTGAAGAGGGGCAAGGGGACTTTCACAACTCTTTGCTTGGTCATATTTTAGAGGAATATAAGAAGGTTAGGGTTTGACAAGGCGTTGGAAGGAAAATATGGTTTCTCAAACCAACAACTATAAACCATTTAACACAAACATGCATGCATGAAAATATAATTGTTGGTGTAAATAAGTATTTTACTTATTATAATTTACTTAATCTTATTTAGGGAATGTATATCATTGTAGTTTGCACTTGTGACACCCTGTTATTCGAATCATGCATCTAGGTTTGTGCATTCATAGAGAGATATGTGTTGGACACCTAGGGAAGTGTGTGTTGGAGAAATTCCACTCTCTGTGGTGTGATCTAGTTATTAACTTTTTATCTCCACTTTTCATGGGTGATCCACCTTTCATGGAATTATTTATTATTTCTCTCAACCTACCCTACCCATGATTGTGTGACTTATCTCATTCATGGCCCTTCATTGTGTCCTAGCTTGCCTTTATAAGCAAGCCTTGTACACACATGTTTTGGTACTATCTTCATGTATATTGAGAATACTATCATCATATTCTCTCATTCTTTCTCTCTCTCTTTTATGCTATCTTTGATCTCTTGATCCTATTGTTGCTTTTCATAAGTTATTACATGGTATCAGAGTAGTTGGAGGTTCTTTGCATAGCCACTGTTGGGAGATCTTCATTCGTGTGAAGGTGGTCAAGAGGAAAATATGAGGAGCAACGTCATTTTGGTGCATCCTAGACCAGATCTGACCTTAAATTTGGATACAAAAGGTCATTTCCAGTCAATGTATCCTTTCATCACAAAAACAAAAGAATATTCTGTCACCGAAATTTTTATTTTGGCAAAGGGGGACGATAGTTGTCATGGCCAGACGACTTTCAAATATAAAGTGGACTTATCTAACACTAGCATGACATCAGGAGACTTTTAAAAATTTTGGACCCCCTCTCCGTTGAAGGTTTTCATTTTGAAGTAGATTTATAAATGCCCATAAATTGCTCATTTTAACTCATTTTTTTGAGCAATTTCTTTTTATTTGGGATAATTTTTCATGTAATTCATAGCCATGTTGTTGGTTTCTAAGTTTGATGGACTAATGTTCCAGAATTTTCAGTTTTTCATCACTGTACCTATCTAATCCTCATTTCTGCAACTTTCGGGGCTCCATACAAGCACATACAAACTCCGTTTTAGGTGCCATTTTTTTCTGAAAGTATGATATTTCATCTAACTCTTGAATCTATAATCAGTTTGAAGCAATCTTGAGTGAATTTTTTACTTTTATCATGTGGTCTTTTTTTGGCTTATTTGGCACTTGTATTGCATAGATCTGAATTTAGGTCTTTGCTTCATTCTTCTAATCTATTCTCAGCCTATTTGTGGGGAGTTGTAAAATCAGAAATCATAAGTCCACTTAGCCAAGTTGCAAGTGTCCTATTGTACTATAAAGTTCCAAAATCATCTTTTTGGGGGGGTACTTTGATTGAGTGAATTTGGGGGGGTGTCTCTTGTGTGATTGTGCCTATTATCTCTCTTGTGCTCTTGCATTCTATTATGGTTTCATCTAGAGTTCCACTCTTCACTACACATAATTCTGCTACATGGAAAGTATGTGCATGGAGTAAACTAATGGAAAAAAGGTTTAATTTGCTACATTGATGGAACCATAATAACACCTTCGGATACCAAGACAAATCCAACTGCATATATGGATTATCTCACTAAAACTTCTATAGCATTGGGTACACCAAGAAATTTCATTTCAGATGATCTCATTTCCCATGTTGATAAATATACTACAGCCAAGGAAGCCTGGGATAAGCTTGCTAATTTGTATGGAAAGGTTGATAAGGTTAAGCGATACAAAATTGAAAATAATCTCCTAAGAATTGATCCTAAGAATTTTGACACTATTCAAGATTATTTCACTAAAGAAAATGAGCTAAGAGCACAACTAAAAGATTGTGGTATTGAGAAAGAGGATGATCAATTGGTCTTCAACTTGTTGGACAAGCTTCCAACTGAGTATGCAGCCTTTGTTTCAAGTTTTCAAACTCAATGATTGACAATTAGCAACTTCACATCACCATCTTTTGGGGCTCTCACAGATCTTTTGATTCTTCAGAAAAATAATTTGATGAAAATGGGCATTCTAAAGTCTTCAACTTCAAAATCATTGGTGGCGAATAATGGAAACAAAAAGCAATGGAAATGGAAAGGCTAGAAGAAATCTTCACCAAATCCACAAGGAGAGAACAAACAATCCACTCCTCAACAACAAGGCTCATCATCTTCTTCTTCAAAGAATAACAATTCAATCACAAAGGAGAAACCAACTTATGCATATTGTAAAAATATTGGACATGAGGAGCATCATTGTCATGCCAAGAAAATTGATGAGCTGACCAACATCATCAAGAAGAACAACATCAATTTTCCTAATGCCTATAAAAATAAGGACTCATCTTCTTCCACTTCTACTTCATCTCGGTCTAAGGGGAAAGGGAAATCTTTCATGGCAACAACAGGTTCATCACAACAGTGGATTCTTGATTGAGGGGCTACTCAACATATGTGTTCTTCAAAGGGGAAGTTTTCCTCCTTGGACTCCTCTTCAGTGGCTCACATCTTCATTGGTGATAATACACAAGTGGAAGTTTAGGGGAAAGGTGCAATTAATATGGATGAAGGGACATTTGAGGATGTTCTCTATGTTCCAAACTTGAGCACCAAACTTCTCTCCATCTACCAAATCACACATCATGGAGATGGTAACAAAGTTAGATTCACTCCTGACACAGTTGTGGTAAAGGAACTTGCAAATGATGCTTTGGTTGCAATGGGTAGAGCTAATCACAATGCAAGGCTATACTCATTCTCCCATTGGGTACCTCATGCTCCTTCTATATAATTGATCACTCATTCAATCTCAACAAGTAAGATATGGCATGAGAAGTTTGGTCATCTTAACTACCATTATCTACAACAACTTCAGACCAAGGACATGGTCAAAGGGCTTCCTCAACTCTGTTTTTACGAGGGTGTATGTTCAAGATGTTCTATGGGAAATAATCCCAAAGAGAAGTTTGATAGAGGGAACTCTTGGAGAGCCCTGGATCTTCTTCAACTTGTTCATAGTGATGTAGCCGACCCATTTCTAGTGCCATCCTTTGGAAAAGCTCGTTATGTCCTCACTTTCATTGATGATTTTTCATGAAACACTTGGGTCTACTTCCTTTGTCACAAAAGTGAAGTATTTGACAAGTTTCTCAACTTCAAATCACATGTTGAGAAGCAATTCGAGAAGAAATTCAAGATCCTTCATATAGGCAATGGCAGAGTATGTGAACAATAGACTTGAGGAATTTTGCACACTTGAGGGAATTGACTTTAAGCCTTTTGTTGCCTACACACCCCAGTAGAATGGTGTGGTAGAAAGGAAAAATAGAACCCTCAAGAAAATGGCTAGCTGCATGATACATGCCAGGTATCTTGGTCTAGATTTTTGGTCAGAAGCAATCAGTTGTGCCGCCTACAACCAAAATTGGGTTCCTCATAAAGCTTTGAAGGGTATCACTACTTTTGAATCTTGGTTTGCTAGGAAACCAGTTGTGAAACATTTAAAAGGTTTTGGGAGTCCAACATGGGCTCGTATTCCTCCATAGAAACATTGGGCATTGTAGCCACAGAGTAGGCCTTGTATCTTTGTGGGATATGCAAATGGTGTTAAGGCATACAAACTAAGAGATCCTAAGATTCATGAGATTTTCTATGAGAGGACTGTACATGTTGAGGAAAGCTCACCTAGCCTTGACTCTTCTACTCCTCCTTCCTCCATAGTTGACAGTGATGATAGTGATTCAGATGTTGATGCTTCTCATTACTCACTAACTCACAAGGTTCAACCTTCATAGGGTCCAATTCTAGTTGATGAGCCTCATCCTTCTACCCCTACTAGAACTTGTTGGGCTCGCCAGACTCTTGAGGTAGCAGGTCCACTTGTTCGGGACCCTTTGGATACTCGAAAGACTAGGTCACAGCATGAGCATGAGCCTCTTCCACATGCTCTCATTGCATCAGCTTCAAATCCACAATCATTTAAGGAAGCCTTCGGAGTTCTTAAATGGGATGGAACTATGGAGGAAGAGTATAGTTCCTTGATGAGGAACTACACTTGGGAGTTAGTCCCTCTTGCTAAGGGGAGAAATATGGTTCGATGTAAGTGTATCTATCAAACCAAATATGTAGTGGATGGGAGTGTTGATAAGTATAAGGCATGAATTGTTACAAAGGGTTTCTCACAAGCTGAAAGAGTTAACTACACTAAGACCTTTGCCCCTGTTGCAAAGATGACTTATATTCGCCTAACACTTGCCATTGCCGCTTCACATGGTTGGGCAGTACATCAGATGGATTTCAAGAGTTCTTTTCTACATGTGGATCTTGATGAGGAGATCCATATGGAGTAGCCACAAGGTTTCATCCAGGATACTTCATTGGTTTACATGTTGAGGAAGTCCCTCTATGGTCTTAAGTAGGCCCCTCGGGCTTAGTTTGCCAAGATAGATTCCTTCCTTCTCTCTACAGGATTCACCAGGTGTCATTCAGATCATAATTTCTACATCTTGAGGTAGGATGATGCACATTTGATACTTGTACTCTATGTTGATGACTTGTTCATTATAGGGATCACCTCATCCATCGTTGGCAGTGTCAAAATTGCTTTGTAGGATAGATTTTCCATGACCAAATTTGGCCTTCTTCACTACGTTCTTGGCATTGAGATTTTGTAGTCTTCATCTAGGATTACATTGTCATAACCCAAGTGTACTCTAGATCTTCTTTCATGGTTGGACATGACTAATTGTAAACCTACTCTGACTCCCTTTCTTTCAGGAGTCAAACTTAAGAATAAGTGCTTCACTCCACTTTTTGATGCCACTTTGTATCGTCAGCTTGTTGGAAGTATCATCTATTTGACTCATACATGCCCTAACATCTCTTATGTAGTTGGCATGGTCTCCCACTTTTTGCAAGAACCACATGAGATTCATTTGAAATCTTCCAAATGCATCTTGCACTACATCTAGGGTACTCATCAACATGGGACTCATTATGTAGGAGGTGCACATCTTAACTTAGTAGGATATACTGACTCAGATCAGGCTGGTGATTCTGATGATCACAATTCCACCTCCGGCTATAGCTTCCATCTTGGATGATGACCTGTTTCATGGAAGAGCTAGAA
Source organism: Sequoiadendron giganteum (assembly GCA_007115665.2). Taxonomy (NCBI): domain Eukaryota; kingdom Viridiplantae; phylum Streptophyta; class Pinopsida; order Cupressales; family Cupressaceae; genus Sequoiadendron; species Sequoiadendron giganteum. Next base: position 346,297,436 of record CM021110.1, read on the forward strand.
GTAGCATGCCATTTCTCTTTCATCGATAGAGGCTGAGTATAGGGTGGTTGTTATTGTAGCCAGTGAGGCCATTTGGCTTCAACACATTCTTTCTAAGTTTGGTTTTTCCATTCCATGTCTGACATTCATTCGGTGTGACAATCAAAGTGTTATTGCGATCTCTAGGAATCTAGTCTAGCATCAGATGACCAAGAACATTGAGATTCATATGCACTTCATTAGGGAGTTGATTCATGATTAGGTCATTGACTTGTGCTATTGTCCAACAACAGAGCAGGTAGCTGACATATTCATGAAACCCTTCACTAAGAGTAAGTACCATCAGTTGCAAGCTCTCTTGGGCATGCAGGATGTGACAAGGGGAGTCACTTGACTTCTTCATTCTCTTTCATGGGAGGGAATTTTTCCTCATCTTAGAGTTTTTTCCTTCTTTATTTGCACATTCATTTGTTTTCTTCTCTCTTTTGAGGGGGAGTTTTTCCCATGAGTTTTTCTCCTTTTCCTCGCTTGTGAGAGATTGTTGTGCATTTGTACATGGGTACCTTATATGGCCTAGTTGTCGAGACACATATTTCATGGTTACCTTGAGTCTTCATTCCCCCAATTGCACTTGACGGGGGTGTTGGCGTAAATATGTATTTTACTTATTACACTTTACTTAAGCTTACTTAGGGAATGCATATCATTGTAGTTTACACTTGTGACACCTAGTTATTTGCATCATGCATCTAGGTTTGTGCATGGATAGAGAGATATTATTTGGACACCTATGGAAGTATGTGTTGGAAAAATTCTACTCTTTATGGTGTGATCTAGTTATCAGCTTTTTAACTCCACTTTAGGTGGTTGATCCACCTTTCATGGAATTATCTATTGTTTCTCTCCACCTACCCTACACATTATTGTTCCACTTGTCTTATTCATGGCCCTTCATTGTGTCCTATCTTGCCTTTATAAGCTAACCTTGTACATACATGTTTTCATACTATCTTCATTCATATTGAGAATACTATAATCATATTCTCTCAGTCTTTAGCTCTCTCTTTCGTTCTATATTTCATCTCATGATCCTATTGTTTCTTTTCATAAGTTCTTACAATAATAAACACTCAAATATGAAAGGTAATAAAATTACCCAAACACAAAAGAGATGAGAAGAGGAAAACTTGATACATTCCATTAATGTAGAGGCAAAAAATCCAATCTTTACAATGGTAGAGTGTAAAATACATATTTGCAAAAGAAAAGCCCCCAAGGAGCTAGAGGAAGAACCCTTAAAATGAGTACATTTTTTTCCTTTATAGATCAGGCATAACTTAGAAGCACAAGTTCAAACCTAACCCTAACAAGGGTTAGCAAAAAAAATTGTGCATGCAATAATGGAGCCATTCAAAGAAAATCATGATTAGGGAAAATATCCATCAAAAAAGTCAACAAAAAGAAATAAATGGGTGTGGGTGTCCATGAAATCCACCTATAGAAGGTAAAGGATGCCATAATGTCATCCTTGAATCCCAAGAACCAAGATAGGCCACTCAAAAGTTGAATTGAGCATTAAAAATGTAGTCTAGAAAACATGCCAAAATGTAGGAAGGTTAGGTCATCGAGCCTGAAATTCAACTTTACATACATTAAATAGTCTGGAGCCTCGAAAAGAGCACATTTTTGGATGTTGACAATTGGGCAGTGGGGAGTCAGGCATTGGCCTTACAACTTACCTCATGCAAAAGGAAAAAGAGAGGAAGGAACCATGATGAAGAGAGGAAGCATCGAGGGTGGAGAGAAGGGTTACCTCTTACCAAAGAAAGGTAAGAGGTAAAGGAGAAAGCCAAAGGTCAACATTTGAAAACTTAACACTTAGTCAAATTTTGAGAGAAAAGAGTAAAAGTGATTAGGAGAAGGAAGAAGGGGAAAAGTTCAAATTCTGAAAGCAAGAGGTGAGATTTCAAAGATCGGACCTTAGACTATTAGAGGTCGAAGGTTGGGAGGAAGGCTTATTCCTTGTGAAGTGAAAATGGTAAGAGAGAAGAGGTAAGGGAAAAAGATGACACTCGAAGGCGAAAGGCAAAAAAATGAAGAGGAGAGAGGGAAGACCGACGCCCAAAGTCTGACAAGACAAAAGGCTTAGCCAAATCTTAAAACCTTATTAAGCTTCGGTGGTTGAAGGTAAGGCTTCAGGCTTACCTTTAGAGATCAGTAAAGGGTAAAGGGTAAGGCTGAAGGTTGACACATAAAAATTAGAAGAAAAATGGAAAGGAAGAGAAGAAGGAGAAAGAGTGATGGAGAAGGCATGAAGGAAGTGGGTAAGAGATAACTCAAAAGCCCAAAATTTTGTGACTTAGAAAAATTTAGGAACCTCAAGGAAAAAACATGCAAGATGGCCCATGGGAGATCTCTCATATCGGTTATCAATGATGAGACATCAAAGGGGGGCATGCAATTAATATTTTTGTTGATTTTTTGGGATGATTTCTTGCTAATGATGGGATCCAGAGGACTTATCATTCCATTGGGAATAGAGTCATGAGGGTAAAACTTCAACAGCTTGGTATCCATAGAGAAAAACAAAACATGTGCTAGCTACACTTGGAGAAAAGCATGAAAGCTAAAACATACATTCCCTTAAGGAGAAGGCAGGGTGTGCAAATGCACTTCATGGAAAGTAAGATATTTACAATATATACACAAACTAACAGAAAGTAGATAATGGAAGCTTGCCTCTATCAAAGATGAACCTTTTGAAGGAGATGATCTCCCTCAAACCATAGTTGCAGACCTAACCCAACTCCAACCACTAAAAAATTCTAACGTGTATGTAATTGCACAGAACACTTGCAAACTGAAGGATCGCTTCACTATAATTTTTGCTATTGAAAGGGAACCATACAATGTAAGTGTTACATTCATCTAACACTAGTGTCTCATCTGAACATACAACAACATGGGTGAAACTTTCTGAAGATAGGCCAGCCTCCAAGAAATAACATTTTGTAGAATGAAGAGAACTCACCTCTCAAAAGGATAGGCCAATGTCAACACCACTGAAATCTTCATTGCATGAGATGAAAAAAAAGAGAATGTTTCTAGCTCACATGGTGATGCAAAATATGCCAAAATTGATTTTTGATCTGCACAAGAAATTTCTTCTTCATGCACCTCAAAAGAGAAAATTTGAAACTCGGGAATGCAAAAAAATTGAGCAATGGAAGCAACACTCTCCAAAAAAATGTGTGGTTGCTCAATAACTACAAAATCATTTGCATTGATGCAAACTTCATCAACATAAAACTCATATTTTTGAGACACTTCAAGTAAAGAACTAAATTATTCAAATTGCCTCTCGATTTCAATTCTTTCTTGGCAACTAGCTGCAACAAAATCAAACTCGTGGCATGAATGGTTGCCACTTTCTTTGCCGCTTCTTCATTCTTATACTGTTTCCCACAAAGCTGCTGTTTTGGGGGTAAAATATCAGCATCCAATCTTGAGAAAAAAATATTCTAAATCATCCCAAAAGATATCCTCCACAAATTGGTAGCTAGAAAATTAAAATGCGGCAGGCAAACCCGACGGTGGCCAAAAGATTCTGGTACAACAAATCTTGACAAAATATGAATATTTCGATTAAAAATAAAAGAATATTCTATCACCAATTTTTTTTTGGCAAAGGGCGATGATGGCTGTGTCGGCTAGACGGCTATCAAATTTAAAATTGTAGTTTGTTGACATTAGCATGACGTTAGGATACTTTTTAAAATTTTGGTCCCCCTCTCTATTGAAGGTTTTCATTTTGAAGTAGATTTTAAAATGCCCATAACTTGCTCATTTTAAATTATTTTTTGGAGCAATTTATTTTTATTTGGGCTAATTTTTCATGTACTTAATAGCCATGTTGTTGGTTTCTAATTTTTGTCGACTGATGTTCCATAATTTTAAGTTTTTCATCACTGTACTTGTCTAATCCTCATTTCTGCAAATTTCAGGGGTCCATACAAGCACATACAAACTCCTTTTTAGGTGCCATTTTTTTGAAAGTGCATGATATTTTATCTATTTCTTGAATCAATAATCAGTTTGAAGCGATTTTGAGTGGATTTTGTAATTTTAGCATATGGTCTTTTTTTGGCTTATTTGGAATTTGTATTGCATAGATCTGAATTTAGGTCTTTGCTTCATTGTTCTAGTATGTTCTCAGCCTATTTGTGGCGAGTCATAAAATCATAAATCTTAAGTCCACTTAGCCAAGTTGCAAGTGGCCTATTGTACACACACTAAATAATAAAATGGAAAAACAATCTTCTTTTTTTCTGGGGGCGGTACTTTGATTGAGTGAATTTCGGGGGGTGTCTTTTGTGTGATTGTGCCTATTATCTCTCTTGTGCTCTTGCATTCCATTATGGGTTCATATAGAGTTCCACTCTTAACTGCACATAATTATGCTACATGGAAAGTATGTGCATGGAGTAAACTAATGGAAAAAGGTTTAATTTACAATATTGATGGAACGATAACAGCACCTTCGGATCCTAAGACAAATCCAATTGCAAATATGGATTATCTCAATAAAATTCTATGGCATTGGGTACACTAAGAAATTTTATTTTAGATGATCTCATTTTGCATGTTGATAAACGAACTACAACCAAGGAAGCTTGGGATAAGCTTGTTAATTTGTATGGAAAGGTTGATAAAGTTAAGGGATACAAAATTGAAAATGATCTCCTAAGAATTGATCATAAGAATTTTGACACTATTCAAGATTAAGTCACTAAAGAAAATGAGCTAAGAGCACAATTAAAAGATTATGGTATTGAGAAAGATGATGATCAATTGGTCTTCAACTTGTTGGACAAGCTTCCAACTGAGTATGCAACCTTTGTTTCAAGTTTTCAAACTCAATGATTGACAATTAGAAACATCACATCACCATCTTTTGGGGCTCTCACAGATCTTTTGATTCTTGAAGAAAATAAGTTGATGAAAATGGGCATTCTAAAGTCTTCAACTTCAAAAGCATTGGTGGTCAATCATGGAAATGGAAAGGCCAAAAGAAATCTTCACCAAAGCCACAAGGAGAGAACAAACAATCCAATCCTCCACAACAAGGCTCATCATCATCTTCTTCAAAGAATAAAAATTCAGGCACAAAGGAGAAACCAACTTGTGCATATTGTAAAAATATTGGACATGAGGAGCATCATTGTCATGCCAAGAAAATTGATGAGTTAACCAACATCATCATGAAGAAGAACATAAATTTTCCTAATGCCTATAAAAATAAGGACTCATCTTCTTCCACTTCTACTTCATCTCAATCTAAGGGGAAAGGGAAAGATTTCATGGCAACAACAAGTTCATTACAACAGTGGATTCTTGATTCAGGGGATACTCAACATATGTGTTCTTCAAAGGGGTAGTTTTCCTCCTTGCAGTCCTCCTCAATGCCTCACATATTAAGTGGTGATAATGCACAAGTGGAAGTTGAGGGGAAAGGTGCAATTAAGATGGTTCAACCTTCACAGGGTCCTATTCTAGTTTATGAGCCTCATCCTTCTACCCCTACTAGACCTTGTTGGGCTCACTAGACTCCTAAGGTAGGAGGTCCAATTGTTGGGGACCCTTTGGATACTCGAAGTACTAGGTCATAGCATGAGCATGAGCCTCTTCCACATGCTCTCATTGCATCACCTTCAATTCCACAATCCTTTAAGGAAGCCTTCGGGGTTCCTTAATGGGATGCAACTATGGAGGAAGAGTATAGTTCCTTGATGAGGAACTACACTTGGGAGTTAGTCCCTCTCCCTAAGGGGAGAAAGATGGTTCAATGCAAGTGGATCTATCAAACCAAATATGTAGTGGATGCGAGTGTTGATAAGTATAAGGAACAACTTGTTTCAAAGGGTTTCTCACAAGTTGTAGGAGTGGACTACAGTGAGATTTTTTCCCCTATTGCAAAGATGACTTCCATTCACCTAACACTTACAATTGTCACTTCACATGGTTGGGCAGTACATCATATGGATTTTAAGAGTGTTTTTCTACATGGGGATCTTGATGAGGAGATCTATATGGAGCAGCCACAAGGTTTCATCCATGATACTTCATTGGTTTACATGTTGAGAAAGTTCCTCTATGGCCTTAAGCAGGCCCCTAGGGCTTAGTATGCCAAGATGGATTCCTTCCTTCTCTCCACAGGATTCACCAGGTGTCATTGAGATCATAATTTATACATCTTGAGGTAGGATGGTGCACATTTAATACTTGTACTCTATGTTGATGACTTGGTCATTACAATGATCACCTCATCCATCATTGGTAGTGTCAAAACTGCTTTGCAAGATAGATTTTCCATGACCAATTTCGGCCTTCTTCACTACTTTCTTGGCATTGAGATTTTGTAGTCTTCATATAGGATTACATTGTCATAACACAAGTGTGCTCTTGATCTTCTTTTATGGTTGCACAGTAAGCCTACTCTGGCTCCCTTTCTTTCACGAGTCAAACTTGAGACTAAGTGCTCCACTCCACTTTTTGATGCCACTTTGTATTGTTAGCTTGTTGGATGTATCATCTATTTGATTCATAAATGCCCTGACATCTCTTATGCGGTTGGCATGGTCTCCTGCTTTATGCAAGAACCACATGAGATTCATTGGAAAGCTACCAAATGCATCTTGCACTACATCCAAGGTACTCATCAACATGGGATTCATTATGCAGGAGGTGCACATCTTTACTTAGTAGGATATATTGACTCAGATCGGGTTGGTGATTATGATGATTGCAAGTCCACCTCTGGCTATAGCTTCCATCTTGGATTAGGACCTGTTTCATGGTAGAGAATGAAGTAGCATGCTATTTCTCTTTCACCGATAGAGGCTGAGTATAGGGGGGTTGTTACTATAGCCACTTACGCCATTTGGCTTCAACACATTCTAAGTTTGGTTTTTCCACTCCATGTCTGATAGTCTTTCAGTGTGACAATCAAAGTTCTATTGTGATCTCTAGGAATCTAGTCCAACATTAGAGGACTAAGAACATTGAGATTCATATGCATGTCATCAGGGAGCTGATTCACGATCAGGTCATTCACTTGTGCTATTGTCCAACAACAGAGAAAGTAGCTGACATATTCACCAAACCCTTCATTGAGAGTAAGTACCATCAGTTACAAGCTCTCTTGGGGGTGCAAGATGTGACAAGGGGAGTCACTTGACTTCTTCATTCTCTTTCATGGGAGGGAATTTTTCCTCATCTTGGGGTTTTCTCCTTCTTCATTTGTATAATCATTTGTTTTCTTCTCTCTTTTGAGGGGGAGTTTTTCCCATGCGGTTTTCTCCCTTTCCTTGCTCGTGAGAGATTGTTGTCCATTTTTACATGGGTACCTAATATGGCCTAGTTGTCAGGACCCATCTTTCATGGTTAGCTTGAGTCTTCATTCCCCTAGTTGCACTTGAGGGGGTTGTTGGTGTAAATATGTATTTTACTTATTACACTTTACTTAATATTACTTAGAGAATGCATATCATTGTAGTTTACACTTGTGACAACTATTTACTTTCATCATGCATCTGGGTTTGTGCATGCATAGAGAGATATGAGCTGGACACCTATGGAAGTGTGTGTTGGACAAATTCTTTTCTTTGTGGTGTGATATGGTTATCAACCTTTTATCTCCACTTTAGGTGGGTGATCCACCTTTCATGGAATTACCTATTACTTCTCTCCACCTCCCCTAAAAATTATTGTGCACTTGTCTCATTTATGGCCCTTCATTGTGTCCTATCTTGCCTTTATAAGTTACCCTTGTACATACATGTTTTGGTACTATCTTCATGAATATTGAGAATACTGTCATCATCTTCTCTCAGTATTTCTCTCTCTCTTTCATTCTATCTTTGATTTCTTGATCCTATTGTTTCTTTTCATAAGTTCTTACAATAATAAACACCCAAATCTGCAAGGTAATAAACTTAATCAAACACAAAAGAGCTGAGAAGAGGAAAACTTGATACATTCAATTAATGTAGAGGCAAAAAATCCAATCTTTACAATTGTAGAGTGTAAAATAGATATTTGCAAAAGAAAATCCCCTAAGGAGCTAGAGGAAGAACCCTTAAAATGAATACATTTTTTTCCTTTATAGATCAAGCATAACTTAGAAGCACAAGTTTAACCCTAACCCTAACAAGGGTTAGCAAAAACAATTGTGCATGCAATAATGGAGCCATTCAAAGAAAATCATGATTAGGGAAAAGATCCACCAAGAAAGTCAACAAAGAGAAATAAATGGGCATGGGTGTCCATGAAATCCACCTACAGAAGGTAAGGGATGCCATAAATTTCATCCTTGAATCCCAGGAACCAAGACAGGCCACTCAAAATTTGAATTGAGCATTAAAAATGTAGCCCAGAAAACATGCCAAAATGTAGGAAGGTTAGGGCATCGAACCCGAAAATCACCTTTGCATACATTAAATAGTCTAGAGCCTCAAAAAGAGCTTATTTTTGGATGTTGACAATTGGGCAATGGGGAGTCAGGCATTGGCCTTACAACTTACCTCATGCAAAACGAAAAAGAGAGGGAACCATGATGAAGAGAGGAAGCATCGAGGGTGGAGAGAAGGGTTACCTCTTACCAAAGAAAGGTAAGAGGTAAAGGAGAAAGTCAAAGGTCGACATTTTAAAACTCGACACTTAGTCAAATTTTGAGAGAAAAGAATATAAGTGAGGAGAAGGAAGAAGGGGAAAATTTTAAAGTCTGAAAGCAAGAGGTGAGATTTCAGAGATCGAACCTCAGACTGTTAGAGGTCGAAGGTTGGGAGGAAGGCTTACTCCTTATGAAGTGAAAATGGTAAGAGAGAAGAGGTAAGGGAAAAATATGACACTCGAAGGTTGGTACAAGAAAGGTAGAAAAAGGGAGAGGAGAGAGGGAAGACCGACCCCCAAAGTTTGACAAGACAAAAGGCTTAGCCAAATCTTAAAACCTTATTGAGCTTCGGTGGTCGAAGGTAAAGCCTAAGGCCTACCTTTAGAGATCAGTAAAGGGTAAAGGGTAAGGCTGAAGGTTGACACTCAAAAAACTTAGAAGAAAGAAGGAAAGGAAGAGAAGAAGGAGAAAGAGTGATGGCGAAGGCATGAAGGAAGTGGGTAAGAGATGCCTCAAAAGCCCAAAATTTTGTGACAGAGAAAATTAGGAACGTCAATGAAAAAACATGCAAGATGGCCAATGGGGGATCTCTCATATTGGTTATCAATGATGGGACATCAAAAGGGGGCATGAAATTAATATTTTTGTGGATTTTTTGGGATGATTTCTTGCTAATGATGGGATCCAGAGGACTTATCAGTCCATTGGGAATAGAGTCATGAGGGTAAAACTTCAACAGCTTGGTATCCTTAGAGAAAAACAAAACATGTGCTAGCTGCACTTGGAGAAAAGCATGAAATATAAAACATACATTCCCTTAAGGAGAAGGCAGGGTGTGCAAATGCACTTCATGGAATGCAAGATATTTACAATATATACAAAAACTAACAAAAAGTAGATAATTGAAGCTTGCCTCTATCAAAGATGAACCTTTTGAAGGAGATGATCTCCCTCAAACCATAGTTGTAGACCTCACCCAAGTCCAACCACTAAAAAATGCTAACAACATGCATGCAATTGCATAAAACGCTTGCAATGTGAAGGATCACTTCACTATAATTTTTTCTATTGAAAGGAAACCATATGATGTAAGTGTTAGATTCATCTAACACTAGTGTCTCATCTAAACATACAACATGGGTGAAATTTTCTGAAGATAGGTCAGCCTCCAAGAAAGAACCTTTTGTAGAAGGAAGATAACTCACCTCACAAAAGGATAGGCCAATGTCAACACCAGTGACCTCTTCATTGCATGTGTTGGAAAAAAAGAGAATGTTTCCAGCTCACATGATGATGCAAAATATGCCCAAATTGATTTTTGATCTGCACAAGGAATTTCTTCTTCATGTACCTCAAACGAGAAACTTTGAAACTCGTGAATACAAATAAATTGAGCAATGGAAGCAACACTATCCAAAAAAATGTGTGGTTTCTCAATACCTACAAAATAATTTGCATTGATGCACACTTCATCAACATAAAACTCATATTTTTGAGACACTTCAAGTAAAGAACTAAATTATTCAAATTGCCTCTTGATTTTAATTCTTTCTTTGCAACTAGCTGCAACAAAATCAAACTCGTGGCATGTAATGGTTGCCACTTTCTCTTCCGCTTCTTCATTCTTATATTGTTTCCCACAAAGTTGCTCTTTTGGGGGTGAAATATCAGCATGCAAGCTTGAGAAAAATATATTCTACATCATCCCAAAAGATATCCTCTACCTAAGAACTACAAACCTCAATAGACAATGTTTCTTCATCCATTATAATAGGGGCTAAATATGTTTGTTGCTGCTACTCCAAAAACATGGAGTTATCTTCAACCATAAAGCCCAAACCAAGATGTTTAGAGGCTTCAAATAATGTAGGTATAGCTGATCTATCCTCATCATCTTCAACAAAAAAAGAAGGGAATCAAGTGAGACTATTGATTCCTCATTTACATCAATTTTTTCTACCTTTTTAATATCTTGTTGCTAGAACACTATTTCATCTTCATCCTTTTATTGCAATAGACCAAGACACTTATTTTCAAGAGCACATGAAGGCTACACAATAGCAACCTCCTCAAGGATAGGTTCTTGTGAGGAACAAAGGCCTGCAAAACTTAGGATCTCCAACATAGAAGATCTACTTGATGGCACAAGAGGTTGAATGGGAGTTTCAAGGTGTTGATTAGGATTCTTGTAACTAAAAATTTTGTGCTTGCAAACCTCTTGCACAATAGCTTGCTCTGAAAAAAAAGGAGGGCTAATAGAAGTTTCAAGAGGCTTGTTAAAACTCTTGAAACTTACAAATTTATATTTTCTTACCTCTTCCTTAACAAGATGTTCTAGAAATGGTGGAGGTTCTGGTAAACTAGGCACACAAGGGGATGTCTGAGTCTCAGGCACTTGTGGTAGAGAAAGGGAAAGTTTTATTTTTTCTTGCCTAGCAATTACATCATTTGTTCTATACTCCTCCTTTTTTTACCTTCTTTGTGCCTCCAATTGCTACTCATACCTCCATTGAGCTTCTTTGTTTTGCTGTTGTGAATAATGAACTTGATGGACCAACTCATCATGATGTGGTAAATAACCTTCTTGCTACCCTTGATAAGCTTGACTAGTCCACTCCTCCTTTTTTAAGTCAAACTCTTGTTGTCTCCAAAGCTCATAAATTTTTCTATTGAAATCAAGCAAAATTCTTGTGATTTCACTTGCACTTAAATTATCAAAATTTTGGGGTTGAGTAAGAGAGAAACAAGGCTGATTTTCAAAGTGATAAGTTTCTTAGGGTTGTTGATATGAATGTATAGGTGCCCAAGAAGATTGGGCAGTGTGGGGTGGGTGTTATGCATTTTGAGAAGGTTGAGAACCGACAATAGGAGGGTTTTGTGGAATGAAATGGGAGATATGACCAACCTGGTATGGCTAATTGGGAGAAACAAAGTTGTCATTATCTTGATATGGTGGGGTATACATATGGTTTCCATTATAACTAGACATTTTTATGAATGGAAAGTTCCTCAAAAATTACAAAATAAGAGTAAAGGACTTCTCGACCAAATATTTTGGGTACATACCAAAAGAGTCACCCAAAGATGTGTATTGTAGAGTCACTGGGTGCTTATAGAACTACCTCAAAAGGATAAAATTTTGAAGAGCACACCAACTCCTCAATAGGATGAAGTGAAATTTGGCTTCTTGAACCAAATAATTTTGAATGGAATCTCCATGGTGTTTGATGATATGCCTCAAGAGGAAATATGCATTGAAGAAAATACCAAATTCTTCAGTGGAGAAATGTAGTCCCACTGTGCATGCCAAAAAATGTTGTCACATGAAATTGTACCCTATTAAGAACCAAGCTCAGCATTCCAATCACACAATAGAAACAACCTCAAGGTGTGGGACCTTTGCACATATGATTCCCTTACAACTTACCTCATGCCAAAGGAAGAAGAGAGGAGGAAACCGTGATGAAGAGAAGAAATGTTGGGGGTGGAGAGAAGGGTTACCTCTTATCGAAGACAGGTAAGAGGTAAAGGAGAAGGCCAAATGCCGACATCTTAAAACTCAACACTTAGCCAAATTTTTGGAGAAAAGAGTGAAAGTGAGAAGGAGAAGGAAGAAGGAAACAGGTTCAAAATCTGAAAGAAAGAGGTGAGATATCAGAGATCAGACCTCAGATCGTAAGAGGTCAGAGTTCAGGAGGAAGGCTTACACCTTGCAAAGTGAAAATGATAAGAGGGAAGAGGTAAGGGTGAAATACTACACCCGAAGGCTGATAGAAGAAAGGCAGAAAAAGGAAGAGAAGAGAGGGAAGAATGAACGCCGAAGTCTGACAAGATAATATACTGAGCCAAATCTTAAAACCTTATTGAGCTTCAGTGGTCGGAGGTAAGGCCTGAGGCTTACCTTTAGATATTGGTAAAGGGTAAAGGGTAAGGCTGAAGGCCAACATCCAAAAATCTTAGAAGAAAAAATAAAAGGAAGAGAAGAAGGAGAAAGGGTGATAGAGAAGGCATGAAGGTATGTAAGAGATAACCTGAAAACCCAAAATTCTAGAACATAGAAAAATTTAGGAACCTTAAGGAAAAATCATGCAAGATTTCCCATGGGGGATCTCATAGATTGGTTATCAATGATGGGACATCAAAGAGGGGCATGAAATGTCAACAATATCTTCATTGAAATTTTTTGGTAGTGATGCTTGGATATTCAATCTTGAAGCTTAAGAGAAATCCATGGAGAGGAAGAGCTAACCATTCATATTTTCTGGCTACTATGAGGATGTTAAGATGTATAGGTTATTTAATCCTAATTCTAGAGAGGTCTTGTTTTGGAGAGATGTCTAGTTTGATGAGCACTTTCCTCAAATGGATCCTTCATCCCCGAATTCTCCCTCATTTCCTACTCCTCCCACTTCATCTCTTGAGGATGATTATGATGATGATCCACCTTCACCACCACATCCATATATTCATCCTTTACCCAAGTGGGCTCATAATAATCTTGATGTAGCTATATATTTGGTAGGTGATCCTTTAGATTCCCATCATACTCATTCATAGACATCAAGTTCTATTCTTTTCAATCATTCCATTTAAAATGATCCTTAAAAGTTTTCAAATGTAATATGTATTCCTGAATGGGATAGCGATATGGAGGAGGATTATTCTTCATTGATGAAGAATAATACTTGGGATCTTGTTCATTTTCCTAAGGCAAGAAATTCAGTTCAGTGAAAGTGGGTTTACCATGACCAAATATTATGTAGACAATTCCATTGATAAGCATAAGGCTCATCTTGTTGCAAATGGGTTTTCACAATTTGAGGGTATTGATTATTCTGAGACCTTAGCTCTTGTTGCTAAGATGGATTCTATTCACCTTGTACTTTCTCTTATAGATTCACAAGGATGGAAAATCTATTAGATGGATGTGAAGAGTGCCTTCTAGTATAATGACCTTGATGAGGAGATTTATATGGAGAAGCCACAAGATTTTGTGCTAGACTCTTCACTTTTTTCCATGATTCTTTATTCATTATATGATCTCAAAAAATTCCCTTGGGCTTGGTATGAGAAGATGGACTCTTTTCTGATTTCTTCTAGCTTCACACGATGTCATTCCAATCCCATAGTGTACATTTAGTGACACAATGGTGATATTTTGATTCTTGTGCTATATGTGGATGATTTGATTCTTTCAAGTGACTCATCCTCCATGATCCAAAGTGGTCAATGACCTTTGATGTATTAGTTTGTGATAATAAATCTCAGCCTTCTACAATACTTTCTTCATTTATAGATTATTTAGTATTTAGATGGAATTTCTATATATTAGCAAAAGTATGCTCTTGAAATGCTTCAAATATTTTGCATGCTTGATTACAAGACTTCCCACACACAATTTTAGTCAAGTGTTGTATTGTCTTCTACTTCTACTACTCCTTTATTAGATTCTACATTATGTATGAAGTTGGTTGGAAATATTTTGTACATGACACATTCGCATCCTAATGTTTCTTTTATGGTTTTTCTTGTCTCTCAGGTCTTCCATGATCTAGATAAGAGTCATTGGAAAGTTTTTGTTCCTATTTTGAGATATATTTAGGTCACCTCACATTATGGTATTCATTATACATCAGGAGCTTCTTATATTGTTGGCTTTATTGAATTTGATTGGTCTAGTGATGTTAATGAATAAAAGTATACTTTTGGCTTTATTTTCTCCTTGTGTTTGGTCCCATTGCATGATCTTGCAAAAATCAATTTTCTATTTCTTTATCATCTATAGAGGCTAAGTAATTGAGTAACAATTTTGGCTATCTTGGAGGTTATATGGCTTTGTCATTTGATGACTAGGTTTGGTTTTCCTTTGGATAGTCCCACTATTCTTTAGAGAAAAAATTTGAGTTCCATTCACATTTGTTGCAACCCAGTGGAGGATCAAAGGATAAAAACCATTGAGATCCACATGCACTTCATTTAACAATCAATTAAGGATGGATTTCTCATCTTGGTGTACATTCCAATAGAGGAGAAGGTTACAAAAATATTCATGAAACCTTTGACATCACCTCACTATATTTAGTTGTGATCAATGCTTGGAGTGAAGGAAGTTTTCCTTACGGGTCTTCATGAGGCCTTCTTTCCTTCATGTTTTTTCATTCATACTTTCATATCATTGTTGGAGAGGATTTTTTCACATGAGTTTTCCTTTCTTTTTTTTAATTTTTAAGAGATGCTTTATTTTTACATGGGTGCATCATCAAGCCTTGTTTCTAGGACCCATTTTTAATTTTTCATTGCAATATTCATCTACTTTTAGCTTCTCCCTAATTTCATCTTAAAGGTGGGTGTTAGAGTAATAGGTTAACCACATAATTAATTAATTAATCTTGATTAATTAATTAGGTACCCTTTAATTTATTCACTTAAGCTAAACTTAGGAATTTATTTTTTCATTATTAAATTAGCATATGTTATCTCATTGCATATGATGGTGACACTTGTCATAGGATAATTCAACCCTCTCCTAGGGTATTATATCTAGGGTTTCTATCTCATTTTCATAAGGATTGATCTCTCATTATAATTATTCATTCAGGTTATTTTCATCAATAGATTCTCGAGTTGTGTGCATTGTTGTAAGTATGATGGTGTTGTCATTGGTGATAGTTTGATAGGTGTGTAGTGGTTGAGAGATATTTTTTATTCGATAAGTTACATTATGTTGTCATCATTTAAGTTTTTGATGTTAACCTTTGGTGTTACTTTGATAAGCTTTTATTTATGGTTTAAACATCAAGGATATTGAGAAACTTGATAAAATAAGGAAATAGGGTGTTGCAAAGGTGTTTTGGTTTTGCTTCACATTTATTCTAGGTTGAATATCTGCTTGTGTGGATTAGATATATTTATTAGTGGTGTTTAGAGTTTCTATATCCATAATATTGTCTTCTTAGTCAATGATTAAAAGAAGTTATGTTCACCAGTGTGCGAACTGGTTTTGCAGTGTTTCTTATAGAGGTGTTTAGGAGAATTTTTTTTTCTTGATGTTTCTCCACAATTGTTCTTTAGGTCTTGTCATTCTGAAGGTAAGTTATGGTGTTGATCTCTTACCTGTGTCAAGAGGATTCATGGTTTAGTGCTCTGAAAGATGGATTTCAGAGTTGCAATATTTCGTAGTGTAGTCTAAGTGTATAAGTTGTGTACATTCTAAAGGTGAATTTTTTTGTGAAGGTTTTTGATGGATCTCAAGGTGATAGAGGAATATTATATATCATGATAAAGTGTGCTGTGTGGTTTTCAAATCATCCTTGGATTTGAGGAATCATTTAAATGAAAGTTGAATGGTGTTTGCATGGGTAATGGATGACCCAGTGTTTACAATACATTCAAAGATGTTGAAGTTTTAATAAAGGAGTGGCATGCAATGTGAGAGTTGTTTTGGGTTCCAAATGAGTTTTTTATTGGTTCACTTTCATTCCTATCCATTACAAGAATATTTACTGCTAACCTATTTTAAATTGATAAATTTTAAGGTGAGTGTATCTGACTTGAAGATTTTTTTCATGTTGTGGATGGTATAAATGCAAGGTGAATTGATATCAGATGGTGTGTAAAATAGATTTGAGTGTTGTGATGTGAAATTAAGTGTAGAAGTGTGAATTGTAGTTCGAGCTATAATGCAAGATTGTTGAATATAGTGAGCTATGGTATCTTGATCTCTTCAAGATTGTGAATATTGTTGGATCTGTTGTGGTGGAAACTCTCTTGCATTGAGATTGTGTTCTTTGTGTAACATTCTATCTTCTTTTCTTCTTTCTATTCTGGTAGTGAGTCTGAGCTATGAGCCTTTTTGGATAGTGTGTCCTACTCTGGTAGTGAACCTCCTTGTACTAGTTTCATAATTACTTATATTGTGAGCTAATATTCACTATGTTTTTCCTTTCTACTGTTTTCCATGTAAATTTGGTGCTCTCTTATGGATGCTATTGTTTTTTTTTAGTTTTTGTCATCTTCTTTCTATGTTCAAACATTATAACAAAATAAAGGGTTCAATGAATGCATGTGGATCTAATTATTCTTGAGGGTTTTGATGTTTTAATTTGATACAATTGATTCAACCCCATCTAAGTTGTCTTTTTCATTCAACAATTGGTATCAAAGTGAGGTTCATTGGAGAAAAGCTTAACCACTTGAGGTAGATCTGAGATGGTGAGAAAGAAGGAGATTCTTATGTTTGATAGTAGAGACTATGCATTCTAGAAAGTGGAGATGGAAGGAAATCAAATTTAACTTGGATTCAATGTTGCTAAGGCAATAAATATTGTATATAACATACCTACAAATGGACCGAGCACAAATGATGAAATCAAGGCCTATGAAAAATATGGTAAGGAAAGGTTTTTTCTTTTGAGTAGTCTTGCACATACTGAATTAGTGAAATTTATGGATCTAAAAATTGCTAAAGAAGTTTGGGATAAACTAGAAAGTATTTATGAAGGAAATGACAAAGTTAGACAAGCTAAGTTGCAAAATTTGAAGACAAAATTTGAGACTTTGTGAATGTTTGAAGATGAAAAAATTACAAGTTGTACATGCAAAGGGTTGATGAACTAGTAAGTGCTCTGAGAGGTCTTGGTGCACAAGTAAAAGAACCTAAAGTGGTAAATAAAATTATCAGAAATCTTCTTGATTCTTATAGTGAAAAGGTTTCTACTACTTGATAAGTTGAAAATTTTAATACCTACACTAGAGATCAATTGTTTGGCACATTAAATTTATTTTAAATGAGAAGAATTGTCCTAAAAAATGGTACAAAAGTGGAGATTGCTTTCAAGACTAGAAAATCAAGAAAAGTTGATTCAGATGGAAATGATCTTGATGATGTGGAAGCTAGATTTGTAAGAAGAATGAAAAAGGGCATTGGTAAGTACAAAGGTAAATTACCTTTCAATTGTTTCAGTTGTGGAAATATAGGTCACTATGCTTCAAGATGTCCAAACTGAACTATGAATAATAAGAACAAGGAAAATAAAGGAAAAATGATCAAGAGAAGTTATTATGTTAGAGAAGATGTTTGTAGTTTTGATGATGAATTTGATTATGGATATTTTGATGATAATGAATTTTTGGTCTTGACTTTAAAATATGAATCTGGATCTACTAACTCTGAAATATTGTGTGAAGGAAAGTGTTCCAAAGAAAAAGGATAAAACTAGTGGTACTTTGGTATCTTCTTTTCATGTTAGACAGGACAAGAATTATTGGGTTGTTGATAGTGGTTTCTCAAATCATATGACTAGAGATGAGTAATTTTATTAAACTTGAAAAATATGATGGACGAGTTGTTAAATTTGGAGATGATTTAGGTGCTAAGATTTTTGGAATAGGTTATTCAATTTTGTTGGAAATCATAATATTGAAGATGTTTACTATGTTAAAGGTTTAAGACATAACCTCTTGAGTGTTGGAAAAATGTGTAAGAAAGGATACAATATTTTGTTTCAAGATGATGGATGTGAGATCAAAAAAAGGTTTGGAACTATGATTGTTATTGGAAAGAGGATAGATGGAAATATCTATCAACTCAAGGGTGTTGATTGTCACTATTTGATTAATCAAATTAACGATATCTAGTTATGGCATATGTGAATGTGTCACATCAATTTTTATAACCTCATTAGGATTAGTTCAATTCAATGAGTGATAAATTTGTCAAGGATTACAAAGCCTATCAATGTTGTTTATGGAGATTTCCAATTTGAAAAAAAAACTATAGAATTAGTTTCAATGGAGAGGAACAATCTTCTACCAGATTATTGGAATTGGTACATAGAGACCTTTGCTATCCTACAAGAGTGAAAATTCTACAAGGTGATAGGTATTTCATGCTTTTGATTGATGATTTTTCTAGAATTACATGGGTTACTTTTCTTATTAAAATTTATGAATCCCTAGATAGATTTAAAGCATTCAAAGTTATGGTTGAGAATTGTTGGTGTGAATAAATATCTTATACCTAGCAAATTCATTCACTAGGTAATTAGGGGACATATTCACATGTTAAGTTTACTTAGGATATAAGATTATTTCCAGAAGTGTTAGTTGGATTTTCTATAACTTATCTTATCTAGCTAGTATTGCTTGATTCCTAGGTAGTTAGTTTTTTAATTGTCTCATGTAGTAGGATTAAGACACTTTTCATGATCTTGTCTAATCCTATCTCTCTACCTTTCCTTTATAAGAAAGGCATCTCATGTACATTTGTATTGCATCAATTGAAGCTTATTCAAGCATATTCAACCATTATTCAATCTTGCATTATTGAAGCAATATTTCTTGCCATTATCTCTCTTGTGGAAGTGGTTTTGGTCTAGCAACTATTCTTGGGGGTGTTAGGGAGTCACCATCTACTCCCACATGGTATCAGAGCTCCAATGTTGTAGATTCCTTCCTATATATGAGGGTTTCATGTTGGCTTGAAGATTTTGTTGGGTAAATTTTGGGGTTTCAAGGACCTCATGGTTGAATCCAAGGCATCGAAGAAAGTCGGGTTTTCCTTTCGTTTCATCAAATTTGGATATTTTTTGGCTGATCTACATGGATTTAAAAAAGTGTGAAGAGTAGTTGATCCAAGAGGTCACTGATTTTTTAGAGCACTTTAGCCCCAAATTTGCTTCACCATTGCACTCAGAAGGCCTCGCAGATGAATTTTGACTATAAATTCATCCATTTTTGATAAAATTGTTTTTGAGGCAAAAATATTTTGCTTGAGCAGGCCGTATGGCCCCCCAGGTCCTCGTTATTATTTTGCAAAAAAAAATCCTATTGGTTTATAAAAATTTTGAGCAAAAAAATAAATTAAAGTTTTAGGCTAAATTTTATTTATACTATTGTTACCAATTTTCACTACAGCTCAATTGGCAGAGCTGCTTAGTTTGTTTCATTTTAAAGTGAAAGTTCGGTTAATTTCTGCATATGCTTAGATTGTTGTTTTGCATCAAATTTATGAAGTTTTAGTTATGCAAATGCTTTCAATAAACAAAATTTTGAGAGTTATTGCTCAGTGCTTTGTAGTACAAATGAGGTATGAGACAAAATATACAAATGATTAAGCATAGGAACTGCTTTCATTTATTTCACAATGCTTATTCACATTACAATATTCCATTTGTTTGTAAATACAAATTATTGTACAATTTTGCATTTTGATGCATTTCTTTTCAGAATGGAAAGGAAAAGAGAAATTAAAGGATCCACATAAGCCATGGAGATAGTGAAAACAATTCATTGCAAGAAATGAATTATACAACTAAAGGTTAAAAAAGTAAGAAGTAGATAACATAAGACATATCCATCATTTCTTGTTTCTCGATCTTTGGTTGATGTGTTTGTAGCTTGCTTTGTCCTACTTCTGATTTTGAGTGTACCTACAAAATATTGGAGAAGTCTTCTTAGAGCTCTGGATATGAGTTACACTACATGCTCTACCAACATAAATACAATCCATTCCTTGAAATGCATGGAATCAACTAAGAATAAAGAGAGCAGTAATGAGAGCCTGAAAATGAAATACCACATCATGGAACCTTTTAAATTTCATTATTTTATGCTAACATTGTTTGTTTCCTATGTAAGTATAGGAAAATTCATGTAGCTGATCATTTCATGAAGACATAAAAGCATGTGAAGTAAAATGGGCTCCCACAAGGGTAGAGCTCGACATGCTGCCCCATAAATGTATACAAATGTGGCTGAGTAAGGAAATACAATTATCATGCTCATATGAGCCATTCATGAAGGAGTTTAACAAATTTAAACTATCAAAACAATCAAGGACATTGTTCACTCATAACAATCCAATCTGAGAACAACGAAGAGAAAATTAAAATTGAACAATGAGCTCAATTCAGACACAAAATCAAATGAAATGCATCAATTTCCATATTGAAAAGTTTTAATACTGTAAAATTGATTGCATTTTTTTTGCCACATGATGTTTTGTTCATATTTATTCGTGTTGTTCCATGGTGATCTTTTCTAATGCAGCAAGTGTTTCATGTTCATAATGAGATAATGAACAGGCATACATAATGCCTCATCAATAGAACATTAATAAATAATAAAAACACATCAAGAAGCTTTAGTAAAATGGACAAGCCAAATCTGGTTGTGATCAAGAACAAGTTGTGATATTAATAGTCAATGAGTATATAGGTATGTGGAATGAAAAGAAAATCTTGCAATTTATCTATCAAAGAATTGTACATTTTGACTTGGTTGTTTTCTTTGTGCCATTGAGTGTTGCTACTAGAGGTTTTGTCTCATTAAGTTTAAAACAGTAATAGAACAGTGGAGCATTATTTTCCTATCAAGGGTGTTAACCATTTGAGACCTTATCTAGAAGTGCAAGATAACAGTGATCTTGAAGATCATTTTCTTTATGAGGGGTTTCATTAATTTCATCATATGCCAAATAATGGTAATTTACTACAAGAAAACAAGGAGTTGCATACATGGTACAACTTAAATGCAGATTTTTCTTTGAAATATAGAATACCCATTTTGGGTTTTTAATTCAAAATGCACAGTTCCAAGCTTTCAAAGCTCTTCAATATGAAGGAAATAACAATTATTGGTCATAGCCATGAATGTCTAAAATCCATAAAATAAAGTATTTTGGAATACAAAATGCATGGAATGCTATTATGGGTCGAGCCCAAAACTTGGACAAGTGCAAGTTAAAACAAATTTCTTTTAAAATACAGAATACCTACATGGGGTTTTCAGCTGCAAAATGTAAAATCCTTCTAGAAAAGTGGATAAGAGTTTCACAGAGTCTTGAAACCCATGATCTGGGTTCTTTCTTAACAAGAAGCAGGGTATTATTTTTGAGTTCATACAAAGGAATGAAAGAATACTGTGAGATTAAAATACCCATATGAGCATATGATGGTCGTGGCCTGGAGTGTCCTATTGGCTCTTGAAATTTTACAAATTTCTTCACAAAAACTCAAAATCATCTAGGGTTTTTGTATAAAATCAAACATAAGGATAAATGACCGAGGTTCGAGCCTCTTTTCAAACATGGAAGTGGAATTTAAAAGAAAGTAGCTCATGGCCTGTACAATGGCCTACATTTTTTTCAAATAACAATCATCTTGTTGCAGAGAAAAGATTTTATAAGCTTTTGTTTAAAGAGGAAAATAGTAATAAAAATGAAGCTTACCATTATATTCTTGTAGGAGAGCAAGTAAGACCACGACTGAGCTCTAATAGAGATTCCACAAATCATAGTTTGAACTCTCATGACGGCCAAGTGAAGAGTATAAGAGTATGGAGGAAAAATTAGAAGAATACATGATATGGTGCGGCCTTGTGGCCAAAATATTGTTTCAAGATGGAGAAAAGAAGCTATAAAATAGCTTGAAGTCGACTTACCTTCACCACTGGCAGATTTTTGACCCACAAAGAGCTCGAATGGTAGCATTTCCTACAAAAACCTAGCTCCATGGTGGCGATGCCTTTCTCTCTTGTTGGAAGTTTTCTCAAATCTCAAATGAATGAGATTAGGGTTTGATCTTGGTTTTGTTCTATTTTTCCCTAATTTGATTTTGGGCCTTTCTCCAATGTTTTTTAAACATTAAGACTCCAAATTATTTCCATAATAATAAGTCTTCCTAGGTTGGGGTCGACCATTCAAAGCACCATTTTGGCTTCATACACCTAAGTCTTTAAGATTAGGTTTTGATTTATTTCAAAGTCTGAATACCTTGTGGTATTTTATTTATGCCTATGCCTCAGGAAAAGATGAAATATTCATATATGCCTTAGGTTTATTTTGATTGATTTTATAGAAATCAATTAAAACTCAGTGATAAATGTTACCTTTATTTTTATGATTTTTTAGACGAAAAATCAATTTGTAATGGAGATATAAAAGTTGTAATATTTTGCAAAGATTTCCAAAAATCTTAATTGCAAAATTAAGTCAAATTGAGAAAATTAAAACTACAAGTATCTTGTAAAGTAGAGATTAAAACATTGTTTTATAAATTGTTTTATTCTTTTTCTATTTTTAGCAGTTTTGTGAAAGCAGTGGTGGTTGAATTTTCCTTGGGAAAATTTGAGATGCATGGGGTGAAGATAAGATGTTTTGTTTTCTTTTAAAGTAGAATGGACCTATTTTTAGAAGCTTTTTGGGATGGACATGCAAAAAGTGTGAGTTTCCACTTTTGTTACACATTATGATGCAGTTATGAATGCTTTTTACTAGGCTTTCTTCTTGATCTCAGATTAGGGTTTTGGAGAGTTTTATTTAGGAGAAAAACTTAGGGTTTTTCTTAGTTTAGATCATTATTTCTTCCTCTCTTGTTCATGCAGAGAGTTTTGTAAGTATTTTTCCACTCAAATTTTGAGAGTTTTTCACTCCATTCAATAAAACAGCAGAGTTTCCTTTTCTCACTTCTTGTTTATGCTTTGAAATATTAATTTGATGTGTCTTGTGATTCAAATCTATTGAATCATCTTCTTGTATTTTTATTGTAAAGTGATTTGCAAGAGTTGCATGCTAATTTAGGTTGTGCCTTGTGTTTATTCTAAACCTTTGCACAAATCACTTTTGGATTATATGTGTTGTGAGATTGTGAGAATAAATTTTTAAAGAGGTGGTGAGAGTTATTTATTATCATAATCTTCTTAAATTTGGTCATAATCTTAGGTGATAAAATTTCTATCATAAGCTTTAATTCCAGTTCATCCTTCTTCTCTTTACCTAAAAATCATTTAGAATAGGAATTATCATTCAGAGAACAAACTCACTCTGGAGATTCCTTCTTCACTCAAATCACCCACATCTAAAGAAGTTTTTCATGTGTCAATAGATAGTTGAATTTTCTTCAAGCTTAGCATAGGGTGCATATCTAATTGATAACAATAGATCTTGGTCTAGTGAAAGCAGTGGCTAGTTAGGAAGGTTCCTCTACAAATGAAGCACCTAGGTTTGATGGTTCAGATTATTCCTTTTGGAGTGTTATGATGGAGACATATTTGGGGTCTTTAGGGTTTGATGTTTGGATGTCAATTAATAATGGATATACACCACTTGCTACACCTACTACTAATATTGTAGGGAAGAAAGATTATGAGAACAATGAAAAGGAAAAAAGTGATATTCTTTGTGGTTTGACTAGTTCAATGTTTGTTAAGTTATGAATTGTCAAACTACACATGATGTCTAGGATAAGTTAAGAGGAATCTATGAAGGAGACAATAAGGTAAAATTGGCCAAGCTACAAATCATCAAAGCCAAGTTTGAAGGTCTAAAGATGAGTGAGGATGAAAATATTATAGAATATCTTCTTAGAGTTTATGAAATAGTAAACTTTATCAGAGGATTTGAAGAAGAAGTTAAATACAATATCATTGTACAAAATGTCTTAAGATCCATGACTACCAAATATGATTCCAGGATTTCAGCAATAGAGGAAGGAAGAGAGGTAGAAAAACTCACCCTTGATGAGCTACATGGCATATTCACTGTATATGAAATGAGAATGGAAAATGTAAAGCCATCCAAAAGAGAGAAGTTGTGTTCAAGTTTGTAAACAAAGAGAATGAAGTTGCACACAAGAAAGCTAAGGAAGAAGCAACTACATCCAAGTAGGAAGAGACTGATGAAGAAGAATCCAATTTCATCGAAAGACTTAGAAGAGGCTCTAGAAATTACAGAGGTAAGTTACCCTTCAAATTCTTTGACTATGGTAAAGTGGTTCACTTTGCTGCTAAATGTCCATACAACAAGAAGGATAACTCTGAAGAAGAAGTAGATGGTAAAATGAAGAAACCCTACTTCTCTAAGAGAAGAAGTTTTCAGAAAAATAAGTCTACACATCTAAGAGAACATTGATGTATCAGATGTTTGTACTAGTTAAGATGATAACCAAGACTGCTCCTTCTCGATGAAAGAAAATGAATTTCTTTTCATGGAAAAAGAATTAGAAGAACAGAAGGCCAGAAATATTGAAGACCTTGTCAATGAATGTGAAGAGGAAGGAGAGGTTGACCTTGAAGGAGAACTCATATGTGCACTTGATGATATTGATGACCTAAGAGAGGAGATTGAGAAGTTGAAAAAGGAAAATAAGAATTGAAAGAAGCTCACTCAAAAGGAGTCAGACAAGCTAAGCAAGAGTCTTGAAGAATCTAACCAGAATGTGGTAAGCTTGAAGTTGAAAGTGGAAGAAGGTAGGAGGATTTAATAGGTAGTCCAATCTAAGCTATAGTCTAAAGTTGACAGGTGGATGAAGTTGGAAGAAGAAATAGTGGCCCTAAGAAAATATTTAGACAAGGATAGAGAACAAATAGAAAAAGGATTGAAATTGAAAGGAGGATTAGAAATCCTTGATGGAGTTTTGAGAACACAAAATCCATCCAACAAAGAAAAATCTGGTTCAACCCTTGAAAAAGGAAAAAAAACATTTATGGATGCTTTTAGAAAACTATATGAAAGATTTAGAGTAGGAGAAGAGTCCGACACAAATAATTTTTACCAAGAGGACATATTTGAAGATGAAAAGAAGACTTATGAGATAAAGAAATTAGAAGAGGAGAAGAAGCCTTTTGTAGACAAGAAGAATAACCAATTAGTTCCTAATTAGAAAAAGAAGGGACAAGACATAAGAAGAACTGATGCGCAAGGATTCACTAGGGTGAAAGACTTGAAGAAGCCTAGATAAAGAATACCCCCTTATCCATCTCAAGGAAATGCTATGACTAGGTACTCTCCATACTTTTATGGGTATTGTTATACATGTAATCAATTTGGTAATAGGGCTAGAGAATGTAGAATAGTTTCTAAAAGGAGTACAAATTTTGTAAGCAAAAATCTAGTTGCTCCTTTAGTGAATACAAATGTTATGTGTTATAATTGTAACAACTTTGGTCATATTGCCAAAAATTTGTAGAATAAAATTTATAAGACCAAATGTGCAGAATGAGAAAAAGAGAAACCCACCACCTAAAATAAACAAGCAATCCACCACTCTTGTGAAGGAGGAAGACAAAGTGAAAAATAAACCTAAGAAGGTATGGAAAGAAAAAGAGAAGAATCCCACATAATCAATGGTTGCACAATTCACACTTTATGCCAAAAGGAAATATTTATGAGTAATAGATAGCGGGTGCTCCAAACATATGACTAGAGATAAGAGTAAATTCATAAAACTCAAGAAATGTAAAGGAGGATCAGTTAGTTTGGGTGACAACAGTGTATTAAAGATCTTTGGTAAAGGAATATTAAGCTTAGATCGTAAAATACCTATAAAGGATGTCCTCGATGTATAGGGACTAAAGCACAACTTGCTAAGTGTAAATCAAATGTGTGACAATAGTTATAAGGTCACATTTGATTTAGGTGGTTGTGAGATTAGAGTATGTGTAGGATGATCATGGAAAAAATAGGGCCTTAAGTGGCAATAAAATTCAGAAAATCAGAGTTAGGAAACTTGACATAAAAAATTGAATAAGTTATCTATATTATTTCAAAAGTATGTAAGAATATAATATGTAGCAAATTGAATGTAGTTTATAAACTACTAGGTTTATTTTATTTTTTTTAAATCTATTTGGTGAATAATTGAAATTTCAATGCAGTAGTAAAATTTTAGGGAAAAAATAAGAAGTAGGTGTCTGTCTGACCACCCTGACCACAATAAAATGATAATATTTTTTTATAATATTTTAGATATAAGTAGGGGACTCATGTCCCGATGTGATGTATTTTTTTTGTAATTTTTTTCTAAGTAAATAATTAATTATGATTTTTTTTTTACAAATTTTAAAAAATATAAAAACTCATATGTCTAACCACCTTAACTTGGTCAAAACTTCATGAAATTCATTTTTTTTTTTAATCCGATATTATGCGAAGCATAGAATGTGACACATGTTTCAGATTCAAAAAATGTGATACCGTTTGAAAGTTATAGATGTTTTTCAGTCAACCTATCAATTAGGAATTTAATCGTAATTCAAATAGAAAATGAATAATAATAATTTATTAAATTTAAACTAAAACATAATTTATTAAATTTAAATTAAAACATAATTTATATTGGTGGAAAGCTGAGAATCTCCTTTAAAATCCCTTTTCGTTTCATCAATTTTGGGTAAAAAGAAAAGTCGTCAGCCACATGGGCCATCATATCACTTAGATATTGCCATTTTTTGGCCCATCATGATCCTACACATACCCATTAGGAAGGATGGAAAAAAAATTGGACAAGGAGTAAGAACTAATTCCAATATTTACAATATTTAGGAAGTTAAAGGCTAGACCTATCTAATAGATCAAGCTGATGAGAGTTGGTTGTGGCATCGAAGATTAGGGCATGTACACTTTTATAATTTAGTGAAAGTAAGTTCAAAAGGTCTTGTAAGACACTTTCTAAAAATAACTAAGCCTGTAAATACCATTTTCAAAGAATGTTAGCAAGGAAAGCAAACAAGGGTTAAGTTTCAAACAAAGGAATTCTCAAAAACAAAACCCTTACAGTTGATTCATACTAATTTGTATGGTCTAACAAGGGGACTAAAATTTTAAAGATACTCATGTTGCTAATTGATGACTATAGAGGAATTACATGCCTAATCTTTCTAAAGGACAAGTTCTAAGCATTTGAAAGATTCAATATTTTTAGAAAAATGGTTGAGAAGGAAACTAGTAGAAGGATCAAATGCTTGAGATCAAATAGAGGAGGAGAACTAAAATCGGGTGAATTCAGTGAGTATGTTAAAGCAAATGGAATTGAAAGACAATATTTTGCACCAGGAACACCACAACTAAATGGAGTGGTAGAAAGAAAGAAAAAATTTGTTAAAGATATGGCCAGAACAATGTTGAATGAGCCTAAGCTAGAAGATACATTTTTGAGAGAATTAGTACATACAATAGGATATATTTTGAATAGAGTTCAAATTAGAGCACACAATGATAGTACTCCCTATGAACTATGGTATGGAAAGCCTACTTCAGTCAAATACTTCAAGGTATTTGGCATCAAATGGTACACCAAGAGAGAAGATAAATTTAGAAGCTTTGATTCAAGATGTGATGAGGGAATATTCTTAGGGTACTCCACTTAAAGAAAATCTTACAAATGTTATAACAAGAGGCTACACAAGATTGTGGGAAGAATAAATGTCAAGATTGATGAGAGTATTAAACATGCCAAATTTGATAAGAATAAGATTGAAGACAACTCATATTATGAAGAAGAAGATGCAGAAAATAAAGAGGTAGAACAAGAAGAAGAAAATGTTAAATCACCTACCAAATATCTACAAAAAGATCACCTTGCAGATTAGATTATTGGTGATAGAAATGAAGGTGTTCAAATAAGGAGAAGACTTGTAAGAAATAAGGAACACGTAAACTTTTCTCTCTTGTCACAAATTGAGCCTAAAATTCTATATTGAGGCCATCAACGGTGGAAGCTACATAAAGGCCATGGAAGAGGAGCTAAATCAGATTGACAAGAACAAGACATGGGAACTGGTTCATAGACCCCCAAGAAAAATGTGATTGGAACTTGTATACATCTAAAAATGTTCACATTAAATCAAGCCTGATAATTAATTAAATATGAGTTAATTAATCTTCTAAAGTCATCTACATATAAATAAATTTAATTATTTATTTACATTGTTCACTCTCATTTTCCAATTCTTCTAATTTAATTAAATAAATAAGTTTATTTAATTATTACCATTTTCTATCTTCCTCTTAATTAATAAAATAAATTTTATAATTTATTTAAATTAATTATTGCGTTACTTTAAGTTTTAATTTTTAAACTCAAATAAGAATATTCTTCTAAATTCATTCTTCACTTTACATTTAATTAAATATTCTCAATATTTAATTAAACACCTATTTCATCTCTCACACATAATTTAATATTTTTAATTATTTAATTATGGAAGCTTCTAAATTCATTGTCACATAATTAAATTATTTAATTATTTAATTATGGATTTATCCTCAACTACCAAAAAACACCTCATAACTAAAAATGCCAAATGGCTACTTTCCTTCATTTTTGAATGTAAGAGGTTGTGTAGGAGGAAACATTCCCTATATTTCTCTTTAGCTTCCACCTTTCTCTCCAGCTTCTCGATCTTCCACCGTTCATCTTACCAGGCTTGATTTCAACCATCGATCTTTGCCAACTAGGCTTTTGCCTCCAAAATTCTATAAATACAGCCTCTTTGTGCTTTGAAAAAGATCTAGAATCTAAGCAAATATAGCATGAGCATTATAGTTGCATTTATCTAGCATTTAGCAATATTATTTTCTTGAGCATATCATAGCATTTTAGTTTATCATTTTACAATCATAATCCATTTTAGTTTCATAGCTTAATCTCATATCATTTAGCATAGAAATGCATGTTGCATAATCTCATTCTCTAGGTTGTCATTCTGCCAAGCTACTGCTTATACAATCTGAGAGCCAACAATTTACAATGAATCTTTGGAGATAGAGGATAATGGGACTTTTTTAAAGAATCTGTTGTGTTTAGAGTTTTCTTATCTTTAACTTTGATTTCTTTAATATAATGTCGCATTGGTGTGTTTTTTTAACTCTTTTGTTTATTCCACATATTCACACACACATTTTTGGCACCCACCCTAGGGCCCTTGCCCCGTTTTTAATTTTTTATTGCAGGTTTTTTGGCGAGTTACAAATAGGACTCATGGTTTAGTGCATCCCTGCCCTATTTCAATCCATTGCTACTCTATTTTAGCACATATCTATGTTCTTCTAGTGAATTATTGCTTTGTTTTAGCGCATCCATGTGATGTCTTTTAGCACATTTATGCTCTATTTTAGTGCATTTATGTGTTCTTTTAGCACATACAAGATACTATAAATTTTTAATCTTGATTCTAGCACGTCCGCAGAAAAAGATTAATACATTTTGTATAAGGTTAAAATGAAGCAATCCTAGGGTAGTCATTCAAATTTAAAATAAACCAATCCTAGGGTAGTCATCAAACAATTGATTTATCTTGGATTGTTGGTGTAGGTTTTTATTTTCCTAGTGGGTTAATTTATTTTCCCTTAGCCCTAGGTTTTTCCTACACTTAATTAAGCTTGCTTAGGAAAATAAAGTGAGTTTATTATTTAATAACTAGGAAATAAGTGATGAGTTCTTCTCTTCCTTAAAGGGTGGAACTACTTTCCACTTTTGGTGGGCATCTCCACTTTTGGTGGTCCATCTCCACTTTTTGTTGTTGATTCCTATTGGTTGGATTTTCCACCTACCACCTCTCCTAAGTTCTATATAAAATCACTACCTAGCTTGTATTTGTATTCATTATTGCAATACTCTTGCATTAATTCATGCATATTTTCATTGTATCTTTTCAGCTTGGAAGCTCTTAATGCAATTTTGTCACATTGACATTGCATAATCTCTCAGAGTTCTGGTGTGCATTCTTTATGCTTTTCAAGTCTATGTAGCTTTGATTTTCTCTTATAAATTTCTTGGGTTATTCAATCTATTTTAGATTTCTAACATGGATAAAATGAATCCCATGTATTTTGTGAAGCAACATCTTCATTTAGTTTAACAAATTTTCATTTGGGATTAAAATTGGATAGAATTGTTTGTTGTGATTATCAAGTGATAGGCCTATGTTCTCCCCTTAACTGGATGATAAAAATGCCAAACTCATCTTTTCATTTCATATATTTAATGCTTTATTAAAACCTTTAGAAGGCCTTCTCTTGTGGGAAAAAGTACTCACCCAAGAGGAACAACCTAAGTGGGAACCCCTGAAGCCAATGATTCCAACCCACTATAATCAAATGGGAGTTGTTGATGAAAATCCACTTGATAGTAGTGTGTAAGATAACCATCCCCAAATCCTTTGTTCTAAAGGTTGGGAGGTCTCCTGAGGGAATATATCATTGTCCGCACTGAATGGAAACCCTTACTACAAACCTTAGTGTATAACCTAACCAAGTCAGTAGCCAAACATTATAATACTCACAGTGCAAGGGGAGGGAAGAATCTTCCCCCAAGACACTGACCATATAATTGCCCAGGACCGTTTGCTCAAGGGATTGAGAAATCTAACTTTGAGTACACACCTGGAAAAAACAAAAACATGGGTTCCCTCTAGGGGGTGACACAACTGTGTGAGTCGACACAATTCTAAGATGTGGGATGTGATGATTATGATGCACTTTTTGACAATTAAGAGTGAGTCTATTTGAAGTGTTTTTTTTTGTTCAAATACCTATGAAAATTTTAGAGAACATACACTTTTTGTTTAGATTTTAGGACTTTAAAAACAACTATTTTCCTACTACATGTCATGTTTTTCAAACATTAATTTAGATAAAGATCATCCAATTCAGAAAACTATCAAAACATGTTTGTTTTAGCGCATTGACTAGATCTTCTAGTGCATCCATGCTCTATTCTAGTGCATCCCTACTCTACTCTAGCACATTTATGCTCTGTTATAATGCATCTATGCTCTGTTTTAGTGCATCCATGCAACATTCTAGCACATTGATATGATATTTTAGTGCATTCATTGAAAAGTTTAGCGCATTCCTGGCACTGAGTAGTGCATATATTTTTTGATTCAAGAGAATTTTTTTTCGCAATCTTCCACCAAATCCGATCTTTTATATGCTCAAGGTCTAGAAATTTGCAACCTTTGTTAATAAATCCCTTAAGAAAAGGATCACGAAACCAAAAAGGTCCCATAGTTACAAGAAGCTTTTGAAAAGGAGATGCTTTTTATACCAAATTCAAAAAGTTATGCTTGAGAATCGAACTTTCATCCATCGACTTTTCTAGGGGATTTACTGATGATTTTTCTTTAGAGCCTTTATATTCCCAAGATTTCTTTCAACAAAGAGCTCTTTCATAGAAGCATAATCATAGTCATCCCATTCATCCCTCTTTCATCCTACAAACTGTAATTTAGTAGTCCAATCATCTAGATCAAGTGTTGCAATAGAGGACTTGGAAGCATTAGGCTTTTGTGAATTCCTTATTTTCTCAAACTAAGATCAAAACATCACAAAGTGCATCATCACATCCTTTTCTGATTTCTAGTTTAATTCCCATAATAGGATCATCATCCTTCAATCCATGGAATCACAAACTAAAAATTAGAAATTTATTTAGTCATATCAATAGAATCCATCATTCTATTCTAAGGCATCCAATAAATTGCACTCTCCCATTTTGTGATCAAAGTTAGTAAAAATTTGGTACAAGCATACGCCT
This sequence comes from Sequoiadendron giganteum, assembly GCA_007115665.2. Classification (NCBI taxonomy): domain Eukaryota; kingdom Viridiplantae; phylum Streptophyta; class Pinopsida; order Cupressales; family Cupressaceae; genus Sequoiadendron; species Sequoiadendron giganteum. The sequence goes on from CM021110.1 coordinate 346,329,401, forward strand.
GTTGTCACGAGATCCCAAAAGCACCAAGAAGAAGACAAAAGGAAAAATCCATTTGGCAACATGGATGATAGAGACAATAATTTTGATAGGTTTCATCTTGGGAATAATTCAAATGATAATGAAATAACCGAGGAGTTACTTCAAGAAGCTAAACAGGATCCACAATTTCATACTCTCTTGGACTGGATTTTAGAGTGGAACACAAAAATATACTTTCTTCTGTTAACAAACCAAGGAGCTAAACTACCCTCTGATTTTGATACTGAGAAAATTAGTGAAGATACTAAAAGAGTTGCAACCCCCTTAAATGATTTTAGTCCTCTTACCCAAAAAATAAGAGCACTACAGGGACAAATTAAAGAAATATGTTTTGGAAGATATCTACCCATATCCTTTCAACAAGAATCTCAACATGATTCCTTTTCCAAAGCATTGTGAAATCTTAAAATTTGACAGGTACAATGGGAAAATGAATCTTATTGATCATGTGAGGGAATTTCAAAATATGAGCTTAGAATTTGCTCATGAAGATACATACCTGATGCAATTATTTCCATGAAGCTTAGGTGGACAATCCATGGAGTGGCTTTCCAAAATCACTCCCCCCATCAAAATTTTTGAGGATTTAATCAATAAATTCATATCTCTATACTCCTACAATAAACAACATCAAATAACCATGCTTGATTTGTGCAAAGCAAAGAAAAAGACTATGGCACCCTTCATCACAGTTTTGCAAGGATGGAGAAGGTTATTTGCAAGATATTCTCATCTAGTTCTTGAAAAGGAAAAGATGGAAATATTTATTGACAGTCTAAATCAAGAAATGAACTTTATAGGCTCAATCTTCATTTTCCTCAATCATTTGAGAAATTGATTGAAAACTCGATCACTATCAAAGGAGCCTTGGTCAAGAGAGGAGTCCTTAAGTTGGACAAAGATGATCCAAATTTGTATAATCATAAGAACAAAAATAATGATAAATCAAGGTTTTGGACTAGAAATAAGAATGTTGTAAATGATGGGGTGGTAGATGCCAACAATGTGAAAGAAAATCCAGCCATTCCCAATGTATCAGGTATTCAACACAACAACAAGAATTCTATAAATTCTACTAACCAAGGCAATAACAATTCCAACCAGGGAAAGAATGCTAATCAAGGAAATATGGCCAATAATCATGGTAATTTCAATAATAATACTGGCAGCAATCAAAATTCAAATGCACCCAAATCATAGTTTTTTCTCAAACTGACATAGTTTAACTCCCTTGGGTCAGTCTCTTGAATCAATTCTCAAAGATATTTTGAATCAAAATGCCATCACATTGCCACTACAAATAGATTATGAGTTGCAATTCAAACCACCATCATGGAATGACTCGTATTATTGCAATTATCATAGGTGCAAAGGTCATAGGACGAATAATTTCCAAGGTTTGAAAAAATTTCTCCAAGATTTGATCGATAATCGCACCATAACTATTGAAGGACATCATACCAATGAAGATCATCAGGCATTCAAGGACCCTCTTCCCAATTATCAAAACGAAAATCTTCAGGTGATAAAGGAAAAAATGTAAATCATGTCTATGACACCACAATCAATCATATCTATATGGATGAACAACAAGTCAACATCATCAAGGTCAAAGGAAAGCAAGAGTATCAAGAAGTTAATGCAACAACAAGGGGACAGGCTAAAATTGTTGTAAAAGGAAGTTCATCCAAATCCACTATTCCCCCTCTAAGGTAGTACAATTTAGTCGATCAATTACAGAAAATAGTGGTTCAAATTTCTATCTTGGAACTTCTTCAGATATCTCTGGTGCATAAGAACATTCTGGAGAGGGCTCTCATTTCACAGCCGTATCTCCTGATTTGGATATTGATAAATTTCAAGCCATGGTAGGACACTTTTCCTCACCCAAATGCCTATCCTTTTCTGAGAAAGATGATGCCTCCATGACTCATCCCCATAATTAATCACTTTATCTAGAGGTCATGGTTCATAAAACCAAAATCAGATGTGTCTTAATAGATGGGGAGCCAGTCTAAATATTTTCACTTTAAAATTGGCTCTTACCTTAGGGTATTTTGAAGAGTCTATTGATCTAAGGATAAAAATAACAATCAAAGAATATGATGATGAGGAATGAGCTTCTAAGGGCCTCATCATGCTACTTATCAGAGTGGGACTTGTTGTAAAGAACACTTTTTGTCAGGTTCTGGATTGAGACTTATCTTATAACATACTTTTGGGTCGACCATGTATCCATGAGTTGCAAGCAATACCATCTACATACCAACAATGTCTAAAAATTTTGTATGAGGGACAAGAAATAACCATACTAGCAAATCATAACAACAGTCAAATTTGTTCTAACCTTAGAAAAACTCAGGACACCTTTTTCTTGCATAATAGAGAGGCTCTTGTTGTTTCTACGTCCAAACACAATGATCAAACAAGGGAGTTGACAAAAAGATTTGATACAAAGCTACAATTAAACGATAAAAGAGTGGGAGAATATTCACTATGTCTCTCTAACCTACCTATCTCGCCAAGGTCACATAGTCAGCCTATAGTAACCACACAACAAGTTGCAGTGGATTGCACATCAGGAACACAAGCCACAACCCCCACCACCATGTTTTATGGGAAATTCATCAAGGCTAACACTCAAGAAAGTGAAGAAGATCGAGCTATTCTCAATTGGCTTTGTAAAGATGAAGATGAATCTACCCAACATGTCAAATTACCTATTGAGCAATATGGGAAGGGCTATACAATAATGCAATGAATGGGTTATGAGGGGACTGGCCCCATAGGAAAAATAAAAGAAGGAATTGTGGAACCCATTGAACCAAAAACAACGTATCCAAAAGATAAAACTAGACTTGGGTATGGTTAAGATGCAAAGGAAGCAATCTAAAAGAAATCCCATGAAGAGATAGCTGAAACAATTCTGAGATTGTAGGAGAATTATGACACTGATTCAAATGAGTATGAATGGGATACCATTTATAATGATGAATTTTCGAGAGACAAACAGGTGGATGTTATACAAAAATATACACCCATGCTCACACAAGGAGAAAGTTCAAGACCTTCACTTGACTATATACTTAAAAGCAACCATGACTCGAGTGATGATGATTCAATTCAAGGTGAGATGGATAATCAATAGGAGGATACCATCATAGATCTTCCCCATAGTGAGAATGATAACCATGTCATGACCTTAAATTCTAGTGACCTCGCCCAACTAGACGATCCCCTGCCTTTAGTCCATCCCGAGCTTATTGATTGGGAATCACTTGAACCAATTGATATCCCCATATTCTCAGATGACTAAACCATTGTAAATTTTCTTTTCTCTTCCAGCCTAGAAACAGGTTCCACTAATGAATCTCATGATGAAATTCTCAGCCAGGACAGTGCCAAGTTTCTTAGCTATAAAGTTAACAATATAAAAGATAGATCTAATGGTGAAAACATAAAATAGGCATTATTAGATCATGAAAAAGTAAAAATAAAGAGCGTATTTGATAGTGAAAACCTTTCAAAGGAACTGAAAGATGAGAAACTTGACACTCTCCCTGAACACTATCAGGAGAGATCTTCTATTTTGATAGAACCAACAAAAACAATCAATATAGGCACTGCAAAAAAGCCGAAGATTCTGCAACTTGTTGCATCATTGACAGAGGAAGAAATTCTAAAATTCATAGCATTCCTAAATGATAATCAAATCAATTTTGGTTGGTCATATGCAGATATGCCTGGATTGGATCCAAATCTTATCATGCGCCATTTTTCCATAATGCCAAGGGCAAAACCTGTGAAACAAAAGCTCAGAAAGATGCATTTGCATGTTGCACTACTAGTCAAAGAAGAATTGACGAAACTGTTGGATTTAGGATTCATTCGGTCTATCGACTATGCAGAATGGATCTCCAACATTGTACCAATGTTGAAACTAGATGGAAGAATCAAAATATTTATAGATTTTAGGGATCTAAATAAAGTGTGTCCAAAAGATGATTTTCCTCTACTAAACATTGACATGATTATGGATTTGACAATTGGGTAAGCCATGTATTCACTGATGGATGGATTTTCTGTGTACAATCAGATCAAGATCACACCTGAAGATCAAGAGAAGACCGCATTCACATGTCCATAGGGTACATATTGTTGGAATGTAATGTCGGTCGGACTCAAAAATGTAGGAGCAACATATCAACGAGCAATGACTACAATTTTTCATGACATGATGCACACATTCATGGTATGTAGATTATCTTTTAATAAAATCTTACACAAGAGAGGGACATCGAGATATCTTATCTAAGATCTTTATCAGAATGGAAAAATTTAAGGTCAGAATCAATATAAAGAAATGTGTCTTTGGGGTTAAATCTAGAAAACTCTTAGGCTATATTGTGTCAAAAAAAGGAATAGAAGTAGATCTAGTGAAGTTCCAAGACATCCTAGAAATTCCACCACCAAGGAACATCAGTCAACCATGATCATTGCAAGGATGACTACAATCCATCAGGAGATTCATCACAAGCTGGTAGACAAGATTTTTCCTTTCACGCATCTCTTACATAAAAATGTTCCATTCAAATGGGAAGACAAGTACATGAAGAAGCATTTGATCAAATCAAGCAGTATCTAGTGAGCCCACCAGTACTAGGAGAACCACTCATACTGTACATTTCTACCATAGAAGTATCCCTAGGGGAATTATTGTCACAAGAGGACAAAACGGGAAAAGAATGAGTTGTATATTACATCAACATGACATTAACAAGCCATGAGCTAAACTAAACTTTCATTGAGAAGGCTTGTTTGGAAGTAGTGTTTGCTTCCCAAAAGTTGTGGCACTATATGTTAGCTCATACAGTCAAACTTGTGGCTAAAATCGATTCCTTAAAGTATCTTCTGAGCAAAGAAACCTTAACTGGTAAGTTAGCTAAACGGGTAATGATCCTCAGTGAGGTCAACATTCACTATGTGGATCAAAAGGCAATCAATGGGCGGGTCATAATAGATCAGTTGGAGGAAGAACCTTTACAAACAAATCATCCAATGAACATCGAATTTTCTGACGCTAATGTTTTCACAACAACGACCAAGTAGTCATGGACACTTTATTTTGATGGGCCCTATACACGACATGGCTCTAGGAAAGGAATTATTTTTGTCACACCTCATGGACATACCATTCCAAAGTCTTATCGGTTGATGTTTCCTTGCACCAATAGCATAGCCGAATATGAAGCACTACTTATTGGAATGAGAATAGAATTGGACTGGAAGATCACAGAGCTACAATTTTATGGTGATTCACAACTCATCATTAATCAAATAAATGATGACTATCAGACTAAAGATTACAAGTTGATGCCTTATAAAAATATGGTAGATAATTTCAAGAATTATTTTGCTAAGATCATGTTCATGTAGATTTTGCGGATTGACAACAAAGTTGCAAATGCCATGACTACAATTGCTTCATTATTACAATTATCATAAAACCAAGCTCGATATGAATTCCTGGTGGAACAACTATTTTCCCTTGCCTATAATAATCCCAAAACCCAAATCATCTGTCACTTGACTGTTTATGATTCCCCTTATATGGAAAAATCTATGCCTATTTGAAAGATACTATCTTACCCCTAGATTTGTCCTGGAATCCAAAAAGAAATTTCATACACCAATCTTCTCACTATACCCTAATTGTTGATACCTTATACCGATGTGGTCTTGATGGTACCCTCCTTAGATTTCTCCAACGTGATGAATTCGAGAAAGCCTTACAAGAGGTCCATGGTGGTATTTGTGGGACTCATTCAAGTGGACTAGCCTTGGCTAAGAAACTTGTCAGAATGGGTTATTATTGGCCAACCACGGAAAAGGAATCCTTCACCTTTGTAAATAAATTTCTGAAATATCAGATTCACAGAAATCTCATTCACACTCTTGCTCAAGAGCTACAACCCTTCACTACCACATGGCCTTTTGTTCAATGGGGATTAGATTTGGTTGGAAAATTACACCCCTCTTCATCAAATGGGCATAAGTTTATACTCACAGCCACAAATTTTTTTAGCAACTGGATTGAAGTTGTTTCATTGACAATGGTAACCAACATATCTTTCATCCTAAATTATATCATATGTCAGTATGGCATTCCCAACTTCATTATCATGGATAATGGAAGACCTTTTAAAAATCAAGATGTTGATGAACTTTGTGAAATATTTCATATCCAACACAGGTTCTCTACACCTTATTATCCATAGGGAAATGGCCAAGCAGAAGCTTCAAATAAGACAATTTCGAAGATCCTGAAGAAGAAGGTAAATGATGTCATTCGTGATTGGCATGTCTAGTTAAATCTAGCTTTGTGGGCATACAAAACTAGTATTCACATGCTAACAGGAGCCACCCCATATGCCTTGGTTTATGGAGAAAAAGCAATCTTGCCACTAGAAGTTGAGATTCCCTCACTATGAGTCTCACTAAAGGGACTCATAACTGATGAGGATTATAGATTTTTTAGACTGCAAGAACTAGAGCTAATTGATGAAAGATGACTGCTAGTGTAATTAAGTAATTAATTATTACACTAGCATAAGTTAACTTAGGTTTTAATTAATCACATTAGTCCTAAGTTGCATTTAATCATTTAATAAAGTTGTTGAGATAAGATTCCTTTCTAGAAGATGAGTTGTCTTTTCTATAACTTATCTCCATCTTGTTATCATTACCTAGGTAGTTGGTTAGGGTTTTTTATTGTCACATGAAGTGTGATTTGAACACTTGGCAACATCCTTTTCATTCTAGGTTTAGCACTTGCCTATATAATCAGGCATATGTACTCTTTGTAATTATCCATCTATCAATCAATCAATACTTTCTTTGTGGTTGAATATTTCTTCAAATCCTTGTTTGTTTTCTCTATCCATTCTCTTCCTTGTGACAGGTATCCATTTGCATGCAGGTGATCTTGAAGTCTGAAGTTGGTTTTGACAGCTTCTATATGGTATCAGAGCTTTCCTGTTGCATGTTTGTTCTTGTTTAAAGAGTTTGGAGCTATTTGGAGCTACAAGGGTTTGTTGCATGTCATTTTTTATTGGAGTCGTCATCATATTTGCTTCAAAAATCCAGTTTTCACTCATTTGCAGGAAAAATGATTTATGGGTTTTGTAGCTAGCGTCAAAATCTAAACTGGGTATCTTTTAGATTTTGCATATCTTACACAGATTTGGAGAAAATCGCAGTTTAAAAAGCGTTAGGCGTCATTTTTCTCCTAGTTGAAGGTAAAAAAAATCTTTTTTTTTTTCATATTCTGCTTGTTGGATCAAGAAACGATTTCTGGGTTTTATTTCTAGCATCAAAATATTTTTGGGTTTTTGTTTTTGTCTACAAACAATGAGTAGATTTTCTAGAAATCAAGTTAGAAATAAACATTTTTTGCTAAAAAATTCGTTTCCTGCAAGCTAAATTCAATTTTTGAAAAATTCATAACTTTTGGGTATGGTGTCCATTTTTGGCAAATGAGATATTGACGAAAAACTTGTTTCGAACACTTCATAATGGTGTAGGCCATTTTTTCAGATTTGGTCATCTACAGAAATTTGAAGTTATTTTTCATCATGGAGGCAGATGTGAACATTCATTAGTGCATGCACTATTTCCTTTTTTGTATGCATTAGGTTTGCATTTTCTCTTTGTTTTATGCATGTTTTGCATATTCTCTCCTTTTGCAATCATTGAGTATTGTAATAAATGAACTGATATAAAGTTCCATCAAGGGGGTTTCTTGCATAATAATCTAATTAGAGTGTGCATGCACATTGATCTTCATTGTGTTTTGATGACAACTCGCATGGGTTGTAATTTGGTTTCTTAGTTTCTTTTGGCCATATTTTGTCTTAGCTTGACACATATTAGATTCATTTCGGATCCATCTCATTTTGAGGGCCACTAAATTTGTGGTTAATGTTCTTGAGTCTTTATGGTACTTGTTCTCATGGGAAAGTTTTAGTCTCAGTTTGACATCGGCATCGAGATTCACGACTTCCAAATTTTGTCATCATTCTATCATCTACTGTTGCTTTATGGATTCCAGGGTTGTTCCAATTTGGTGTTTTCGAGTGCTCCGTGGCATCGGGTCTGCTGTTGCATTATTATGATTCTGATATGATTTCTTGTAAATAGAAGTATCTTTCCTTGTTTGTCGGATTGCAGTTCCAGTGTTACTCCACAGTGTTCTTTCAGTGCTTCTTTGTAGTAGTCATCTCATTATAGGGGGGTTTGTCCCACTGGGTTTTCTTTCTCTACCTCATTATTGCATTTGTACATGGGTACCTGATCAGGCCTTGTTGTTGGGACCCATTCATTCTTTCTTTCATTCATCTTAGTTTTAGGTGCATGCTTATTTAGTCTCCCTAAGTTGCACTTATGGGGGGGTGTTAGAGTAATTAATTAATTAATTATTACACTAGCATAAGTTAACTTAGGTTTTAATTAATCACATTAGTCCTAAGTTGCATTTAATCATTTAATAAAGTTGTTGAGATAAAATTCCCTTCTAGAAGATGAGTTGTCTTTTCTAGAACTTATCTCCATCTTGTTATCATTCCCTAGGTAGTTGGTTAGGGTTTCTTATTGTCACATGAAGTGTGATTTGAACACTTGGCAACATCCTTTTCATTATAGGTTTAGCACTTGCCTATATAATCAAGCATATGTACTATTTGTAATTATCCATCTATCAATCAATCAATACTTTCTTTGTGGTTGAATATTTCTTCAAACCCTTGTTTGTTTTCTCTATCCATTCTCTTCCTTGTGACAGGTATCCATTTGCATGCAGGTGATCTTGGAGTCTGAAGTTGATTTTGACAACTTCTACAATGACAAAGTGCATTCAATCACCTAAATGGTTATCAACAAGTAATATCTTGCAACTACAATCACAGAGTTAGACCACACACATTTCAAGTGGGTGACTTGGTCCTGAAAGAAAATCCTCGCAACCAACAAGATCGGGAGAAGAAAGGAATGTTCAAGCCCAATTGGTTGGACCAATTCATCATCATTGTAGCATATGGTTCAGGAGAATATCAGTTATATACACCAGAAGGGGACCTATTTGAAGATCCAATCAACAACATCCATTTGAAGAAGTTCTATGTTTAGAAAATACAAAAAAATAGCATAAAAAGTCATTAAAAATCATAAAAATCTTAAAATATCCTAAAACAATTGTTTCCTTGATGAAAACCTAGAAAATAGGCATCTTGGTGACAACAACAAAAAATAAATAAAAATAGATGAAAAAAATACGAAAAAAAAGAAAAAAAAAATCGTTGCCTTGATGAAAAACTAGAAAATAGGCATCTTGGTAACGACAAAAAAATCACAAACTCTAAAAAAGTGTAATAAAAACAAATGGTGAAAACCTAACAAATAGGCACTATTTGTGATTTAGTCGGCTCTTCCATCTTTTAGGTTATGTCCTGCATCGTTCATTCATAGCCATTTGTATCAGCATCAAATCCATACCTTGCCATCATATCCGCATCATGCACACAACATTTCCTAGAAGCAATAAGGATTTCATCATGGCTTGATGATCATTGCTTATATTCCAGGAAGTAGGTGGTCTCTAATCTAGAGTCAAAGTGAAAACTCGGTGGGGGAAATCAACTCTTGAGTCTTTGAGCAAACAAATGACAACATTCATCAAGTATCAAAATATCATATCAACAATTAAATATCCGATCGAGCCTATTAAAACCAACTATGAGACAAACTAAACAAAATTGATGATCTTAATCTGAATAAAATGATTGGTACACTTAAAGCTTAAGTTGAATTGTTGTTTTGAAATTTGATGACATCATATCTCTGGAGTGGCTCAATGATGTACTGAACTAGAGTCACCGAGAAGGAGTATGATTTTTCTTTGTTTTTTTTCTGTAAGTTAATCATTATTATTGTGCAAATTTGTCACGAGACATGGTTTACAAAATTATCATTGGTGACATTTCAGGATTTACATAGGAAAAGGGTCAACTTCTGTTTGTTTATTCAAGCAATATTCAGGTCATCTCGGTTCAATTATACCTTGATGCTTGTATTAACTTTCTATATCAAACATCATGAAAGTTGTACTCAAGACATTATCATGGCAGATCTACCCTATGATTCTTGTACTAACTTCCAACATTTCAAAAGGCTCAATGATGATAAACAAGCATAAAATTGGCTCATAGAATGACAACAGTGTATAGTTCATTTTGCATAGTTAGGTTTACACAATTCATATAGATTGCATTTATTTTGCAGTTGTATAATAAATTTTTGGAGGCTGGAAAAGATATCAAAACCAATATGTCTCTTTTGAACAAAAGATTGAGTAGAGTTAGATATTGGCTGAAATCATTCTAATTTCATTTTCATTTCATCATCTTCATATTATTTCACCATTTTCAGTATCATTTTCATGTTATTTTTATCATTCATTCTTTATCACTTCATTTTCATTTATGTTATCATTTGCATATCCTCATTTTTCATTTCATTTTCATCTTCATATCATCATCATTATTAGTTTCATTTCATTTCATTATCATTTGCATATCATCGTTTTCATATTCATATTATTTTCACATCATTTTCACATCATCATTTTCATGTTCATTATCATTAATGTTTGCATATCATTTTATCATCTCATCATTTCATTATCACATTTGCATATCATATCATATCATCAATATCATATTTTCACATCATTTTATCATTCATTAATTATCATTACCATGGAATTTTCATTTATCATTATCATTTTCATTTAAAAATCATTCCATCATTATACATAACCATACATTGGAAAAGAATAAAATACATCCATTATATCCATTTCATCACTAATTTTTTTTCATCCATAATCAATACATTTTTCCATACATCATAAAAAATCATAAGATCATTCACATTTCATTTGCATCATCCATCATAATATGTTTTTCATATTCATCATATCAAATTCATAAACATCATCATCATAATCATAAGCAACATGGCATATAGAAATAGAAATGTATACATAAACATCCATCACAACATAATAAAAGACACATGCACATCAAAATCACCACTGCATATCATATAATCTCATCAAATAAATGTGCAAAGGTACAATGATATCAAATGTCCAAGAGAGATGTATAAAATGTGACAAAAATTATGTATACAGAGTCATCAATGAGGAGGATCAGAGTGAGTACCATGGTTGTTGCTGCCACCGGAAGTAGTAGGCCTGGTTAGATCTCTGCCACTGGTACCACCTATCTCTCGTCTGACTGGATGAACCAAACTCTTGATGGCATTCCTGGTATGACTGTGTGAGTGAGTGTGAGATATAGTGCCTAACTATGTGAAAGTTATCCTCTGCTCAGGAGATACCACCTCACAATACCTCATCTTGTAATGCTCAGCCTCCCAAGTAGTCTCCAGTCCCTCTACCATAACCTCTCCAATAGAGGTACCCTCCATAGATCTCAACAGTCTCTCTACTATGCCCTCTGCCTTCTGGCAGTGTTGTCTTAAAATAGCTCTCTCTGCAATCAGTTGGGCTACCTATGGGTTTGGGGGTGGTGGTTGTGCCATCTATTCCTATAGCTATGAGATAGTAACCTGAGCCTATGCTAATTGGCTCTAGAGATCCTATACCTATGTCTGAAGTGTGTCAATATGTCTCTGCTACTCTTGTGATGGAGCCCTGATAGTAATCTGTGAGGGGCCTACAGCTGGATGATCCACTATCCTCACTATCCTCGGTTGGGTCTTGAATGGAACATCAAAAATGACTCTCTCTCCACCACCCCCATCATCCCCATCATCATCATCATCATTTTCATCCTCACTCTCATCTCTATCAATATTCATATCATCATAACTGCCTGCATCCTCTCCTCCTCCTCTGGTAGGTTGATCTACCTCTTCCTATGCCTATGCATGTGGCTGTCTCTGAGCACGTTGTATTGTTGGTCCATCTAGAATTGGGGAAGGATCATCTAGGCTCTTCAATATTAGAAATGGATGTGTGGAAATATGTTGCATACTCCTCGGTCATCTATGCATCTATAATGTCTAGCCTATAATCCCAAAAATATGGTTGTAGGCCTAGGTACTCTTCCCTAGTTGCCTCATATGGGATAAATGGATCCCACTCTACAACATCCTCTCGTCATCTAGCATAATGAGCTACGCCCTATGGAATGAATTGTACCTAGCCGAATTGTCTGAGAACTCGCATAACCAAAAATCTCTCAATAATAAATGGGGTCCTCCCGATGAACTATCTAGATATGCTGCAATGGGGAAGCTCAATATCATCCTCATCCTAGGCCTTGCAATCAACATATGGCCTCCAGATCACTGTATCCATATCATCAAGAACTCTCTTCTAGTCTTCCAACTTTCCCAGCTTAGGCTGGACAAGTGGACCTGTGTATGCATAAACGTATGGTCAGCCAATGGGACAATCTCTCCCTGCAAAGGGGCAGGTGATAGCAATGTTCTCCCACACCCAAATATGAAGAATCATGACCCTAAAAGATATACTCTTCCAGCTTGTATATACCACCTGATGTAAATCATGGTATAGGTGGGCTAACATACATGATCCCCATGCATACCTAGTCTGATGGAGGATCATGTCCTCTAGAATGTGACCCCAACCAACCGACAGTCCCTTTTACCTATGGTTGAGACATAAGAAGCCACCAATGAAGCCAACCAAAACTAAAGGAAGTGGGGCATAACCCTCAACCATCTCTCTCCATGGGATCTTGTATCTACAAACATGCAGATCCTAAAATAATCATCACAAAGCATTTGTCCCCCCAATTTCCTTGTGGTTGTAGACCACAATCTTGCCTACCACTAGGATCCCTAGAATCTTCTACACATCCTTGGGTGTGACTGTAATCTCTCCAGTGGGAAAGTGAAAGGTGTTATGCTAACTTTTCCACCACTCGACTAAAGTTTTCAACAATGCCCTATTGACCCTATATTGTGGGATCCTAAGTAGGGAACCCAAACCACATCTGGAAATCACGCCAACCTCAGGTTATGATAGTCTAGGAATCATCTCCTAGGTCCTCGAAAATCTCTCTCTAATCTAGAGGATTTTAAAATCCTCCTATACATCATATCAATATCAATCAATCAAATCATATCATCAAAAAGGTGCATCAATCTATCAGAAAATCAAGCAATCATGCAAAATAAAATCAACATCAAATCATCATTACTATTTTTTTTTCATCAAGCATGAAGGAAAATTTATCATTTCTACTATTTATTTTTCATCAAGCATAAAGACAAATTTATTATTTCTACTATTTTTTTTTCATCAAGCATGAGGACAAATTTATCAGCCAAACAACATTTTTACTATATTTCAGAAAGAAAATTTATCAGAATCAACATCATCAAAACAATCATTTTACTATTTGTTTTCAAAATGAGAACAAATATATCAAATCATCATCAAAATCAGACCATTCATCCTTGATGCTACTCAATTTCATCAAATCAGTTGTCTAATATAGCAACAAACATCAAGCAATTATCAATTGATCTTCAAACAATCAAAAACAACAAAATTTCAGGGATGCGCTAAAACAAACCATCTATGCGCTAAATTAGAAAATGTGTTAGTTTATCCATGAATCTGCTAATACATAGGGTAAATGCACTACTCTATCCAATCAATGCGCTAGAATATCAAATGTATGTGCTAATCAAGCAAATGCGCTAAAGCCCTAAATCAATGTGCTAATTGATCATCCTATGTGCGAGATCTAATCTATGCACTAATCTATCACACCTATGCACTAAAATGACCTATGTGCTAAGCTATCAATTTAATGTGGTTATGTGTGGCATATATGCATTAACCTAGATTTTATATTCTACCTAGCTTATGTGCTAATTGAGGCCTCATGTGTGCTAAAACATAAATTCAAATTTCTAAAAAATTCAATAATTCAAAAATTCATCCAAAATTCAAGCGAAAATTGACAAGGAAGGTTTCATGATCTTACCGAAGGTTCATACCCGGCTAGTCGATGATGTCATCAAACCCGCTCGAATATGTCGCTCATATTGGGTCAACATCTTGATTCTCCTCTCTCAGAGCTCTGTTTTCATCAAAATACAACTATTCAAATGACAATAACTTTTACCTTTTTCCACCTTTTAAGGGGGTAAATAAGGTAAGGTTATTTTTATTTTTCACCACGCGGAGCACTATTTAGGGAGATAAATCTAGGCAAACCTACTTTAAATCATTTAAAATCTTCAAATCATTATCAAAATCTTCAAACTCGCGATTTATCTCCCAAGGGGGCATCTAGCATCATCAATCAATTTTTCAAAGTTAGGGGCAAAAATTTTTTTGTTATCTGAATTTTTCTTTGAAGCAATGCATAAAACACATCACTTCAAAGAGGGGTAAAATGTATACATCTAAAAATGGTCACATTAAATCAAGCCTAGTAATTAATTAAGTATGAGTTATTTAATTAATCTTCTAAAGTCATCTACATATAAGTAAATTTAATTATTTATTTATATTGTTCACTCTCACTTTCTAATTCTTCTAATTTAATTAAATAAATAAGTTTATTTAATTATTACCATTTTCCACCTTTCTCTTAATTAATTAAATAAATTTTATAATTTATTTAAATTAATTATCGTGTTACTTTAAGTTTGAATTTTTAAATTCAAATAAGAATATTCTTCTAAATTCATTCTTCACTTCACATTTAATTAAATATTCTAGATATTTAATTAAACACCTATTTCATCTCTCACACATAATTTAATATTTTTAATTATTTAATTATGGAAGCTTCTAAATTCATTGTCACATATAATTAAATAATTTAATTATTTAATTATGGATTTATCCTCAACTACCAACTAACTCCTCATAACTAAAAATTCCAAATGACTACTTTCCTTCATTTTTGAATGGAAGAGGTTGTGTAGGAGGAAACATTCCCCATCTTTCTCTCCAACTTCTCGATCTTCCACCATTCATCTTACCAGACTTGATTTCAACTGTCGATCTTTGCCAACTAGGCTTTTGCCTCCAACATTCTATAAATATAGCCTCTTTGTGCTTTGAAAAGGATCTAGAATCTAAACGAATATAGCATGAGAATTATAGTTGCATTTATCCAACATTTAGCAATCTTATTTTCTTGAGCATATCATAGCATTTTAGTTTATCATTTTACAATCATAATCCATTTTAGTTTCATAGCTTAATCTCATATCATTTAGTATAGAAATGCATGTTTCATAATCTCATTCTCTACATTGTCATTATGCCAAGCTACTACTTATACAATCTGAGAGCTAGTAGCTTACAACAAATCCTTGGAGATAGAGGACAATGGGACGTCTTTAAAGAACTTGTTGTGTTTAGAGTTTGCTTATCTTTAACTTTGATTTCTTTAATATAATGTCGCATTGGTGTGTTTGTTTAACTCTTTAGTTTATTCCACATATTCACACACACAAAAATAAATGGGTGTTTAGAAATAAGTTCAATGAAGATGGAGTCATTGTAAAAAACAAGAAAATATTGGTGTGCAAGGGTTATGTTCAAGTTGAGGGCATTGAGTTTGAAGAAAAATTTGTATTAGTTGCAAGATTAAAACTAATAAGAATGCTTCTTTCATTTTTCAGTTTACAAAGGGTTTAAAGTATATTAGATTGATGTTAAATTTACATTTCTAAATGGAAAAATTGAAGAAGAAGTCTACATAAAACAACCAGAGGGATTCCAGCTATCAAAAGAGGAAGATTATGTTTGCAGATTGAGAAAAGCATTGTACGGTCTAAAATAAGTACCTAGAGCATGGCACTCAAGACTGGACTAATATCTACAACAAGGATTCAAAAGGGGATGTGCAAACAATAATTTGTATTTTAAATCAAAAGATGAGCAAATGATTAATGTTGTATTTATGTGGATGACATCATATTTGGTGGTAGCAATGATAAAATGCGTAAAGTGTTTTGTACTCACATGCACAATGAATTTGAGATGTCAATGGTAAGAGAATTTTTATTTTTCCTTGGTTTACAAATTTTCCAAACTAATGATGGGATATTTGTATCTCAAACTATGTTAAGGAAATGCTTAAGAAATTTGGGATGGAAGGTAGTAGACTAGTCAATACCTCCATGATAACTAGTTGCAAGTTGAGAAAATTAGATGAGTCACCTAATGTAAATTAGAAAATGTATAGGGAAATGATTGGTAGTTTGTTGTACGTAAATACATCAAGGCCAAAAATTATGCAAGCAATATGCATGGTGGCAAGGTTTCGGGCTACTCAAAAAGAGTCTCATGTCAATGCTGTGAAAATAATTTTTAGATATATTAAAAACACTGCTCACTATGAAATATGGTATCCCAAGAGTAAGGAATTCACCTGAACTACATATATAGATGTTGATTGGGCTAGAGGTGTAGACAATAGAAAAATCTCCAGTGGAGGAGAATTATTTTTAGGTGACAAACTTTTGTCCTAGATGAGTAAAAAGAAAGATTCAGTTACACTCTCCACAATAGAAGTAGAGTATGTAGTAGCAAAAGCATGTTGTACTCAGGTATTATGGGTGAAAAAAATCTAAAGGACATTAAGTTTGAGTAAAATAATCCAATCTCTATTCTTTTTGATAACTCAAGTGTAATAAAAATATCAAAGAATCTAATAATGCACTCTCGGAAAAACCACATATCCATCAAGTCTCACTTTCTCAGAGAGAAGGTTGTAGAAAAGGAAGTCAACATGGAATATGTCCCCACAAAAAAACAAGTCACTAACATATTCAAAAAGCCTCTTTCTAGGGAACAATTTGAATATCTGAGGAAAAAATTGGGAGTAATTTATCCCACATCATATCACTCAATTCTAGTGATATGGAATGGGTCTAGGAGGAGCTTAACTATCATTTTATTTATTCCTAGAAATGAAGGAATGGATCAAGTCTGGAAAATCTATACTTTACAAATTTCTAACAACTTGATGGTTGCAGGTTTATGAATCTTTTCTTTCTCTTTTGATTGCTTGTTAACGAGGGAGAATACTTATCGAGGAAAAAAATGGCTGCCCTTTGCCATTGATGTCAAAGGGGGAGAAAAATGATGCAAATGCTCATGAAAATGAGAAAGGAGAAAGATATGTCTAAGGGGAAGCTTCTATGTTTGAATACTCATGGTATATGCAATGTTAATTTGTAACAAAGCGGTGAATTTTAGTTGGTATAAAGAATTTTGTTTTTCCATCAATGACAAAGGGGGAGATCATTGGCATATTATTGTCATTGATGTCAAAAGGGGGATGTCTGTGTGACATCCTACATAGGAAATATTTAGCATGAGCATGTTGTTGCAATGTTTTCATGAAATACTATATTGACACTGTAAAGGTGGCCTCTAGTTGTCTGAGATAAAATCAGTGTGCAGATTTGATATGGGTTTTCTCATAGATTCTCATAAATTTGTTTTGTAGGTCCTGAGAGGGTGAGATAGAGTTAGAAATGATTTATGTGTACTTTGAGTCTAATTTAGGTTTTTTCAGATAAACCCTAAGGGTTGCAATCATGGCGCTGAACAACATTTCTAATTTTATGTTGACTAATTATTAGTCATTATCAGTTGCTTAATTGATAACTTAAGCCTTTCAAGTCGTTGAGGCAACTAACCCATATTCCTAGTTATATTGTCCTAGAAAATATATGAAACTATAATATTTCCTAATTTGCAAGCGTAATATTTCACCTCGATATGATGGCCAGCTGAGACTGAGACTTGAAGATAGTAGGCAATAGTAGAGATCAAGAATATAATATTGAATGGTGCTCGTGGTGTGTATGGTGGGACTAGATAAAGTGGAAAGCAATAAGAATGGATGGTGATGTGTAGAAAAGTGGTGGAGAATAATTTTTGTATATGGCAATTCACATATCTGTAGTGAATTTCACGATGCTTACAAAGGTGACAAATGGTGTTAGCCTACTTTCCCGTTGAAGATTTGGTGGGCCAGCATGATGCAAGAGCATCTCGGGCTCTCAATCTATTCACATTAATATGTACATAATCATGTTTTGTTTTCAATTTTGTTGTGTTTTGTAGATGCATTTGAGTTTATCTTGTAAGTATTTTCCCCTTGTTCGGTGTTTCTCTATCATCAGTGTGACATTATGTGATTAAAAAGACTTCAAATGGTATCCCAACGATAGCCCGATGTGAAGACTGTGAATCATCACTGAGACATTATGTGATTGGAAAGACTTCAAATGGCATCCCATCGATAGTCTGATGTGAAGATATGTATCATTTGTGGGACCATATAATTTTAGAGGGACTCTGAAGATAGTCCCCTTGATAGCCTGATGGGATATGTCTATGGTGCGTGAGAGGGAAAGTCTTTATCGATGGGAGTTGATCACATTGGCGAGAGTCTCTAAGTTTTCCCTTTGATGGCCTGATACAAATCCTTGAGCTCTTTGGCAGGAGATAGTTATATCGCTAGGACTTGGAATTTCATCCCTCTGATGGGACGATACAGTGTTTTTCGACATGGATGTTGTTGGTTTCAATGGTTCATGTGCTCGAAAATTAATCGTTGAGAGATTGTTTCATCATGGAAAAGGGATTTGAAATGTTTTGTTCCTATGGGTTGGGTAGTAGGGGAATGTATGAGGGATAGAGGGAAAAACCCTTTAAAAAGAGAATATCAATTT
Organism: Sequoiadendron giganteum; assembly: GCA_007115665.2. Classification (NCBI taxonomy): domain Eukaryota; kingdom Viridiplantae; phylum Streptophyta; class Pinopsida; order Cupressales; family Cupressaceae; genus Sequoiadendron; species Sequoiadendron giganteum. The sequence continues at coordinate 346,348,271 of CM021110.1, forward strand.
GGTCTCTATAATTGAACTTCAAAATGTATATTGTAATCAATTGAATAAAAGAAAAGGAGGGTTGCTTTCTGTTAAATTTTTTTGCGTTATAGTGCAGTTTTTGCTGCTTGATTGACAGCCTAATAAGGCTCTTCAATATCAACTACATCAAGTGGTATCAAAGCAAGTTTCTCTTGCAGAAAGTGTCCAAGATATTATGAAGTCCTAAAAGGGAATTTGTTTTGGGTAAGTGAGCAAAGGAAGAAGACCTGCAACTGTAGAGGGCTTGCATAAAATGACATATAGAGGACATTGTAGAGGATGAGGGGTGTGATGTGATGCAGGCCCTATCATGATGGATATATTGAGAGGAATTATAGCCAAACTGGAAGCCATTGAAACTACATGATTAATAGGTGATCATGTTGAAGACGTGAGTGATGAAGAAGAAGAACACGTTGAAGTTGAAGGAGGAGAAAGAAAACCTAACTTGACCAAGGAGAAGAGAGGTTCATTTGAGCCTTAACTAGAATAAATACCAAACCTTGTTTTAACCCTTCGAACTATAGATATAATCTGAATTCAGATGAACTCCTAGATTGGATCACCAGAATGGAGAAATTATTTGATTTTGAAGGTATAGAGGAAGACAAGAAGGTGAAATATGTATATATAGAGTTGAAAGGCCATGCATCCCTATGGTGGGATCATTTATAGACTGATAGAAAAAGAAGGGGCAAGGAGAAGATAAAGTAATGGGATAGAATGGTAAGTAAATTGAATAAAAAGTTCATGCCTGTAGACAATCAGATAACTCTATTTAGAAAATTATAGAACTTGAAGAAAAGAGAATCCAGTGTCAAGGAATACACATAAGAGTTTTACCCATTGAGAATTCGAGCATATCACTTAGAGACTGAGGTTGAGCAAGTTTCAAGTTACCTAAATGGTTTACGGGTGTCAATACAACACAAGATTAGCTGATTTCCCAAGCTATAAAGCGTGGAAGAGGCCTACTAGTGTGCATTGATGGCTGAAGAGAAGCTGAATAGGAAACAACAAAGAAATAATAGGGGTAGAGGCATAGATTCTCATCGAAGAGGACAAAGAAGTAGTGGAAGGGGATATCCTACCAAACAAGATGAAGATGGTACCACACAATAAATTGGAGGTAGAGGAAGCCTCAGAGGAAGAGGATAATCTTATTGACGAAGAGGTAATTTTGGAAGAGGTAGAGGCATAGGATTCACCTTTACATGCTACTAATATAGGGAGATTGGACATAAGTCTTTTGATTATCCACAAGTTCAAGGTGGAGGAAAAGGAAAAGAGTCCAAAAATTCATGTGACCCAAGTAGAGGATGAAGTGGTTGAAACTTTGAAACATGGAGAAGATCTAGAGGACAAAGATTCTCTGATGGTGAGAAAGATTTTGTTGTCCCGAGAAGGTAGATTTGAAACCTATATAGAGAATAAATTTTTTTAGAACCAAATGCAAGTTAGGTGGCAAGTGTTGTAAAGTGATTGCAGATAGTGGCAACACATGTACAATAATGTGTCTGAAGAAATGGTGAAGAAGTTGAAGCTAAAAGGAATGAAGCATCCCAGCCCATACAAGGTTTTGTGGTTGTAGAAGGAACATCAATTAGTGGTAAGATAACAATATTTAGTGAATTTCCAAATTGATAATTTCAAGGATGAAATACTTTGTGAGGTAATTCCAATGGATTCCTATCATATCTTACTAGAAAGACCATGGAAATTTTGATCGAAAAGTTGTTCATGATGGTAAGAACAATACATATACCATTAAGAAGGATGGTCAAGAGTTTACTTTGAATCCTATGAAGGATAAAGATGAAGATATAAAAAGTGCATCAAAGGTATGTTTCGTCTCAGGAATGAAATTCTTGAAGGATCTAAAGAAGGATGGTGTTTTTTATTCATTTGTAGCCCAACCATCTCAAAAAATGGTAGTAGAAAAATCTAAGAAACTTTGTCGATAAAAATTCAAGAATTGGTTGTTGTGTATGTTGGCATAATGATGGAGTTACCAGATGGATTGCCACCACTGAGATAAATCAATCATTGTATGGATTTTATTTTGGGTGTAAGTTTACCAAACAAGGAATTGTATAGGATGACACCTCAAGAGAATGAGGAGATAAATAGACAAGTCCAGGAGCTGTTGGACAAGGGGTTGATTGGGGAATGTCTTAGTCCATGCATTGTACCTATTGTATTGGCACCTAAGAAGGGAGGTGAATGAAGTATGTGTACATACTCCCATGCCATTAATAAGATCACTATTAAATATAGATTCTCATTTCCCAGAATGGATGATTTAATGGACCATTTGAGTGGAGCAAGTTATTTCACAAAGATTGATCTAAAGAGTGGTTACCATCAAATCAGAATCTGTGAAGGGGATGAGTGGAAGACAACATTTAAGATGAAGGATGGATTGTATAAGTGGTTGGTCATGCCATTTGCATTGACAAATGCACCCAGTACATTCATGAGATTGATGAATCAAGTTTTGAAGCCCTATCTTGGTAAGTTTGTCATACTTTACCTTGATGATATTCTAATTTTCAGTAAAACAAAGGAAGAACATTTAGAACATATTAGGGTTTTCTTGCAAAGATTGAAGGAAGAAAAACTAATGGTGAATCTGAAAAGGTGTACTTTCATGAAGGAGTTAGTGTACTTGGGATTTGTAGTTACAGAAGAAGGATTAAAAATGGATCTTGAAAAGGTAAAGGCTATTGTTGAATGGCCATCACCAGAGAGTACTTTTGAAGCCCATTGTTTTAATGGGTTGGAAAGCTTCTATAGGAAGTTCATAAGATATTTTAGTGGAATATGTGCAACCATTACAAAAACAATGAAAGGAATAAGGAGAGAGTTCAAGTGAATGTTTACAGCAGAGAAAAGTTTTAAATTGTTGAAGAATAAAGTAACAAAACAACTAGTATTAGTGCTAATAGACTAAGAGGAGTTCTCAGCCAAGAGGGAAGGCCGATAGAATATTTCAATGAGAAGTTGAATGAATCCATGAAGAAGTATTTTATTTATGACCAGGAGTTCTATGCAATTGTGCAAGCACTCAAGAAGTGGAGGCATTATTTTCTACCAAAGGAATTTGTGTTTTATACAAACAATCATGCCCTGTAGTTCATAAATAGCCAAGGTAAGTTGAACCAAAGGCATATGAAATGGATTGAGTTTTTACAAAGTTATTCTTTTGTGTTAGAACATAGGAGTGGTAAATCCAATCGAGTTGTTGATGCATTATGTAGGAGAAATTTGTTATTGAATGTGATGAAAGTAAATTTTGTTGGCTTTGATGCTTTGGGTGAGTTGTATGAACAAGATTCGAATTTCAGCGAGGCATGGTTAGCTTGCAAGAATCCAGTGGAATTGGATTGAACTCCATGGTTGGAGTATTTTATTCAAGATAATTTTTTGTTCAAAGGAAACAAGTTATGTATTCCTAGAGGCTCCATGAGGGTGAATCTAATCAGAGAAAAATATAGTGGTAGATTGGGTGGACATTTTGGAATAGATAAAACAATAACTCTATTGAATGAGAATTATTATTGGACAGGAATGAGTGTTGATATCAAGAAGATGGTATAAGGATGTAGAATATATCAATATGCAAAAGGTATGAAACAAAATACCAAACTATATCATCCATTATCGATTCTAGAGAGATTGTGGGAAAACATTAGCATGGATTTTATTATGGAAATACCTCAAACTTAGCAAGGTAATGATTCAATTTTTGTGGTTGTTGACAGATTTTAAAAAATGGCTCATTTTATTCCATGTCAAAAAAATAGTGATGCTTCCCATATATATATTTTTTTTCAAAGAAATAGTTTGGTTGCATGGTTTTCCTAAGAGTATCATATCTGATCAAGATACAAAGTTTGTTGGCCATGTCTGGTGAAAATTGTGGAAGAAATTTGGAACACATTTAGGTTTCAATTCAGCCTACCATCCACAGAAAGATGGTCAGACTAAATTTGTGAACAATATTTTAGGTAACCTCCTTCGATGTTTGATTGGAGACAAACCAAAATAGTTGTACTTGTTGCTGTCACAGGCAGAGTTTTCTTTTAATAATTCGGTGAATAAGAGTATTGGAAAAATTATGTTCAATGTGGTGTATGGTTTTAGCCCTAGGGGATTAGATGAACTCAGAGATAGTGTACACCTTGTGAGAATAAGTGTTGTGGCAGAGGATTTTTCAGAATATATAAGAGATTTCCATAAAGAGGTGATATAAAAGTTGGAGAAGAGTACCACTAAGTATAAGGAGTCTATTGACCGTCATAGAAGAGAGCAATAATTTCAAATTGGAGAGTTGGTCGGGGTTCATTTAATAAAGTAGAGGTTTCCATATGGAACCTATAATAAGTTAAAATGAAATAAAATAGGTCCTTTCCAGATCTTACATAAGTTTTCAGCCAATGCTTATGAAGTTGAACTTCCAAAGAATGTAGATATATCTCCTATCGTCAATGTCAGTGATTTGTATAGATATTTTGAAAGAGAGACAATTACCCAACCATATTTTCCTATTAATATCATGGATAATACAAATTGGATGAATCAACTACCTGAGAGGCAAACCGAAGAAGTATATGAAATCATTGTTTCTAGGGTTGCAAAGAAAACACGTGGTAAAGAGTACATAGAGTACCTAGTTCACTAGAAGGTAAAATCAGTGGATGAAACATCTTGGTTGAAGGCACATGATTTGGCTCAATTTCGAATGTCAATTCTAGATTGGCCTAAATGTTCCCAAGTGTCCACTCATGAAACATTTATCCTTCCCAGTGTGTTTGATGTAGGAGCATCTTAGGATCTCAAGCTATCTATGTCAATATGTACATAATCATGTTTCGTTGTCAATTTTGTTTTGTTTTTCAGGTGCTTTTGAGATCATCTTGTAAATATTTTCCCCCTGCTCAGTGTTTCTCCATCATCGATGTGACATTATGTGATTGGTGGGACTTTAAATGGCATCCCAATGATAGCCCAATGTGAAGATTGTGCATCATCAGTGGGATGTTATGTGATCAAAAGGACTTCAAATGGCATCCCATCGATAGTTCAATGTGAAGTTGTGTATCATTGGTGGGAATATATAATTTTAGAGGGACTTTGAAGATGGTACCCTCGATAGCCCGATGGGATATGTCTGCGGTGTGTGAGTGAGAAAGTCTTTATTAGAGGGAGTTGACCACATCGGTGAGAGTCTCTAAGTTGTCCCTCTGATGGACCAATACAAAGCCTTGAGCTCTTCGGTGGGAGATAGTTATATCATCGGGACTTGGATTTTCATCCCTTCAATGGTTCGATATAGTTTTGTAGACATGGATGTTGTTGGTTTTGACGGTTCATTGGCTCAAAATTTAATCGTTGGGAGACTGTTTCATCATGGAAAATGGATTTGAACTTTTTTGGTCCTATGGGTTGGGTAGTAGGGGAATGTATAAAGGATCGAGGGAATTTAAAAAAAAAGAAGACAATATCAATTTGGTCTCTATAATTGAACTTCAAAATGTATACTATAATAAATTGAATAAAAGAAAAGGAGGGTTGTTTTCTATTGAATTTTTTTGTGTTGTAGTGTAGTTTTTGTTGCTTGTTTGATAGCTTGATATGGATCTTCAATCTCAACTATGTCACAACATCTATCTCCACAAGATAGAAATCTTGTGATGCATTTCCTAGTGGACCCCACACTCAGTAAGATACATATGGTAAAGATCAATAGTGGTTATTAAAACAAATCTTTAATCCAACAATCACATTTTAAAATGTTGGGTGGTGAATGTGAATCAATGGATCATGGCATGAAAAATAATAGATCAATGGCTCAAGTTTAAACTAAGAATCCTCAATGGCTATGATGGTGTGAACAAGGGTTTTGACTACAAACCGACTCAAGGAGCAAAATCAACTAGCCCCATTAGTCTAGGTACGAGTTTTTATTGGTGATTAGATGATCAAATCAGTGACATGGACATGTAGATGGGAGAGAATCAGATCATGATCCGATATAGAGAATATGAATTAAATGAGAATAAAACCCTAGCTTTTAAGTATGCTAGAAAGAGAAAAATCTCTAATTTTGATAAGAAAATGTGTGGATCGATGATTTGATGGCATGTAAGAGAGAATAAATATTAAACCCTAGTAAAAGATATGCATGGTGTGCAAATCTCAAGGAAGATGTTTTAAGTTAGTGATGAACATAAAAGGAAGCTTGGTAGTGGGTCCGGTTTGGTAGAATAGAGTAATTGAGTGTATGTTGTAGAGTTGTGTTCTAAGTATCTTGAGCTCGACAAAGAATGAAATAAAGAAAAAGAGAGGAAATAACTATAGAGTGTGTGCATGAGTCTCTTGAGGCAGACAAAGAATACACTAAAAGAAAGAGAGAGTGCAAAACAGGTGTTGTTGAGTAGAACCCAAACAAAAGAAGAAAGTGTTAATAAGGGTTTATCTCCAAGTGCAGGAGAGAGGTGGTGGAAAGTAGAGAACTAGGTTGTAGAGGCTACAAAAAGGATTTTGGTAGTTGCAAATTAGGTTGCAACATTGAACTATGTTCTACTAAACAAGTTGTAACATCCTATATTGTAAATCGGATTGGTGGGTGCCATTAAAAATCTGAGTAGGTGCTCCTAAAACTAGGGGAATGGTGTCTTCTTAGGGTTGGTTCCCTTAAATCTTGAAAAAAAACTTTTGATTGTGAGGTTGGATTAGGACAATAGCTCATAGCAACATTTCTCACTGTGGTTTTTCCAATATTGGGTTTTCCATGTATATCATGTGTTATGTGATGTTGTGTGTATGCATTCTTAAGTTGCTACTTATCAAATTATAATATTCTCATAAAGTGTTTTAGAAAATTAATCTATCGGGAGAAAAAATTAGGTTATCTACTGATTCACCCCCTCTCAGTAAATCATTGTGTCCTAACACATCAATTCAAACAAAAATAATTAATATTGAGAACCACTAGACTGATGCATCTAGTTCAAAGGAGGGGCAATAATTCCCAAGTTCTCTCAGAGATACTCAAACATATCTTTAGGAAGAGCCTTAGTAAATATATCAACAATCTGATCCTTTGTAAGCACATATTCAAGCTTCACCTCATTCTCTAGAACCTTCTCTTTGAGAAATTAATATCTGGTTGAAATATTTTTTGTCCTTGTATGCATTACCAAGTTATTTGAAATATTGATTTCACTTTTATTGTCACAAAAGATAGAAATATGATCATCATACACCACTATGATATCCTTTAATGTTTGCCTCTTCCAAAACACTTGTGTGCAGCAAGACACTGTTGCAATATACTCAAATTTTCTAGTAGATAAAGAAACTGAATCTTTTTTCTTACTTAGCCATGATACCAATCTATATCTAAGAATGAATGCACCACCACTTGTTCTTTCTCTATCATCAACACAACCAACCAAATCTACATATGTGTAAGCACTCAAAGTGAAATTACTATCATTTTGATATCATAATCCATGATCTAAAGTGCCCTTCAAGTATCTAAATATCATCTTTACTACTGCAACATGTGACTCTCTAGGATCTTCTTGAAATCTTGCAAAAAGATAAACTGCACGTATGATATCCAGTCTAGTAGCAGTCAGGTATAGTATTCCACCAATCATTGATGTATACTTGCTTTGATCAACCTTAGGATATTCATCATTCTTGCTCAATTTGTAACCAACAACCAAAAGAGTATATACTAGTCTAGATTCTTCCATTCCAAACTTCTTCAACATTTATTTGACATACTTTGATTGTGAAATGAATATACCTTTGTCTATTTTATTAATTTTTAGCTCAAGGAAGAAATTCATCTCCCCAAACATCGACATCTCACTCTTTTTACATATATTCTATAAAATTCTTACACATAGCTTCATTACCTCAAAAAAAATCATGTCATCAACATACATAACCATAAGAAAGATTTGATATTTTTCAACTTTAGAGTAAATATTACTATCTACAGTACCTTTATTGAATCCTTTCTATATCAAATACCTATCCAACCTTGCATACCAAGCTCTGAGAGCATGCTTCAATCCATATAATTCCTTCTTCAATCTGTAGACCATATCTAGTTTGTTTGATAACTAAAATCCTTCCAATTGTTTCATGTATACTTCTTTTTCCAATTCTCCATTTAAGAAAGAATACTTTGCATCTATTTGATAAACTTAAAAATCATTATGTGCTACAAAATCCAAAAAAACATTATGATAGCTTCCATTCTTTCCACCATAGTAAATGTCTCCTCAAAATCTATTCCTTCAACTTATGAATAGCCCTTACACACAAGTCTTGCCTTGATTCATACCATTTCTCCATTCTCATTCAATTTATTTTTGAGTACCCACTTACTTCCACTTATGTTTTTGTTTGCAAGCCTTGGGAGAATTTCCCAAGTTTGATTCTTCTTAATCTACAGCAGTTCATCTTCCATAGCTTTCATCTAATGTTCATCTTTTCATTCCTCAACCACCATTTTAGATTCAACTTCAAAAAGTAAACACAAATGTTCCTCTTCTTTAATAGCTTTCCCTCTTGTCAATACACCTTTTATTTTGTCTCCAATGATCTGTTGTTCAAAATGATTCCTCTACACATACTTAAGGGTTCTAGGGATCTTTTTGGAGCTTCTTCCTCTTCAATCTACACTTCATTTTCTTTAACCTTTTTTTTTTCTCTGCAATCAGGCTCATTTGATTCATATCCATCTATCACAACTAATTTTTGAAAATCTTCATCAACCATGACACTTGCACTCTCAAAAACCTTTCTCAGTCTCTTGTTGTAGCATAAATAGGATTTTCTTTTAGTATAATATCCAAGGAAGATTCCTTCATCAGACCTTGCATCAAACATTTCCAAATTTTCTTTATCTCTTCTGATATAAAATTTTCTTCCAAACACTTTGAAGTACTTGATAGTAGGAATCCTTCCATACCACAACTCATACAGAGTCTTTGTATTGTTTTCTTTTGATTGAATTTCATTAAGCATGTAAAAAAAAGTATGAATTTATTCTCCTTAGTAGACTTCCAATAGGTTAGCTTCTTTCATCATAGTTCTTGCAGCTTCTTGAATAGTCCTATCTTTCCTTTCAACCACTCCATTTTTCTGAGGAGTTCTAAGGATAGACAAGTTCCTCTTTATGCCATGATTCTCACAAAACATGTTAAATTCATTAGAGGTGAACTCTCCACCTCTATTAGAACTCAAACAATTGTTTTTCATATCCATCTCATTTTCAACCATAACTTTAAATGCTTTGAACCTATCTATGGCTTAAGATTTTTCTTTAAGTGTAGTCACCTAAAATTGACCAAATCTCGTGACATTCACTTTTGACATCATTTTTGACATCTTACAACACATTTTATTCTAAACCTCACATAACCCATTTCGTCATCCCAATTATTTAATCGCTAGCCAATTAATTAAATAAAATTTATTTAATTAATCTATTTATCCTTTAACCAATTAATTAAATAAATTTCATTTAATTAATTAATCCACATTCCCCAAATAATTTAAATAAATTAAATATTTATTTAAATTAATCTTTATTCTCTCACATTTATTATAATTTAAATAATTCTAAATTATCTAAATTATTTCCCTAAATGACTTGATTCACTTTCTAAATCATCTCTCAAGATGACTTCATCACTTTCCAAATCATCTCTTAAGTTAACTCGATCCCCTTTCTATTCTCCTCTTTAGTTAGCTTGATCCACCTTCAATTTCTTCTCCCAAGTTGCATAATCAACTTTCTAATTCCACTACCACTCACAAAAATAAAAGGTTTTATCCCTTCCTCCTCCCATCCTCACCTATAAACTAACTGAAAACCAAGCCATTTGCATGGATGAGATTTCAAGTACCCTTACTCTATCGAATTGTCTCTATAATATTTCATCCATCATCTTTCATCTATCTATTTCTCTTGTATGATCTATATCTCAATGTTATGCTGCTACAATAGTGAGAAACCAACATTCCTCCACCAACAATCCTTTCAAATATTGTATTCTCATGTGAGGTTGAGAAGAGCAAGGGAGATCGGTTTGCATTTGAATTTATTATTTTGATTTTCACATTATCTTGTCCTTCATTATGCATTGTTAGGGTTTCATTATAATTTGTTTATGCATTTTCCCTAAATTTTTACCGTAACTACATTGGTGAACCCAATGTGAATCCTTTGATCTAGTTTTCCTTTTATGGGTTTTATTGACTTTTTGTTGCATATCTGCCATTTTTTGGAAAAAAAACCCTAGGTTTTACAAATTTCTTCATATATTCTACATAGATATGAATTTGTCTACAATATTTTAAAAAAATCATGTGCATCATTTCAAGAGGCTACAGAACAAAAATTGCGGGTTTATCATCAATTTTTTAGGAGTTATCATGATTTTATGGTGTTTCATAAAATTGACTTTTTGAGCACAAATTAGCAAATTTTCTAGAAAATTTTACATTTATAGAAATATCTTAAAATTATAATGGGGGTCTATGTTTTAAAAATTTAATTTAAATGTCAAATACAATGCAAAAAAAATAATGTGTTGTTTTTATAGGTTTTTCATAAATCCACATTTCTAGGTGCAAAACAGGGAATTGTTTTGACTTCTTTACATTTCTAGAAATCTCTCACCAAATTAGTGGGGGTCCCTTCTTTTATTTTTTATATTTCAGATCAATAATTTCTTCAAATAATCGAATCTAAATCGGCTATTTTAAAAACATGTATCTGAAATTGCAAATTTTTGATGAGCTTTTTTTTTTCTCTTATGGTTGCATTATAATATCATTTTTTGATCTTGTAGGTGATCATAAGGAGCTAGTAGAAATATCAGCCATAATATCAATTTGGAAAGCAAAAATAACTAGGTGCAGTCATTTCATCTTTCATCTCTTAATCATTGTTTGCACACATTTGAATTTGGGCTCTTAAAACAAATTTTGTCTTCAATCACATATCAAAAATCGGGTGTAAAATTAACCATTTTCTTCCATCACACATTTTGGTTTTGGGTTAAAAATAAAAAGTGCTTCCATTGTTTTCTTACACACATTTCATTTCTAAAGGTCAATTAACAATTGCGAGTGTGAATCAAGTGTGTGTGTTTATCAAAAACATCTCACTTGGTTCGATTTTTTCATAACCTTCTTAGGAGGCCTGCTTGGAGAACGTACCACTCTAAGGGATAACCTCAAATCAAAGTACGAATCTAAAGACACACTTCTTTAGAATTTGAAATCTTGTCACTCTTGGCTAAGCCCCTAAGAACTTTATACCTCTGGGAAGTGAAGGTGAAGGGTGTGTTACCCCTTTCTCTCGACTATGTGGTGGGATTTTGCTTTCAAATCATCCCTAGTCAACCTTGTGCATCCTAGCTTAAGACCTAACTGGCCATACCCACTTGACTAACACTAGGCTTGTTGTTTTGTATTCGAGTGTTTACTTAATCATAACATTTAATCTTGAAAGACAAATTTATCATTGTGTTTGATGTGTGTGTGTTCATGCATTTACATGTGAGATCTTGTGTTTGATATTTCCTAGGTCAAATTTCCAATAAAGACCTTCCACATCATTCAAATCATTTAATTTTGTATATCCACATCTTCATCATCTCTTTAATCCAATCAACATCATTTTACACCATGCCAACATTAGAATACCTAGTACCCCAATTCCAGGACCTCATCCAATCACTTTATCAAGCACCACAACCCTTAGACCAACAAATTATACATGGGCTCTAAGGCCTCATCCAACAATTTCAACTTCAAGCAAACCAATCACCTCAAATTCTATAACTCATAGAACAAGCCCAATACCTCATGGCCACTTGTCAAATCCAACAAGCACAACATCCAATCCAATCACCACATCAACAAATGTCACATCAATCCTATGTGTCACTTATATTATCTTATCAACCTCATCCATCCACATATCACATTACCCCTTCATCCACCTATCACACCTCTTCCAAAGTCAACTCTTATCCATATCAATCCACCTATCAACAATCATTATCCTATGCAACCCCTCCATCATTATCACAATAAAAAATCATAGCACAACAAGTCCAAACACCATTCCAACCTCAACACATTAAACCACAATCCTATGTGTCACCTTCATCATCATTCCAACCTAACCCATCTACCTATCATGTCAATGCCACATCAACATATCCACCCATATAACAACAAGAACATAGGAGACCAAGCCCAGCTTGGCAACAAAATCAAGAGCCTTCCAATTCTCATGTTCCATTTGACAAGGGGAACACCAATCTAGTTCATGCACCCTATAAGTTTATCATACCACCATACAATAAAATTCCTATCCCTAAGCCACCATGTACTTGTCTTAATCCATCGGCCTCTCTGCCTTCTAACCCATCAAACTCTTCATTACCCCCACCATCATATAATCCTCCATCAAATCCATGCCCTAAATTCAAACATTTCAAAAGTAAACCTATGGCATTACCCAAATCCACCCATCCACCTACAAAGGATGTGACCCAAAGGCTACTAGCAAGGAATCAAACATTGCCATGTCATCCAACTCATATGTTTGAACCTATTAAAGATTCTTAAAATACCATGCCCATTCTTACGACCCCATCATGTAGTCTCCCTCTTGAGTCTATTCAAGAGTCTCCCCCATTGAGCCCAAGTAAACCTCCATCATGTCTCCATGTTTTTGACCATCTAGAACATTTCGAGCCTATTAAAGAGTCATCCCCTTCCACTTCCATTCAACCAAGTGAAGAGGTATGTTAAGAGCCTAATCCTAAGCATGTGGAAACACCAATCCCTAGTTCTAATCAATATCAAATCACTTTCATCCAACCTATCCATAATCTATATCTTTTCTATGATCAAGATGATATCCATAATGATGAAGAGCCTATCCATAAGCAACTTCATCCTATACCCATCCATGAGAAAGATATCCCAAATACACCTCCACCTAGTCCTATCCATGATCCACAAACATTCATTTGTCATGATGAGACACATGCCTCCCAAGTCAACATAGAAGATCAAAAAAATATCATGGATCTTAGATAACTTAATACTAATCAAAATCCCAATGATCCTTCCATATCAACCATCAAATGCATTTCAAATCCATCATATCCACTTGGTCTTTCCACCCGCATTCATGAGTGTTCCTCCTTAGAACCAAAACCACCACTATCCACTTTTCCTTCTCCATCCAATAATGAACTCATTGTATAGGAGCCAATTTTCTCCCCTAACACAAATTCCCCTTTACCCCCTTAGACTTTAGAAAACCTAAGGCAGAGGCTTAATTCCACTTAAGCCCGCTACTCACATCACACTTGGTGCCTTCCTTGTGTGTCGATGGGGGCGTTTCTATCGAGGATGCTCACATCGCATGCAGAAGTCCATGCGGTGTGCTTACGTCCCTAGCAAATTCATGCAGCTGGAGTCTTGTAGAGACGTTACAGTTCCTATTGGAAGTCAAAGTGTAATGCCTCCCTTTTGTTGGCTGACCCGAATATGGTTGTTTTTCATCTTCTTCCTTCATATTCTTCACTCTCTCATCAATTCTCAAGTTTGGAAGGAGTTTGGCAAGGTTGTTTGAGCACTCTCTCCATTCCATTCATTCACTTCAAACTTTGTAGCAAAACTTCACACTCCGTAGCAACAATCTACCACTGTATCACTTCGATAGTGCAAGCGCAGGACAAACACCATTACAACAGAGGCTTGAGTTCCTCTTATTTTCTCCTCCACAAGCCTTGAGCGCTTTGGAAGGAGGTGGGAAGCTCCTCTTATATTCTCTATAATTTTTGGTTGAGTAAGCACATACTATTTTGTAGTGTCTTTTGTTTAGGTAGCTTATATTCCATTCTTTATCATTATTTCTATCGTTGTAAGCTTGGTTGTCTATGGAGGTGGAAACACCAAAACAAGGGTTTGACAGAGGAAAACCCCTAAACAACCCCAACATTTTCCCCTTTTCTATGTGCAGGTGGAGAGGTCTTGGTGCAAGCTGGTGAGAGGATTGTTGTACGAAATCATCTTTGTCACCCTTGTGGTAAGATATTTCCTTTATCACATTCGTCTATACATTTCACTCTTCTTAGTCTTATTCTACACATCCCAAAACTCTTAAACTAGGTTGTTAGTCCTTTCTCAGAGCCTAAACCTTGTCTTTCTAGTTTTCTGGCCATACAGACGCGAGCACATTTGTGAGATGCCAGCACACCAAATCGTCATCCTAGAACTGTGCTTTTGTCCCCTGATAGAGAGCTACCTAAGACACAGAGTTGACTCTAAAGGTCAACTTGCCTAGTCTCCTTTCAACATTCAGGTTTGTAGAGTGATTGAAGGACCCCATAGTTCTCATCATTCTCATCCCGCTTATCCTATCATTTCTTTTAACTGAGGTAACTTAGGGTAGCCTTACTACTCTTTGCCTTTTGTGACCTTGCAGTGGTTGGTCCCCCTCTCTTACATTTTTGGTAAACCCGACCTGAACCATTTTGGTTTCATTCTGTGATACTAAAATCCCCTTTCCTCATATTCTAGGAGCATTTTAGGTGTGAGTGTTGTAAGGCTTTGACCTTGCAATGTAACCTATGACACCTAGTAGGTGTAGTTGGAAGGTTCCAAAGGTGTTGCATAATGAAATAAAAATTAGGTCACTATCCTATCTCGTAAACCCTAGGAGGCTCTACAGAAGTATCGTTTGGTGTGCGCTATGGCTTTTTTCTTAAACCAACCTATTCCCTCCGCGTAGACTGTGAGTAGTTGTACTAGCATAACCTTCACTTCACATGACCTACTGATGGGCTTCAATAGAGATCCATCTCCTCTTTACATTCCTGCAAGGATAAATGGGAATACTGTAGTAGGTTTTCTCATTGATCCGACATCTCAAGTGAATATCATAACTAAGGAGATCATGCTAATTAAATTCCTACATAAGGATGGATATGATGCACTTAAGAGTACTCTCCACACACATGACATAATTTTTGTACCTCTTATAGGGAGTATTGTCCTATTAGTCCTCGTTGGACTCAAATATGTGAGCCTTAGGTTTGACATCATCTCGAGGTCCGAACTCTTTAGAGTGAAGCTAGGCATCCCCTTGCTGGTAGCTATGAATGCAATTCCCTCGGTTGTGCACAAGTCTCTAAAGTTTTTTCATGGAGGTTCGGTACACGTTGTCCACAATACTGGTTATAGACCACTGATTACCCGTGGTAGCTATACCTTAGATTACTTTTGGCCTACATCCCTTGGTCATCTCCCACCTAGGAAGGACCTCCTATATCACACATATCAAAACTATAAGAAGGGGAGTGCTAGGCCGAAAGCAAGATATCCTCCTTCACCTTGTGTTGTTTTGCATAGAGCTTGCCTGAAGGCTGGCAATGATGCCACTAAGGCATGTAGGAGAGAAGAAGAGAAGCAATCCCAAGACCCTCCTTCTTCCTCTCCCACTATTCAATCCAATGCTTCCTCACACCTTGCCATGGTGTAGTTTACTTATGTCTCACATTTGCGAGAGAATCCCATGGTGCTCGCTTGGCAAAAGGCCAAGTCTACCAAATTTGAGCTTCCTGTCTTACCCATGAAGCCTAGGCCTATTTGATATGGAAGGAAAAAGGCCCCCCTGTGGGGGGTCCTCTTTGTCCTGGCCTCCGCAGCCTCCTATTGTTCCTATTCTCAAAATAATGAATGGGAAGAGGCATGTTGCTGAGGTGCTAGATTTGATTCCCCCTACTATTTCCAAACCTACTCCTCCTGCTCCCATCCAAGAGTCTATCCTTCTGCTAGAAATGGCCATAGAGGACACTCCCATGGCTTAGCAAAACCCTTTCGTCCCTTCACAAGCTCCAGCTTCTGGTTTGAAGATCCATAGGAACCGCCTTGTGCATGAGTGCAAGTGACGGCGAAAGGCTCTCCTAGCTGAGCAAGCCTCCTTATAGAAAAAGGAGGAGGAGAAGACAAAATCTCCTATTGTGTCCTCCTCTCTCCCTCCTTCTGCACCTATCCAAACTAGCTCTAAGTCTCGTCCAACTTCTGTTGTGAGCGCACATGCACCTGGAAAGGTGCAAGTGTTTATCGCTCCCTATACGGAGCCGCCTTTACTGACCTCCATTTCGGATGTCTCTCCTTCCCCAAAGCCCTTGGATATGGTTAATACTTCAGTTCTATCATCCTCTATCCATTGTTCTTCATTTGTAGGGAGTTCACCTCCTTCGATGAAGAAGAGGGTAGAGCGTGGTCCCTCCAGTAACGGAGGACGTAAGAAGAGCCCACCTCCTCCAAAAGGTGGCCTGATGTTGACTTGTTTTGTCCTAGTAACAAAACCCATCCTATCCTCCCCTAAGTTTTTCGCCACTCCCAAATCTCTTGGTAAGCCTAGCGGTGAACCTCAGGTGCAACCTCCTCTGTCCACCAAGGTGAAACATGGTACTCCTGTTAAGTGCATGTTTAACTTAGTGGATGAAGTTCTAACCTTGTCAACAATATTCATGAAGTTGTTGACCTTAGACCCACAAGAGATGAGTGATGAAGACCTCATAGGTCCCTCTACCTTGGCTCTTGTTGTGGAAGGATCAGAAGCTCCTCCCCTTAACATTACACTATTGCAGGATCGTCAACCTTCCCCCTACGATGATCTAGAGTCGGAAGCTAATGACCTCTTGGTCGGCCAATGTTAGGGGGAGACCCTCTTTGTCATGCCCATAATTTTTCGCTAGGAAAACCCTACATTTTATTTTTTTAACATACATTAGCAACCTAACACTTACACATCATGCCCCCACTACACAACACAACTTCTAAAGTCTATTGCTATCTGATAATAATATTTCCATGCCCAAATTTTCACTTATAAAAATAGACCAAACAAGCATTAAACTAATTAACATGGTTCGAGTGTTTGTGGTGTAACACTAGTGGTATGCCAATTCGGGGCAATAAGGTAGCATCCTATATACTTCGAATGCCATAAATAATCTTATCCACTTAGTACACACACACACTAGGATGTCACTATTAGGAGCAACAACTTGGGCAATGATAATATTATACTATTGTTCTTGATAAATCTTATGATGTGAGTGTTATCATTATTATTATTGTTGTGATTATTTATATGCTCAATACACAATAAGGAGATACCTCTTTAATTAATGATATTTCATACTTGTGAAAATACATGTTACTAATAATACTAATATTGGAGCCCAAAACTATATACGGTCATTATTTTTGCTATTAATCTTAAAAATAACATTACTAATTTGCATTGATATCAATATTATTTCATGTCAGACCTACTAGAACTCTAGAATAAGAACAAGTTGATATTTAGTTTCTATCTAAAATAAATTGTGCATCTTGGGTTATTAATATCACTTGCATTGAACCAGACAAATAATATTATTATTAAACCTTGAACTAGCCTCAATAATATTTACTAACTCTTAATGAATAATTATATCAATGCAACTTCCCTTTTCTCAAATAATACTGTTAACATCAATAATATTATCATTGTTGCAATTAATATTACCCTCCATAATAATATCACTATTGATTATTAATTTTATTTATTTATTTAAATATTCTTTTTTTATTTTATTTTTTATATACAAAAATTAAATGAATAAATATATATATTCATTTATTATATATATATATATATACAAAACATTTATTTAAAATATTTATTTACTTTTAAAGAAAAGAAATAAGAGAATCCATTTTTTATTTATTTTTAAATGTCTTCCTTCATTAAAGGTGATATTAAATATCTATTTTATCTTTTTCTTTAATTAAAAATTAAAACTCTCCCATCCCAAGCAAAAGTAGTTTCTTTCTTTTGTTTTACAAGGATATTAAAGGAATTTTATTTAAGAAAGGGCTTTCTAAGGAAATAACGTGGATCTTCATTTCTACTCTATTTTTTTTTGGGTGGTTAAATGCTAGTGCTTAAATTAGAGAATAATATGTTTGGCTATTACTTCCATTTAATAACATGAGTTTAAAAGTTTATGAAAAGGAACGAACGTTTGGTTGGAAAGTGAAGTCAACTCAGCATTTCACATTTAATTTAAAGTCCAGCTTGCAACCTTAAATCAATAGTTGCTAAAGGTAAATTTGTTAACCGTAATTTTAAATATTGAACCGTCCATTTTGAGAACTAAATTTGGGGTGCCCTAAAGTAACTAAGTTTGAAGATTTCATGTAACGGTGACTTGGCTAAATTAAGAAGTCGAAGATTTGAACAGGGTTCTGGTGAAAGACGGTATATAAAAAAAATATGAAAGTATGATGCAAGCTGCTCCATAAATAGTTTTATTTCAAACTAATCATCATCTTTTTTTTTGGTTTGCACAGACCATTAAACAACATTTTGGATTTGTATTAATCACAGTGCCCATCAACAGAAATAATGATATATATATTTTATCAATTACTAAATATTGAAATATTATTATTTATATGCTAGTTCGTCTTTAAAAATAATATCATTATCTGTAATAAGTGACTCATCTCTTACCATATGTTGACTTATTTACATGCTAATAAATCCTCAACCTATTATTATTTACATCCCAATAAGTTGCAGACAGCAGCAAGTAGATTATGAGATCGTATGTAACTGCACTGTCAAATTGCTTAAGGCATTGTTACTCACAAGGGAAACAAACTTCCTTATTAACAAAGATAATCAGATTTGCTTGTTTAAACCATTTAATCCTCTCCAAAGATAAATTTATGATATGAATATATTTGATTCCATTATGGATTAAATTAATTTACTAATAACTATCCTATTACTTACACCACCATACTCAACTAAGCCCTTACTCTACGTAGGCATTCACTGGCATTTTGATGAGGGAAGGGGCTGTTAATAATTTGTGCAGCCTAACTTCCAGAGAGTATTCTATTATTATGTTGTGCTTGCATTTATAACACCGTGGTTTATTACCTATACTGCTATTAGAGTCAAGGTCGTACCTGGCAGAGATCGATGTCAATTCCAGGATAGTTATGAACGATAGTACTTGAACAATGACTTGCCTGATCACAATCTAGATCATGCAATTAATATCTACTTGTCAAAGATTTCCACTATCCTACGCCATGCTCAAGGATCAAACACTCTGAAAACTTGATATGTCTCATATCTACCTTCAGATTTCATTGCTGACACATGGTGGTGACATTTATAGCATTGTTTTTTTTTTTCAGCAACTATTGCGCAATTACTGGTGATTTTACATGTGTACAGCTTGACACAACTTCTATAAAATTCTAGAGGTAACGTGCTTGTCATGGTTATCAGTTATGATATTGCTATCAGGATTCAACGGTGTAGTTTTTGAGTCAAACTCATTGACCCATGATTCATGAGTAGTGGTTCACAAGAACCCATCTCTCATGATAATGAATGGTCCACTTAGCACTCATTGCATCTAGGTGATGCTTACAGAGGTGAAGCATTGGTCCATCCCGGGAGGTCACCCATCCCAGTATGGCTATCAGTGTTTTTCTTTGTTTTGACACCCTTTATTTTGTGTTTCAGTTTGATGACTTAGTGGATGGATCCACGAAGAGTGGTTATGAACGACAAAAGTTATTGACTGGGTTGTACTACGTAACAATTAGAGTTGCACAGAGAGATTTCATCTGTCAAAAAGGTAATCGATTGAGACTGAATTTATCTCACAGGTTATGGGCAACCATTAAATGGGATCCATCTAGACTGCACTAATGGATACTCTCTTTTTTTTTCACGTCTGTTTTTTTTGGCAGAAGACTCATGAAACCCATGATACGGATGCACCAGTAATACACGCATTGACTCTACTATGTTGCGTAGAACTAGATTAGCCTACGCCTGGACATTAATTTAGTCCAGGTGAACAATTTATGGCCTCGCCATTAACTGCTGCACTATAATGTGGCATACCAACTTCCATATATTTGATGTGAACAAGCGCAGGAACATTGTATAATTTATTTTCTTACCAGCTAGATTAAATACAGAGGCAATGATATGGTTCGGACGTCATTGTTCATTTCTCTCCAATTTATGTAGTTTCTTGATGATGAACAATGTTCAACTTCTCATGATTTTCCTCATCAAGGGCCATTAAGGATAGTTTGAAGGCAATTTTCAACACTGGAAGTCATAGATTTTCATCGAGGAGGTAGATACAGAAGCTGACGGAATCACCAGTGAAGCAGCCGAGCCATGTACTATTTATGTAACAGCACTAGAGTATTTCATTCGAGTTCACCAATTCTAATCACACAATAATAGAAATGTTGGAAAAGAGATTAATGCCTGTATTGATCAACAACACCTCACTGTGTTGGAAAGAAAGGGAAGCTTGTAACGTTTCAGAGATAAACGGATCGTGGCAAAAAAAAATAATTTATTTATTTATTTTAATTATGATTTTTTTTTTTTTTGACAACACAAAAATTTCATCGTTAACTCATACTGTGTTTCCTAGATTTTGACTGCAATCTACTCTGAACAAGCTTAGTCAAAACTTCAATCTATACTACTGAATTCTTCTGAATATATCTTTAAGAAATACAAAGTGTAGATCAGCACATGTTAATAGGTGAAATTCACTATAAGTAGCCGATATTTTGCAATGTTTCAAATTTTATCTTATTATGTAGTTATGAATTAACCTCTATCCACTCATTTCAAGTAATACTCATGTTGATTTTTTAATTTTTTTTTGCATCTCCTTAAATATTTAGGTATATAATGTAACCAATTTCAATGTTTTATTTTACAACAGATATTATTTACTTACTTAAACCTTCAATTTGTAGCATCTTATTGCAGTAAAACGAATCACAAGCCATTGTTTAAGAGCTTATTCTTTTCTATGCTCTTTTATGTTACAACACAACACCAACTTTCCATATTACATATAGATTGAAGGAAATACAATGAAAGACACACAACTGATCAAGGCTTGCTCTCCACCCTACCGTAATGGCATCATGGAGCCTCGTGGGCTCTAGCCATACCCCCGAGCAAGAAACATTTTAACCCCAAGAAGATGACTGGAGTCTTCTCAAACTTTCCCAAGGAATAAGAATAACCTAACCTCAATTACACACATAGAGGGTTCTTACTCACCATACCAAGATCCATACAAATATGCCACCATCTTACAACAACTAAACAAAGGAAATAGAAATAGGAAGGAAAACAAACTTATCTTTCTTTAGGTGAGGAGATTAAACTCCTTTATCCTCCTTTCCTCTCCAAGCCAAGCCACCTTACTCGCTATCTCCCTCCAAATCGGGTCTCCTCTTCTTTCTCATTCTCTCCACTATCTCAACTAGAGTTCTCCAAAAGGAGAAGTGGGTAGCACCCCACTCATCCTTCCTCCCTAAAATAAATAGGAGTTCTCAACTTGCAACCTTTTGAATGGGGAGGTGTGGAGTGCACCTACCTCCATCAATGAGAGTCTTTTCCTTATTGAAGAAGAAACATGCACTTAGACAACCCCCCTCTCATACAGAAAAAGCTACCCAGCATACAATCTGGCCATTTGACCAGATTTTTTAATTAATTAAAAATAAATATGTAGTGTTCTCTTTATTTTTAATTAATTAATAAAT
The DNA here is from genome assembly GCA_007115665.2 of Sequoiadendron giganteum. Lineage (NCBI taxonomy): Eukaryota > Viridiplantae > Streptophyta > Pinopsida > Cupressales > Cupressaceae > Sequoiadendron > Sequoiadendron giganteum. The sequence goes on from CM021110.1 coordinate 346,370,036, forward strand.
CTGGTCAAATAGCCGGATTGTATGCTGGGTAGCCATTTCCCTCTCATACCATCCCATCCTCTCTTTAGAACTCGTCACTCACCATAATGAGGACTTTTCAGGGGTCAAATCATGTCCTAGGGGGACTATTACATTCCTACTTGACCCCTACCACTATGGTATAGACCCTAGGGGGTTTGTTTTTGCATCCCAACGAAGGAAATTGACCAACAACTCTCTTTAAAAGCTCATTTAAAGATTCATCCGAATTTTGAACTTAGATATGGGTTTTCAAACCTTAGCCTTACTTTCACCTTACATGACTCAAAATTAATTACCCTTACAAACAAAGTAAATTAACCTTTCTAATATCAACCTTCCCAACCTTGGTCTTCCAACACTTTAACTCTAATAAAAAAAAAGTCAAATTCGTATCCTCAAGAAAATGTCTTTCGATTTACCCCTTGGTCTTCTCTTCTCATATTGACATTTTTCATTTCCTACACATTACATATGAAATCGTAAGAACGCTCATATATCACATGAATTTAATAACTAGAATAAAATTTAATTGTACAATAATTTCCCATTTAAAATTTCAATTCATATTCATAATCCTACAAGTCCATAACACCTTCATGGCATTGACATTGAAACAAATGTTAAGGTGAAATTCAAGAATATTGTCACACAATCACTTTATGTATTGCTCATAGTACCACTTATCATCTATTACAGAAACATATAACAAATTAGATTTTGTATTAATCACATGCAAAGTGGAGTCTTACATCCCCCTCCTCTTAGCTTAGACTTCCTCCTGGAAGTCACTAGGATTTGGAACATAATCTCCATATAGTAACATACATTAACATATTAAACATACTAACTACTTTGCTTTCTTGATGAAAGAACCCAAACATTCAACTATATGCATGCATTAGAGACAATCTCTTCCGTGATTTAAACATTCAAATACAAAAACCAAAATTTATCACAATAGAACCTTTATCTGATACACACTTAATTCAACAAAAGCTAATAACCATCCATGTATCTTTAACCTATTAACAATGTAACCAACTTCAATACATAAATATATATAAATGAATTAAGAACCTTTAATATATATATTTTGTGTCAATGACCCATCATTTCTTAGAATTGCTAGCTTCACATTTTATCCAAATATGTCCTTAAGTGGATATTTTACCTTATAATCATGGCACTTATACCATGTCTCATGGAATATTAACTTGCATCATTTGTTACTATCCTCCTCACATAGTACATAGGTATGTCACATCACATTTACTTGCAATTTCACATCTACACACAACAATAGTAA
>CM021110.1:346371462-346395508 GCA_007115665.2 Sequoiadendron giganteum
TATATGTTTAGACAAGGTTATATTATGCTAGGGCATGTGACACATCGTCATCTTGGTCCTTATACCTTGGTGTATAATGTATAGTGCTACATCAAACACCATGATTGCTCACTTTCTTGTAGCATAATGTATCATTCATCCACTTCCTATCTTGCATCATTCAGCTTGTCCTTCCTTATCATTTCATATCGAGAGCATACCCATGTCCCTCCAACCCGCCTATCCTCTCAAGGGGGCATCATCATCCTATTCTTATATCATCATCATCCCATCCTAAATTCCCCATCTCATCATCATCCTATCTTTCTATCATTATCCATTTTCCTCTATCCATACGATAGCTTCTTTGAAATGATGTTACTCAACACAAATCTCATCATCTCAAACATCATCTCAAAGAAGGGAAAAATGTAGTCACCTAAAATTGATCAAATCTTGTGACATTCACTTTTGACATCATTTTTGACATCTTACAACACATTTTGTTCTAAACCTCACATAACCCATTTCATCATCCCTATTATTTAGTCTCTAACCAATTAATTAAATAAATTATATTTAATTAATTAATCCATTTATCCTTTAACCACTTAATTAAATAAATTTTATTTATTTAATAAATCCAAATTCCCCAAATAATTGAAATTAATCCTTATTCTCTCACATCTATTATAATTTAAATAATTCTAAATTATTTAAATTATTTCCCTAAATGACTTGATTCACTTTTTAAATCATCTCTCAAGATGACTTCATCACTATCCAAATAATCTCTTAAGTTAACTCAACCCCCTTTCCATTCTCCTCTTTAGTTAACTTGGCCCACCTTCTATTTCTTCTCCCAAGTTGTATGATCAACTTTCTAATTCCACTACTGCTAACAAAAAGGAAAGTTTTATCCCTTCATCCACCCATCTTCACCTATAAATTAACCCAAAACCAGGCCATTTGCATGGATGAGCTTTCAAGTACCCTTACTATGTCGAATTGTCTCTACAATCTTTCATCCATCATATTTCATCTATCTATTTCTCTTTTATCATCTACATCTTAATGTTATGTTGCTATAACAGTGAGCAACCAACATTCCTCCATCAACAATCCTTTGAAATATTGCATTCTCATGTGAGGTTGAGAAGAGAAATGGAGATCAATCAAGTTTAGCATGGAGATCGGTTTGCATTTGAATTTATTATTTTGATTTTCATGTTATCTTGTCCTTCATTGTTCATTGTTAGGGTTGCATTATAATTTGTTTATGCATTTTCCCTAAATTTTTACCCTAACTACATTAAGAAAAGTAACCCATGTCATTCTAGAATAATCATCAACAAAAAACATGAAATACTTGTCACCTTGAAGACTTCTTATTCTTGTAGGACCACAAATATTTGTATGAATCAACTCCAAAAATCCAGTAGAAGATTGTTATATTCCTTTTAAACTTTTTGTTTACTTTCCAATTTGATAATCCTTGTAGATAGCATTTATATGATTTGTAATCTTTGGCAGATCTCTCACTGTTTGAACTAAACTAATTCTTACTAGATTATCAAAATTAATGTGACACATCCTCTTTTTCCATAGCCAACTTTCATTAATTTGAGTCATAAAACAATGACCATGAGCACCCTTAAGCTAATAAACATTTCCATCTACCCTTCTTCTAGCAACAATTGTAGTTTTGGACCCTAATCTGATCTCACATCCATCATCCTGAAACATAAGATTGTATCATTTGCTACACATTTCTCCAACACTCAATAGGTTATGCCTTAAAACATTAACATAGCAAACATCATCGGTATTATTCTTCCCATCAAAACTGATTGAACCTATTCAACATATCTTAGCACCTAAATCATCACCAAATCTAACAAGTCCTCCATCATAATTTTCAAGTCTAATGAAATTACTCTTGTCTCTAGCCATATGGTTAGAGCAACCACTATCAATGATTCAATAGTTCTTATCTTGTCTAGCATGAAAAGAAGATACCAAATTACCTTTAGTCTTACCCTTTCTCTCTGGAGGGAATTCCTTTACACATCTTTTAAACTTAGCAAAAATAGATTCATCTTTTAAAGCCATGAACAAGCATTCATCATCATCATCATCTCCATCATCAAATTTTGTAGACATCGAGAATTGGTCTAGACCTATGAGTACACATTCGACATAATTTTCTATTTATCCATGGTCATGATTAAATAATGTTAATTATTTAATTACCTTTTCTAATACATATTTCCTCTATTAATTACAATACCCTTTTTAATTAATTAATTAATTCATTTATTCAACTATTGATTAATTAATTAAATCATATTTATTTAATTATGTAGCTAACTAATTAATTTTTCTTCTTAATTAAATAATGTATTATTTAATTAAACCCCCCCTTTATCTATAAATTAAATATTTATTATTTAATTACCCCCTTTGTCATATTTCAACTATAATTAAATATCTTTATTTAATTATTCAATTCCACCTTTTCAACAGTCAATTAAATAAATTATCTTTATTTATTTAATTTAAGTCTCTCATGTTTTGAATGTTGAATTAAATTAACATTTAATTCATATTTAATTATTTATGTCACATTCTTCTATCATTCAGTTGACTAATCATTCACTCACCTTCTGACTCGAGGTCTATTTTTAGTTCTCCAGTTATCTCTGAATTCAACAGCTAATTGTCTTTGTGAGAAGACTCTCTGTCACAACTAGTCAGTTAACTAGTTCTAACTCATATGCATGATCTATTTATTAATTAAATATCTATTATTTAATTAATTAACTCTAGTTTGCATTCAAATGCATTATTCTTCGAGTTCTAACTTTTTCTTTAACATTCAAAGTCTATTTCTTCTATTTTCGAAGACTCTTAACTGAATATTAAAGTCTTGAACTCGTGTTCTAACTCACGTTCTAACTTAATCTTTATCTTGCAGTCTTTTCTGACTCATGTTCTATCTGACATAGAACTCACATTGTATGACATTCATCAATCTCATCTGTCAATCTCTCTTTTCAATCTGAGTCAATCGTTTGAAAACCCAAAATCTATAAAATGGCCTATCATTATCATTATTCCTCCTCCCGGAATCATACACTTTTGAGAAGAAAATTATCTTCGATATTTTGCTTAGACATTCGACGAAGTTATGCTTGCATCAAACACAAAAATCTGAGGGCAAGAATACTGAAAAGGCAAAATGTAGAAGAGCAATCGAGATAATTCGAAGGGGTGAATGCATATTTGGTGAGAGCTTTCCATTTATTTGTTTAGTTTATTCATGTTTACTTTCTTCGTTCTTTGTTGTTTAATTTTAGATTAATATTGATTTAGATTAGAATTGACATTCGTTTGTTCTAATTGTAGATTCCAGATCTTATTTCTAATGTTACATTTGGTGAGCCCGACTTGAACTCACAAATCATATTTTCAAAGTTTCTGTTTTCAGTTTTTTGCAGGAATCATACGACGCACCGCATCTGTCAACATCCGCGACGCATCTGTATCTATGAGCCGCATCTACTAAAACCAGAGATGCATCTATCATTCTGCATTGCATCCGCGAAGCTGTGAATTGCATCCGTCTGTCAAAAATTTCGACCCGCAACCACCTGTCAACATGAACCGCATCATTTTCGAGCCGCATCTATGGCTTGAAGCGTCGCATCTAACTGGTAATTTTTTTTTAAAATTTTTTTGATCAATTTCATACATCCGCATTTTTTATTTTTCATTTTCGTGTGATCTTCTTTTTCACTAATGTTTGCTCACAACTGTGTTTAAGGGGATTAACGTAGTTTTTGTAGGACGAAGCATAGAAGACAATATAGAAACCAAAGACAATATGTTTTGCAAGAAGAAAGTCGAAGAAAAGAACAATGAACTACTGATCCATTTGCATGCAGCACCTAATGCCTTTGATTTTATTTATTTAACAAGCTTTTTGTTTGGCAGATAGATAATTTTCGTTTGGATTAAAAAGAATCAGTGTCTACTTTGTTTGGTGTGAAAACATGATTTTTAAACCCTTACAATTCAGTATATCTGAGTATCCTCTCCCCTTGCACAATCATGCAATCTTGGGTGTAAGAGAAATGGTTAATGACTCTAGAACTTGGGCCTATCTTGGTGGGAAAAATTACTCACCCCAAGATGACTCAAACCGGTAGCACGCTAGACGCCAAGCAACTTCCAACCGGTATATAAAAGTTGATTCTTGGAGAAAGCCCAAGAATCATGCATAGTATTCTGATGAGATGGACAGAAATGGACTCTTGCCGATGTTGGATAGTGCCCCGTGAATGGAATGCCCTTACTAAACACCTTGTTGTAACTTTTCCAAAATCCTACCTATTTGTTGGTGTAGCAGGGTCAGCCCTGTGAAGCCGTCTTACATTCTTACGATTTATGTGTGGAGATGAGATGTATGCCATGGGAGTTTCATGGGTACAATAGCTTGGCTGCCCCGTATAAGTGAGTGTCGTGGAGGGGAGCTAGTGGGGTCAAGCTACTAGTCATTTTCCATAAATATGTGTAGCTGGAGAAATCCAAGTAAGAACTCAGCAAGTATTGTCCAAAAATCCTAGGTTGTAAATGTTTTTGAGTCTTAACAGTTATATCATCACAAACTGAAAAATACATTGAATGTTGTATTTGTCTTTTGTTGTATTCATCAAAATCTTGATCAACAAATAGAGTCAGTCAAAACAACTTTCGGAAAATTTTAATTGTCAAAAATTGAGTCGCAACTGTCAATTTAAAAATCGCATATGTCCTAGTGAGTCACAAGTATTAGGGGAAACACCACATCTGTCTATCAAAAATTTCATATTCACAGTCTTGTTACCATGAGCTGCAATTGTCAAGTTCAAAGTCGCATCTGTCTATGCAAGCCGCAACTGTGAACTTACGAGTCGCGTGTGTTTGTCAAAAAATTTAGGTTTACAGTCCATATATCGAGCCGCATATGAGTCAGTAAATCGCATCTGTCAAAATTTCAACTGCGTCTATCTAATAACCGCAACTGCTTGCAAAGTTTAGAACCAGGTTTTAGTCAAAATGCCGCATGTGTATTCCAAAGTCGTATCTGTCAAATTGAAAACCGCACCTATCATAAAAAGCCTCAACTGTCTGTCACCAAAACTAGGTTTTTAGTCAAATCACCACATGCACGATTGTAAACCGCATTTGTCAAAATTAGAACCACATTTGATAGGTGAACCGCATTTGACTGTCAACAAAAAACCTAGAAATTTTCAAAACTGAGTCCGAAACATTACTGTCATTTTAACTTTTGTTTCTGAAGATCACCTTGGATAGAAAACTTGAAAATTTTCTCAAAACCTTGCATTATTAGGTGTCATATATGTCCTAGTCATCATCATCCTAAGTTGCATGCATATGATACTTCCTAGAGATTGCATATAGCAGAATAGAACAACTCTCCGTGTCATTGGATATGTTCATGTCTTTATTTGTCACATCATTGAACCTAGTCACTTTAGTCCTATTAGTGAATCTTTTCAGCTCAATAGTCTAGTTTGGGAAATTCACCTTGTCAACTATCCTTGTCCTACAATCAGGATCCTTGGTCAAACACAAATCATTGCATACATTTACTCCATAGGTGGTAGGTTATCCTTATTTTTGAATCATTTACCATCATAGTCTATTCGAGACTTTCCATATTGTCCATCATATCCTACGTCATCTTAGTATACGTAATTTTAGGAATACTTAGCAACATCCTTATTTGTCAGAAAATCCCCAAAAAACAAAAAAACATAGAGATAGGTCATATAAGTTTTTAGACATAATCTGCATTACCCCGATTTGAGCAACTATTCATGGTCGAAACAAGGTCTCAAAAGAAACATAAAGCAATGTTGGACCCTAATGAGTTTATCAATCCTTTCGGAAATCAACCATTAGGGAGTGAGAGACCACACAAAGCTTTTCTTGAGAAACACGTCACTAGAGACAACCAAGGACAATTTTTTGTTGAAGAAATAGATGCCACTATACAAGATCCTGAATTTGCATCCTTTATGGATGAATGTTTGGAAAATGATCCCCAATGATATCTAGCAAAGTTTCTAGTAGAAGGTGCCACACTACCACCAGGATTTGATATTCATACTTTGAAACCATAGTCTTGCAAGGTCAAGTGTTTCTATTCCCCAAATTACCGTAGTGATATCAACTGGCATACCTACTCAAACATCACCAATTGTAAGCACAATCCCTTTCAACGTAACACAAGGTTTACAATTTATTGTTGGAGCAACATCATCCAACCCCTTTGGCACCAACATTACTGGTAAGAGATCCAAAGTCGGCACGAGAATTCCCATACAAATTCAGAACATTCAGACAGGAAGGATTCCTATTCCAAATCAGAACATCCAGATAGGAAATATTCCCATACCAAATCAGAACATTCAGACAAGAAATATTCCTATTCCAGATCAGAACATTCAGACAAGAAATATTCCTATACCAAATCAGAACATTCTGACAGGATATATTCCCTCGCCAAATGACAACCCATCACATAACATGGCATATTAGAACACCTACATTGATCCAAACAATGCAAAAAAAATGTCTTTGACAAAATTAGATGTTCTCCAAAACCAAATGCAAATGCTTCAACAATAGATGGACAACATGTCTGTATCAGGCAAACGAACTATCTCAGCACAGGACCTATGTTCGTGTCCTTTTGACAAAGTGCTTTACATGACCCCTTTCCCCCATGGATACGTTATACCGAATTTTCCAAAGTATAATGGGAGGAAGAATCCTTTGGAACATATTAGAGAGTTCTCAACGACATGCATGGACATATCATATGACCCCACATACTTGATGAGACTATTTTTGTGAACCCTTATCGAGATAGCACTGGAATGGTTCACCAAATTACCATATGGCATACGATCCTGGGGTGAATTAGCTAAGAAGTTTGTTGAACACTTTGCCTTTAACATAGACAATGAAATAACCATAGCAACCTTTTGTCACACAACACAAGAAGATGGTGAAAATTTCACCACTTTCTTTCAGAGATGGAGAAGTCTAGCTAGCAGATGTCCAGTTGAAATACCAGAAAATAAAAAAGTCACGATATTCCTTGAAAACGTCAATCCAAAAATGTGAAGTGACTTAAGGGTACACTGTTGTACTTCATTCCTAGACTTGGTACAAAAGGGCATCATCCTTGAAAAAGGCCTTATAGACAAAGGAGAAATTAAGGTACCAGGAAGAAACCCAATGGTTCAACATCAAAATGTTCCCAATGATAGAAATAAATTCTGGCCAAGAAACAAAAATGTTACAAATGACAACATTTTTGACGCTTAAAACATACATATAGGACCAGTTATCACACTTAGAAGTTACAACTCCAATCAAGACATGACGAATAGTCCAGATCAAACAACAAACTATGTCCAAAATTCATAGCAACAACGACCTCAAAGAAAATTTCCTACATGTGAATTTACACCTTTAGGACAACCAATCGAAACAGATTTCAAAGAGTTGGTTAAGCATAATCTCATTAAACCCTTGGAACCAAGAGAATATGATCCTGGACAGTTTAAACCTTCATGGTGGGATGATAACGCTTTTTGTGACTATCATCGAACGAAAGGACACAACCTACAACAATGTCGCCAACTGAAGAATATTATACAAGACTTTGTTGAAAACGGAACCATAGAGGTCAATGGACAAAAAAATACCAAGAACAATGATCATAAGGTCTTCACGGACCCATTACATGACCACACGAAAGGAAAAGCCTCCAGTTCGGAAACAAAGAAATCTTCATCAGCCAATTATGCAAACACCAACTATGACTATGGAAAAGGAAAGATCATATATACCCTCTGAGCTGAAAATGAACATGTCAATACCATCACCATTAAGAAGCATCCTGAATGTGATGTAAACACACAGAACAAAAATCACTATTTCAGGTCCTTCTTCTGAGCCACCTACACAATCTTCCAAGTCTAGAGACAATCTCCTTGATCAATTGAGCAAAAACCCTGCACAAAAATCTATTTTGGAATTGTTGACTTTATCCCCTGAGCATCAAGCCATTCTCGACCAAGCCTTATAGAATACGACTGTCCCTACGGACTTAGATGCCAATCATTTCAAAGAAATGGTAGGATATTTAACCAACTCCCATCATGCCACATTTTCCCAACAAGACTATTCGATAGAAAAGACTGATCATAATGACCCATTACATCTTGAAGTCCTAGTCCATCAAACCAAAGGCAAACGAGTCTTGGTAGACGGAGGAGTAGGTTTGAACCTATGTACCCTAAAATTGGTTAAGGGATTAGGATTCTCAGAAGAATGTGTAGATGCCCCTAAGAGTATAGTTATCAAGTGTTATGATGATGAGGAAAGATCATCTAAGGGAGTTGTCACACTTCCTATCATAATTGGTCCCCTAGTCATGAACACCAGCTTCCAGATCTTGGATCTCACCCTTCTATATAACTTGTTGTTAGATATACCTTGGATACATGCAATTAAAGTCGTACCTTCTACATATCACCAATGTCTCAAATTCTCACATAATGGCACCAAGATCACTATTGATGGTGATTCAGATCCTTTTCAATAATGTACAAGCCTAAAGGGAATTCCACAACGATAGGTACCCATTAATCAAGAAGCTCCATCATCATCCACTTTATGCCTATACATTGATCCATCACGTCTTACCAGGTCCTTTTCATTCAAACCACCATCATCCACTCCTAAGGTCGAGATCCAAGACAAGGGTTGTGGAGAATACAACATGAAGGCATCCTATTGTATCAGTTAGTTGATTCCACCTAAGGCATATGGCTTACCCCTGGTAGATAGAAGACAGTCAATAGTCAGATTTCATGTTCCCCCTACAATGACATTGACCAAATGGGGAGAGTTAAGTGAAGAGGAAGTGGATCAAAGTGATATTACCTCTTGGTTGTACCAGGAAGACAATGAATACCCCTCGCCATCTATTCAAATAGCAAAGAATCAAGATGGAAAAGGCTTTAAGATAATGCAAAGCGAAGGATATGATGGGCATAGTGGGTTACAACTACATCAAAATGGAAGAACAAAACCAATCATTGTCTCACCATCACCGAAATATCTAGGGATAGGGTTTCAACCACTTAGAATTGTTTTTCCTAGTACTACGTCACCATTTCAAGAGGAAGTGAGTTCTTACGTAGACATCGAGACATCTCACGAACCACTTCCCCCAGTTTACGATGAATCCCCTAACTTGAGCGACGGTGAATGGGATTCACTTTCCTCTACTAGTACCATGAACCTAGATAGGCTATTTGGAGAACTTGACCTCATGATTAAATCCTTACCAAATTCATCTAGTCCCCATAATTGGAAACACTTGTCCAAAGAAGAATGGCTTAAGCACTATTATTGGGAAATCCTTGATCATGCATCTTGGGCACCTAACGAACCATCTTCTGAAAACCTAAATGTTGCAATAGTCCCACATCAGAGTTTACCTACCCCTAGGAAAAAGACCAAGAAGGAGTTAGTCCAAAACTTCTATGACCATGTCAACCATTCGATATTCACCTTGTCGGCTTCCACCTTTACTAAATCCGATGATGACATGCCCCTCATATATCCTGAAATTATTGACTGGGATCAACAAGGTACACCCATCTTAGATACATTCGAGAACAATGAAGCATTAGCTGAGTTCATGGGACTTCGAGAAGGCATACCTAGAGGGGATCATAAAGCTAGTTTTACCATAGACTTGGATGACAAAGCATATTTTGGGAGTCTATTTACACCTTTAGTTGCAAAAATGAGAATTAAAAGAAAAAATACAATGAAAATAAAAATGATGAGTCCCTTGGTGAAAACTGAAAGGCGCCTTTGGATGAAGAAACAATCAAAATAAAGTACGTATCTGAGGGCAAAAACCACTCTAAGGCACCCAAGGATAGAGGTTTAAATATTCTCCCTGTTGAACAAGAGAAGTCACCGATGCTAATAGAAGAGTCTATTGAAGTCAACATAGGTACAAAAGAGAATCCTCGGATGGTATATTTTGCAACTTCTTTAACAAAAACAGAAAAACCTGAGTTTAAGGACTTCTTCACAAAGAGACAGATAAACTTTGCTTGTTCATATGCTGACATGCCTAGGTTGGATCCAGACCTAATATTGCACCATCTACCTTTACAACCAGGTATTAAGTCAGTCAAATAGAAGTTAAGGAAAATGCATCCACAGATTTCTCTATTGGTCAAAGAAGAACTTAAGAAACTCTTGGATGTAGGATTCATAAGGACCATAAACTATGCAGACTAGATATCAAATCTGGTGCCAGTGACTAAACCAACTAGGGGCATCCATATTTGAACAGGCTTTAGAGACATCAACAAGGAATGTCCTAAGGATGACTTCCCTTTGCCGAACATAGACATGATAGTAGATCTTACAACAGGATATGAGATGCTATCCCTCATGGATGGTTTCTCTGGATATAACCAAATCAAAATCGCAGCTGAAGGCCAACACAAGACAACTTTCACGTGTCCGTGGGGCACATATTGTTGGAATGTCATGCCTTTTGGGCTTAAGAATGTAGGAGCTACTTACCAACGGGAAATGACTACAATTTTCCATGAATTTATACATACTCTCATGGAAGATTATGTAGATGAAATTATAGCTAAATTAGAAACAAGGGTAGAACATTTCAAGGTTCTAGACAAGATATTCCAGAGGCTAGAAAATTACAATGTCAGACTAAATCCAAAGAAATGTGTCTTTGGAGTGAAATCAGGGAAACTTCTAGGGTATATCATTTCTAGAAGGGGCATTGAAGTAGATCTAGAGAAGGTAAGAGCTATCATAGAAATGCCTCCTCCAGTCAGCATTGGTCAATTAAGGACACTACAGGGAAGATTACAGTCTATTAGGCATTTCATAGTACAACTGGCAGATAAAATACACCCCTTTCAACATCTACTCAAGAAAGGAGTACCATTTGTGTGGATGCCTAAATGTTAGGAAGCCTTCCAAAAAATCAAGGATTATTTTCTCACTCCACCTGTCTTAATGCCACCAACAGATGGAAATCCATTGATACTATACATTTCAGCAACTCAGTCGGCATTAGGGGCTCTTCTTACACAAAACGATGATCAAGGTCATGAAAGAGCAGTCTATTACATCAGTCATACCTTAGTAGGATATGAACTAAATTATAGCAACATAGAACGTGCCTATCTTGCAGTAGTCTTTGCTACTCAGAAACTTCAACACTATATGCTCAATCGTCAAAAAATGTTGGTTGCAAAGATTGATCCCCTCAAATACCTCCTAAGTAAAGCAGCATTAACAGGCTGATTGGCTAAATGGATTATGATACTTAGCGAGTATGACATTCAATATGTAGAGAGGAAGGCTATAAAAGGACAGGTGATTACAAATCAGTTAGTAGATGCACCTATGAAGGAAGACCATCCTTTAGTGGCAGATTTTCCTGATGAATTTCCCTTCAACATTGACATTAAAACTGAATGGAAACTATACTTTGACGGGTCACATACAAATCGTGGTTCAGGAGCAGGTATCCTATTTGTTACACCTCAAGGCGATACTATTCCTAAATTATTCAGGATTGCTTTCCCTTGTACCAACAATATAGCAGAATATGAAGCCTTAGTGACAGGACTAAGAATGGCAGCACAATGGAAGATTAAGAGCCTACATGTTTTTGGCGATTCTCAACTAGTAATCTGGCAAGTAAATGATGATTATGAGACTAAGGATGAGAAATTATCCCCTTATAAACACATGGCTGACAGTTTCAAGCAATACTTCAATGACATTACCTTTCAATAAATACCAAGTATTCAGAACAGGGCTGCAAATGCTATGGCAACCGTGGGTTCCTTGTTGGATATTCTGAGTAACATGCCTAAGTTCAAGTTTTTGGTTGAATAGTTGTTGGTCCCTACCTACGATGTCCCTGATACTATGATGGTGTGTATGATTTTTGGTCCTACCTCCCCTTGGTATAACGACGTGTTCGACTACCTGAGTGACCAAACTTTACCTCTAGACTTGTCCAATAACCAGCGTAGAACTTTTATCTGTAAGTCAGCTAAATACACCATCATCGGAGATATCCTATATAGACGTACCTTAGATAACACCCTAATGAGATGTCTCGATGTTGAAGAAGCACAAACAACTTTGCGAGTGGTGCACGAGGGTATATGCGGATCCCATTTGAGTGGTCCTACTTTAGCCCATAAGATTATGAGACTAGGTTATTATCGGTCCACAATGGAGAAAAACTCATATATCTTTGTAAAGAAATGTAGACAGTTTCAGATACATGGAGATTTGATAAGAGCACCAGCACAAGAGCGTCATCTAATTACATCACCATGGCCTTTCGCCCAATGGGGACTCGACCTCACAAGTAAGATACACCCTACATCATCCAACGACCATAAATTCATCATAACCACCACTGAATACTTCACTAAGTGGATTGAAGCTATTCCTATGACTTACATCACTGACACACAAATATCCAGGTTTATCCTAAACTATATCATTTGTCTATATGGTGTACCCCAGTCCATAATCACAGACAATGTCTGCCCATTCAAGAACTAAGAAGTACACCATTTATGTGACGGGTTCCATATCAAACACCATTTTTCCACCCCATATTACCCCCAAGGTAATGGCCAAGCCGAGGCATCTAATAAAACCATTGTTAGAATCTTGAAAAAGACTATCAATGACATTGGTCATGACTGGCACCTACAGCTTAATCATGCCTTATGGGCTTATCACACAAGCATTCATACTCCCACTAGCGCCACTCCATATTCACTAGTATTCAGGTCTGAAGCTTTCTTACCTATTGAGGTTGAAATACCTTCCCTGAGGGTATCCTTGAAGGGTCACGTTGATGATGAAGAATACAGTGTATCTAGATTACAAGAGCTATAATTACTAGATGAATGAAGACATAAAGCATTAGACCATTTGCAAGCATATTAGAATCATCTTCGTCATAGCTATAATAGGAGAGTTCTAAATAGAGACTTTGACATTGGAGACCTAGTTTTAATGGAGAATCCTAAGAATCAAGCTGAACAAGAAAAGCCAGGTAAGTTTGAACCTAACTGGTTGGGGCCTTATATAGTCACATAATATTTTGGATTAGGAGCGTATCAACTCTCTACTCCTGAAGGAGAGCCCCTTTTGTCACCTATTAACAACCTTCATCTGAAGAGGTTCTATGCATAGCTTCTAAGAATCTGTCTTAATCTAGAAAAATACAAAAACAAAAAACAAAAAAATGGTTACCTTGATGAAAACATGGCAAACAGGCATCTTGGTAACACCAAAAAAATTGATCAAAATAGTCAAGAGAAATAATGCGTTAAATAGTTAAAACCGCTTCGATGGCACTATGGATAAGTACCATGGTGAAAACCTGGAAAACAAGCACCATGTGTATTCAAGCTCGCTCTTTCATCTACCATCATTCCAATCAGACTTTTTCACCATCCATCATAATAAATGGTTGTCTTATCCATTCCTTGGAACGATTGACATCAAAGTCCATTCCGTCACATTCCCCACTCCATCTCACAAGTCTTATTCCTAACTGGGGGAAAATATTTATTTTGTGCCTTGAGGATCATGTACATAACATTGCATCATCGAAAATGTCCTGAAAAATCCCAAAAACATTGGAAAACTTCAAAAATCAAAATCAAAATCAAAACATGTCAAAAAATACCAAAAACAGAGTCAAGTCAGTCATGTTAAGTCAATCGTAGGCATAGTCGAACTACGTTGCCTCTACAACTGGGACATAGGCAAGGCCATCAATTGATGTACCCCTGAGGCATTAGGTCTGTCTGTCTAGGTTTGTCATGTATTACACATAGTTAAAATCCATGACTCTTTGTACATTCAAAGTCATTGGTCGTGTCGAACTACGAGGTCTCTGCGTGTACAATGTAGGCAAGGCTAATCAATCGATGAGCCCCCGAGACTACACTAGGTCAATCCAATAGGGTTTATCACCATCACTATCACACATGTTGCATGTCATCAGCCTAAGTACATATCTTTAGTCAATCATGTCATACACTATCTATGCACACACCTTTTAATCAGTTAGGGAATCAAAACAAGTCATGCATCAACAAGGCAAAACATCTCAAAAGTTAGCAAGTCAATATCATACACATTGTCAAAATGATCAACTTATGTCTTAAGCAAGATATGTATTTCTTGTCAGCGGACATCATCAAATTGTCATAGCCTCATGTAGTTTATCACATCAACGTCATCAGGCTCCAACATCTTATACGACACGTGTCTTTTCTGAAACCAGGCTTTGTCATGCCTTATACAGATAGTCACCAAGTCGAAACCAGACTCAACGTCTTATGCAGTATGTGTCAGCTTTCACATTACACTATGTTAACATCAAACAATCAAATAGTCCTAGAAGATCAAGTTTTGGCGAATAATTTTATTTGGGTTTATGATTTTACATCTTATTTTTTCTTATCTTTTTATCGATTTGTGAATTAGTCTTGTTACTAGCTTTCTCAAGGATGTCTCAAGACTCTTTTTCTTTGGTTGTTGTCTATCAACTGTCTTTTTAAATTTGGTTTTTGAGTCATGTTACTAGTTTCCTCAAGGATGTCCTATCAAGGATTTAGAGGAGCAATGACGTCTCATGACCTGTCTTTTCTTTGTTTGATGTATGTGGTTTGTCAAGACAAAAGACTGGGGCAATCTTGTCCTTAGTATGAGTTACGACACTCCTTGTCTATGACTGTCTATTTTTCATAGATGGATGAATTTGCACGCTATGGTCTATCTCATATCATGGTGTGTATTATCCATTTGTGTCATGTCCTACCCAATGATGATAAAAAAAGCAAGCTTAGCATATGTGGAAAATATCGAAGATCATGTTTATTCTCAATCAACCATCTTAATTGTTTCTTACTAACATTCTAAAATCATCCATGCTAACATTTCTCTTTTCCGACATAATGATAGAGTCCTATGAAACAAGAAAAACATTTGATCATGTGCATAAAAATTTCACATAAGTTGCATTGCATTTCATATAGATAGTAACATTAACATCTTCATTGCATACATTCAAAATCATGACATAATAGGCATTTCATCATCATAAGATACATATAATGTAAACATTTCATAACATATCACCATCACATATAAATAAACATCATATAGTGTATTACATCCATCATCATATAGAATAATCATAAACATCATAAACTGCATCAACTTATAACATGTAGAAGCATTCATTCATTACACATGTACATACATCATCTAGGAAACATAATCATATAGAAATAATGCATCATCCATAACATAGAACTGCATATCATATAGAAGCCGCCAAAATCATATATATCGCTCAAAATAGTGTGTCACAGTACAATTTCCAAATGTGTCCATAAATAAAACGAGCTTGCAGGCTCTTTGATCAAAATACAATGTCTACATGTATAACAAGTGTCATCATGTCCCACTGCCACTACTATCATGTGGTGAAGGTGGTGGAAAATTCCTTGAAGGTTCTCTCTATGAGGTGGAAGGCCTCTCATACAGACCTGTCCTCGGTGGTCCTACCATACCCTCTGTACTTTGTGTCCTGGTATGACTCCTACTCTGTGACCTATGATTGCAAACCTCTGAAAAGCTAGGAGCTCAGCTCTCTGCTGGCACCACTACCTCATATAGATCCCTACGTAGCTCTCTCTACTAATCTGACTAACTCGCGAACCATACCATCAGATGAGGAACCACTGCAAAGTTGTCTGACCTCTGTAAACTATTGCTCTATCTCTTGTCATCAGGCTATGGCCTGATCCCTCTCCATAAGTACAATGTCTCTCTCTGCACGAGCACTGTCTCTCTCTGCATGGGCACTGTCTCTATCTATCCGCATTACATCCAACTCTGCATGGGGCACTATCTCTCTTTATCCTCATGGCATCAAACTCTTCTATCATCAGTCTCAACCTCTCCTCCAAAGCCTCCCTATCACCATCCCTAGGAGCCTCATCCTCCCATCTCCCCTCTACAATCCAATCTCTGAGCTCTCTCTCTTGCTCCTCCATAGGTGCCTCCTCCTCAACATCATCCTCCCCATAACTTGCCAGAATCCCAAGAGCATCAATATCGACATCAATATCCATATTCGCCTCCTCATCCCCTGTGAGATCCTCTCCACCAATCTCTACCTTCGTATGCTCCTCTGCTATGACCTCCTCGGTAGCATGCTCATCTCTGACCTATGCATCAGCTCCACCTCTGATGTCCAACATCAGTACATCCTCTACCACTGCCTCTCAGATAGGTTAAAGTCCACCTACCCGACCCCCTCTCCACCCTCTATGTCCTCGCCTACCACATTTTCCATCATCAACCCTCCCTCCAACTATACCAACTTTGGAACCTCCACCTCTCCGCCCTCCTCTCAGTCCTGTGCCTCGTCTCTCAACTAGTGTCGGATGATCCAAATCGGTGTATGGAATAGGATGATGCTTCACCCACCAGGCGTCATATGCAACTGTCATCCCTGGGTCTGCTACTCCATCTCTCCATCCCCACTATACTAGTTGTAAAGCCTGTATCTCTGCCTCTGTGGTAGCAACTGGAATCATAGGCCTCTAATATGGAACCTCTCTCGAAGAACGAGCAAACTTTGCTCTACTTCGAGGCTCATCTTGAACCTCACCAAACTATCTCAAAACCCTATCTGACAAGTGTCTCTCTATGATGTGCACACTCAAAATAGTCCTCCCAATCAAATACTATGTCTATCTACAATATGAAAAATGTCTATCCTCATCAGAACACTCCTCATAGTCTAGGTATGGTCTCCAAGTGAACTGATCTAGAATGTTGATTGCATGTCGCCAATATCCAGTATCTCCCACATGGCTCTGCGTGATGTTTCTCATGTATCAGAAAACATATAGAGATCTCTCTCGTTGCTCTACAGTAACCAGAGGATGAAACACAACTATCCTCTCCCAAGCCCACACCATCAGAAGAGCGGTCCCACAACTCAACAACTATGTGTCTCTGTATGCAATATCATGTAAATGGAAATATAACATCCCTAATAGACATGGACCCCAAGCATACAGAGTCTCTCTCTCTAGCATACCCACCAACATCTCCCCCCATCCCACAGGAAAACCATGACCCCGTTGATCTGGTAATACTATCCCATCTATCAGTGTACATAGTATGCAGTCAATCCTGTCGTGTCTATCCACTAACACTGGCCATTTGATCTCATAATGCTCAATCTTGAGCCTACTAATATCATCCACCTAATAAAATCTCGCTAGCTCTTTCAATCCGCGTTGGGTATCATACATCACCTGCTCTCCTCTAATCGAAAGTCTAAGTATCCTATACACATCCTCCAATGTGATAGTCGCCTCCCCAATCAGCAAGTGAAATGAGGATGTCTCAGAGTGCCATTGCTCGCAGAACACGGTGAGCATCCATTTGTTCACCCAAATATGGGCATCGAAAGATAGTGACATAGACCAAGTCTCCACAAGAGCCATATTTCTGCAGTACTCAGACGATCTCTCAGATTGAATGTGTCAGGACGTGTCTCCCGCGTATATATAGGATCCAATACAACCTGCATTTCAACCACGATGTCAATATTTTCAAACATTTTCCTTAGAAAATTTTTCAGAAAATTTTACTAGCCAAATGCGGCTCATAGTCCCAGATGCGGTGCATTCTTACAAATGCATTGCATGACAACTCATTTGCATTTCATATTACATATGTGTTGCACATTACTAATCCCATTTTTACCCACTACACATGTGGTGCATAAATTCAAATGCGGTGTAATTTCTCCACCCTGTCTATCTACTACATATGTGTTTCACACATGCATATGCGGTTCACTACCCCACATACATTTATCCCTAATGCAAATGCATTCCATAACTACATATGCGGTGCATTTTTAAAAAAAATGCATTTATCCCCTAAAATTCCTAACCTAACCTAGACAATTTTTTACATATGCGTCGTTCCGCAGTCAAATGTGGTGCATACGACAGCATATGCGTTGATTCTAAAAGACCACATTTGATTATTAATTTTAGAAGGCCTAAATCTACATGCAAAAATAAATTTCAAAGGCTTATTTTTGGGTACATACCGGTGGTCCTGCGTCGGTTGGCCGCCTGAAGGTTCGGATCCGATATCCTCGATGCGCAACATAGGGAATGGGAGCCATCTTCATCCACTTGTCAGACCAAAATATCAGTTCTTCTAACTTCTCTGGATGCAAATGAATTAGTTTTCAACCTAATCCCTATTTATAGCTAGGGTTTGGATGGAATTTCTTCTAACCTACTCTATTGGTTTCTTAACCTTTCAACTTCAAATGACCCATACACATCCGTAACATCTCCAAATTCAATTCCGTCAACTCTGTAGCGTTTCTGACCATCAACTTGACTTATCGGGAATACTACGTGATTTTTTTTTACACTTTCAAAAATTTGTCAATTTTCTTGAGGGGGCATATCCTAACATATTTCATGTTGGGGCACGATCGAGGCATATTTTCTTTGACACAACGCCTAAACAACATTGTATCAAAGAGGGGCAAACTGTAGACACCAAAAATTGGTCTAGGCTTGCGAGTACACATTCGACATAATTTTCTATTTATCCATGGTCATGATTAAATAATGTTAATTATTTAATTACCTTTTCTAATACATATTTCCTCTATTAATTAAAATTCCCTTTTTAATTAATTCACTAATTCATTAATTCATTTATTCAACTATTGATTAATTAATTAAATCATATTTATTTAATTATGTTGCTAACTAATTAATTCTTCTTCTTAATTAAATAATGTATTATTTAATTAAACCCCCCCTTTATAAATTAAATATTTATTATTTAATTACCCCCTTTGTCATATTTCAACTATAATTAAATATCTTTATTTAATTATTCAATTCCACTTGTTCAATAGTCAATTAAATAAATTATATTTATTTATTTAATTTAAGTCTCTCATGTTTCGAATGTTGAATTAAATTAACATTTAATTCATATTTAATTATTTATGTCACATTCTTCTATCATTCAGTTGACTAATCATTCACTCACCTTCTGACTCGAGGTCTATTTTTAGTTCTCTAGTTATCTCCGAATTCAACAGCTTATTGTCTTTGTGAGAAGACTCTCTGTCACAACTAGTCAGTTAACTAGTTCTAACTCATATGCATGATCTATTTGTTAATTAAATATCTATTATTTAATTAATTAATTCTAGTTTGCATTCGAATGCATTATTCTTTGAGTTCTAACTTTGTCTTTGACATTCAAAGTCTATTTCTTCTATTTTCGAAGACTCTTAACTAAAGATTAAAGTTTTGAACTCATGTTCTAACTCACCTTTTAACTTAATCTTTATCTTGTAGTATTTTTTGACTCATGTTCTAACTCATGTTATATCTGACGCACAACTCACATTGCATGACATTCATCAATCTCATCCGTCGATCTCTCTTTTCAATCTGAGCTGATCGTTCGAAAACCCAAAATCTATAAAATGGCCAGTCATTATCATTATTCCTCCTCTCGAAATCATACACTTTTGAGAAGAAACTTATCTTCAATATTTTGCTTAGAAATTCAACGAAGTTATGCTTGCATCAAACACAAAAATCTGAGGGCAAGAATACAGAAAAGGCAAAATGTAGAAGAGCAATCGAGATAATTCGAAGGGGTGAATGCATATTCGGTGAGAGCTTTCCATTTATTTGTTTAGTTTATTCATGTTTAATTTATTCATTCTTTGTTTTTTAATTTTAGATTAATATTGATTTAGATTAGAATTGACATTTGTTTGTTCTAGTTGCAGATTCCAGATCTTATTTCTAATGTTGCAAATTGATCATCAGAAATACTCGCATCTTCTCTAACATAATAGCTTTTCTTAATCATTTTACCTTTCTTCTCCCTATTTTTGTCATTCAAAACCCTATTTGGACATCTTGAAGCACAGTGACCTATCTTTCCACAATTGAAACAATTGAAAGGAAACTTCCTTTGTACTTACGAGTACCCTTTTTCATTCTTCTCACAAAATTAGCTTCCACATCATCAAGATCCTCCTGATCTTATTCTTCAATATTCTATGGCTTTCCAACTTTAAAAGCAATCTCAACTTTTGCACCATTGTTAGTACCAAATTATCTCATTTCAAATGTAGATAGAGAACCATACAATTGATCTCTAGTATAATGATCTAGATTTTGAGATTCCTCAATAGTAGAAACTTTATGACTGTAAACTTTAGGAAGGGTTCTAAGAATTTTCTTTACTATTTTTGGTTCTTTGACCTTTCCACCAAGACCTTTGATGGAGCTGACCACTTCATCTACCCTATGCATATAGCTTATAATGTTTTCATCTTCAGACATTCTCAAGTTTTCAAATGTGATCTTTAAATTTTGCATCTTAGCTTGTTTGACCATATCATTTCCTTCATAAATGCTTTCCAAATTTTTCCAAATTTCTTTACAAATTTTTAGATTCATAACTTTCACTAATTTATAATTTGTAAGACTATTGAAGAGAGAATAACTTTTTTTACTATTGCTTTCATAGGCTTTGATTTCAGCTTCAGTGCTCAGACCATTTTTAGGCATAGTACATCCATTCTGAACTAATTTCCAAACATCATATCCTAGTTGATCTAGAAATCCTTTCATCCTTGTTTTCCAAAATGCATAGTCCATTCCTTCAAATATAGGGATCTACTTCTTGTGGACCATCCCAAATCTATCTTAAGTGGTTAATCTTTCTTCTAAGGAAATTTTCTCTGATACCAATTGTTGAATTCACAGGACAACTAAGAGGGTTGGTGAATCACTTGTACCATAAAACTTCAAAACCGTCATTAACATTCAAATCCACATTCATTCATTAAACCCTTTATTCATGTAATGACATGAATTTGCACCCCCTCAAAAATTCTCCATTTATGTACCTCCTGCATTAGATAAATTAAATTTGATAATGCTATTCCATGTTCCTCATTCATTTCCCATCCATTTGAGAGTTGTTTTTCATGTTGGTGGAGGAATTTATATTGGAGACGCTAGTGCAACACATAGACTTCTGCATGGCATGCTTCCATCTTGACAAGATTCCTACCTCTAGAATCTA
Source organism: Sequoiadendron giganteum (assembly GCA_007115665.2). Classification (NCBI taxonomy): domain Eukaryota; kingdom Viridiplantae; phylum Streptophyta; class Pinopsida; order Cupressales; family Cupressaceae; genus Sequoiadendron; species Sequoiadendron giganteum. The sequence continues at coordinate 346,392,829 of CM021110.1, forward strand.
TAGGGGTGTTACAACTCTCTATTGGTGATGAAGTTTAATGTCCCTACACCCTTGACCAACCTCAAATGACTCCTTTTCCTCCAAATTCACCTTCAAATTCTTATATCCTTCATTCTTTCACACTTCTAGATCTCTCTTGGAAACTTCTTGATCTTCTAAGCATTCTACTTAATCATTTTCAGCATTTCTCACTACCTTTGAAGCTACAAGTTGATACTCTTCTAGTTTAACTCCTCTCGTTGTTGCAAAAATGTGGGCATCTACAAGCTTGTGAGCTCATGCTTTCTCCCATTTTCTTTGAGTCCACATGGTTGAAGGTGATATCACTCCATTTCCTTTCCACTTAGCATCATTATATTGTTTCATAACATATCATTGTTTAACATAGTTCATAGAACTTCCATTTTGATACTTTATTTATCATATTTACCTATCATTTATTTACTGGTTGTCTGTGGAGGTGGAATTAGCAATGCAAGGGACTGACTGCGGTAGTCCTCTATACGAAACCCCAACATTTTTTCATCACTGTGTGTGTAGGTATTTCGTTCATGTGGAGATTGTGGGAGGCTCGACCGATCATAAGTCACATTTATACTATCCTTGTTTTTCATTTCATTCATAACCAATCTATCTATCAAGTTAAATTATGGGTAAGTGCACCAATCTATGACACAATTTTGGCTCTTAAGATGCCACTTTTTTTTTTTAAATCAGAAAAATCTGAATTGCACGAGAAAATGAAGATAGTTATGCTGAAAATTTCAAGATGCAGCAAGAACAAAAGTTGAAGTGCTCTGAGTCTAGTTTCTAAGCTTATATTTATTTTTGAAATTAATGAAGATTAAGGGTCTCAAAAATGGGGGGGTGGCAAAATAGGTCTTTTTTTTATCAAAAAAAATAGCGTAGCGCCTGAGGGCTCCCCCCTTTTTGATTAACTTATTTTTAGAATTTCAAAAATCCCAACATGGTGAGAAATTAGCTAGCACCATGTAGTTTATCCTCGTTCTTTTGGATAATTTTTTTAATGAATATATAATATTTTATGAATTTTCAAAGTGGACACATCCTGAAAAAGATGAAATTTGAGCGTGCTTCCCCCTAATGTTTTTGAAACAAATCGAAAAATGATTTATTATTTTTCATCATGTGTTGAATGGAGTATAGTTTCAAAAAAATTAAATTTTTTCACATTTCGATGAATGAATAAAAATCTATCCTAAAACTAGCACATGTTGGATTTTGACAAAAAATAGAGGCATTTACAAAAGGAGTTATGGATCAAAACCTTAACTAAATCAAAATGAAATTTTTTTTATATGTTTAGATAGCTAAGAGAGAGGTTAACGTTGTCATGTTTTAATTTATATAGTTGCAATGAAATATGTGCAAATGAGACGGGGCGCACAGACAAAAATATGAGGAAATTTGGAAAACCCTATCAATTAACATGTCCAAAGCAGGTCATTTGGCAAGTGCCAAATTTGGCACTCGCCAAATGTGATATGTCATTTGGAACTCACCAAATTACCCGCTTTGCACAAAACTTGAATTTCCCCTCTCTTTGGTCGACAACTTTTATAATGCTTAGAGTGCACAATTTATGATTGTAGATGGATAGATGAGGTTTTACCTTTCATATGCTCTCTAACTTGTTACCCTAATTGGATAACTCTTTATCCCTCTGAAGTCTCTATCTCTTAGGTCTCACTCCCTCCCATGTGACCTAGACTACTCTCTCAGTCCAATCCCCTCTATCAGGTCCCTTTCCCTCCCACATAGGTACCTAAATAAATCTATCTCACTCCAACCCCCTTTCTCACTCTCCCTCTCTCTCTCCCTCTTTGGTATTTTTGTCTCTCTCACTCCATATCCCTCTCTTAGATCATTATATTTCTCTCTCTGTATCTCTCTCTCAAGTATCTCCCACCTATCCCCTCTCCCTCTCTTAGGTCTATTACTCACTCCCTCTATCTCTCTCTCATTCCCTCTCTCTCACTCACTCTATCTCTCTCCCTCTCTCTATCACTCTCTCTCAGCTATCTCCATCCCCCCTCTCTCTCACACACAAAGACACACTCCCTCTCACTCCCACTCCCTCTCTCTCACTCCCTCTATCTCTCTCCCACTATGTCTCTCTCCCTCTCTCTTAGGTCTCTCTCTCCCACCCCCTCTCCCTCCCTCTCTCTCTAAAGTATCTTTATCCTACCCCCTCTCCCTCTCTCTCTTTGTCAAGTTTCCCCCTCCTACCCCCTCTCCCTCTCACATTCACTCCCTCTATCTCTCTTCCACTCCCTCACTATCTCACTCCCTCTCTCTCTCTCCCTCTCCCTCTACCTATCCATCTCTCTCTTGAGTATCTCCCTCCCGCCACCTCTCCCTCTCTCTCAAGTCTCCCTCCCAACCCCTATCCCTCACTCTCTCTCTCAAGTCTCTCCCTTCTACCCCCTCTCCCTCTGTCAGGTCTCTCTTTGTCTCTCTCAATCACTCCCTCTATATTTCTCCCACATCCTCTCTCTCTCTTACTGCCTCTATCTCTCTCCCTCTCTCTTTCCCTCTCCCTCAGGTATCTCCCTCCTACCCCCTCCCACTCTCTCTCCCTCTCTCCTAGGTATCTCCCCCCACCCCCCCTCTCTCTCTCCATATCTCACTCCCTCCTTCTCTCTCCAATCCCTCTATC
>CM021110.1:346395608-346413695 GCA_007115665.2 Sequoiadendron giganteum
TAGATTTTATAGATTAAGGGTTAAGGGTAGAGGGTTTAATGTTTAGGGATTAAAATTTACAGTTTAAGGGTAGATGGTTTAGGTTTGAGAGAGAGAGGTGAGTGTTGAGGGTAGAGGGTAGAGGGTTTAGGGGTTTAGGGTTTAGGGTTTACGGGTTTAAGGGTAAATGGTATAGGGTTTATAGTTTAAGGGTCCCACTCCCTCTCTCTCCCACTCCCTCTCTTAGGTCTTCCCCCCACCATAGCTAAATAAATCTCTCCCTCTCAAGTCTCTCTCTCTCTCTCTCGTCTCACTCCCACCCATGCTACCTAGACTAATCTATGTCACTCCAATTCCCTCTCTCACAGTCCCTCTTTTTCAGACTTCACTTACCTCCCACCCTACCTAGACAAATATATTTCACTCCAACCCCCTCTCCCACACTCCCTCTCTCTCTCTCTCCCCCTTTGGTCTTTTTGTATCTCTTGGGTCTCATCCCTCCCAACCCCTCTCTCGTTGTTAGGTATTTTCCCCATTATAACTAGATAACTCTCTATCCCTCTCAAGTCTCTATCACTCTTAGGTATCAGTCGCTACCACACTACCTAGACTAATCTCTCTCACTCCTATCACCTCTCTCTCTATCTTGAGTGTCACTCCCTTTGTCTCTATGTAATCTCTCCCTTTCAAAACAACACATTTGGCGCTCACCAAATTTGGCGCTCTCCAAATTTGGCGAGTGCCAAATGTGTTCTACCTTGAAATAGTAAAATAGGGGTTGACCCCGTGATTCAGGCCCACATGCTTTTGTATTTGTCTAGTTCAACTCTTTATCTGATTGAAAAATTCCTTTTTTATATAGTTGACTTCATATTGTACCAATCTATGCTTGATCCATCACCTTTTTACCACCAATCTACATGGTAGACAATGTAGAAGAAGACATTTTGAAGTTTCTACATCATTTTACATTATCTGAGGTAATATATTCATTTTGGTAGTATTGAAATGTTTATATTTAGTATATTTATTTGTTTTTGACAATATAAAGTAAATTTATTTTATGATTTTATTAATCATAACAAGTGGACATAGAATTCAACATTGAATTAGATGGGATTTGCATTAAAAAGTTTAATTTTTATGAGTTTGAAGAACAAAAAAATGCAAAACATGGCATTTACTTAACACAAATTTACTTATGAATTCTATGTGCATTGCTTACAGTAGTCCATTTCTAGCATGGCTAGTGGAATTCACTCTATTTCATTTTATTTTCAACTAATTTGGAAAACCTAATAGATTTCATCAATGTTAATGCAAGTGTCCATTAATTTTTTTTTTCATAAAAAAATAAGCTTCATTGAACTTGTGCTTAGATAAATTCAAGTGAGTTGACATAATTGTTAATGCAAGTTTCTATTCATTCATACCATTTACCTTTATAATAAATTAAAAAAGGAATTTTTTTCACAATTGAGAATGCTTATTGTCTTTCTAAGTTACCTCATTGCTAAAGAAATAGTGACTAATTATAACATATCTAGCATCACAAACCCTTCTTTGAATTCATATTCTTCATGACTTCATTGACAATCACAAATTTTGTTTTGAGAACAATAAACACAAGATTCTCTAGTTTTCATTTAGGTGGAAACAACTTATACCTAGGTTTGTGATGCAGAGAAGGGAGGAAAAACCTTCAAAAATCATAATTAGATTAGTTTCAAACAATCTTCAATCTCAAAAACCTCAATTCAATGCTCAACTGACCAATTCACATCCCCTTAAGTTGGTTTCTCTCACTTTTCTTGTTGTTGTATGACCTGTACGGACTCTAAGATGATCTGAAACTAGTTGGATGTTGTAGATTAATGAATTAGATTTCATTTGCACCTATTTAGAGGTTCTAACTCTTTGTATAGCAAAAGTTATCTTGTTTTTATTGCTGCTACCTACTTTCATAGTGTTCTTGGATTGAAGGGTTTCATGATGTAATTCGACCCATTCCAATATTTGTGCCTACTGGAACTTGTTGAATGGATCCTCTAAATTGTAAAATGCATGCAAAACTTATTTAGAATGTTGTGGGGTAAAGATTGGGTATTTTGGATGATGTTCTAGGATTGTAGTAGGGTATTTTCATGGTGAAAATGAGGGCTTCAAGTGTTGTTTTGACAAAATGTGGGAATGACTATTCATGTAATGCATTCTTCACCATGTGCAAGGTCTGGTAAGTGTGTTTGGTGCTTTGTATGGGTCTGGAAGGTCCGGGAGATAGGATTTTCATTAAAACCCCAAGTATTTTGCTTGAAATTGAGGGTTTGGTGTATTAGGGGTCTAGAGATCTTGGACCTGGAAACAAATCAAGAAATTGTAGGTTTTGACACATAACATACTGTTGTTTGATGAGTTTGAGTGAAGATCTAGTGTTTAAAGGGTACTCTCTTTATAAATTAGTCCAATTGTCCCTCAATGAAATTACTCCACACCAACACCAAAAGAGAGCCAACTCAACCCCCTTTCAAACCATTATAGCCTTGGATTCCGACAACAAACCTACATACCGTACCAAGTATGGGATCAACAATTCTTGCATAGGAAATCATAAAACAAAGAAATTTTTTTATTGAATCTTATTTCTTTCTTCATCAACAACCTTGCCTCGACCAAGAGAGGCATATTTAAACTATAACAACCTCCCTCCTATGTCCCTTAACTGCATTTTGAATTGGAGGGATGTTGGAAACCAACTAACTCTTATTTAGACCTCTAATTGCTTAGTTAAGGCAATTAATACTACACCAAGAACCCGATTAGGTAGAACACTCCAAAGGTGTTAAAGGCTCTTCAAAACACATCAAATGACCAAGGTGACTTCCCTCAAATATCTGGTTGCATCATGGCACCATGATTCATTAGTTGGCCTAGATGCACCAATACTACATGGTGAGAAGGAGACCTACTACAAACATAGAAACTCAACAGCAAGCTTAAAATATTATTTCAAACATTGAAGATGGTCCTTAGGACCTTATTACATTGAAATACACCTGAAAAACAAAATTAAGATTCATTCAAGCCTCATGGAGGCATTTGGACCCCAAGGTTCCCCTGCACCACCTCAACTCCCCTAAGCCATGAACATGGTTCTTACAACATCAATACACACATCTCAACACCCTTGAACAACCCCTCTCAACAGATTCCACTTAGAACTCATCAAACTTAGACTTTCTTACACAAAATTAGGCTTGTCACATGAGGATGCCAAGCCTAAGGTAACCAAGAAATCACTCCAAACTCTATCTTGTTCTCCAAAACCTCTTCAAACATAAAGTACATGAGGAACTCTACCATTCCACCAAGAATTAAGCCTTGAACAAAAGGGAATGGTGATTTGTGTGCATTCTTGTGATCAAACCCTGGTTTTTGAGGGTTTTTGACCAGTTTCAGAAGAACAATGATAACTCCCTCTATTCTTTATCAAATATGACCAAACCACTGCCAAAAGAAAGCTATCTCACTCCTCTATAAAACCATGTTAGTCTTGCCACCATACATACAAGATACAGGCCATACCAAGCATTGGATTATCAAATTTACATAGAAGCATACAGTGGGTGGAAGGCTTAATCTGACATTTTAATGCACTCAAAATCCTTAAAACAGGGTATACAGACCGACCCTTAGTAATTGGCTTCTAAAATGAAAAAAATCACTTGAAATCCAACCAAACCAAAACTAAAATGAAGCTAAGCCTGCTGCCCACCTAATTTCATCGAAAAGAGAGCACAATGGCTCTAAGATACATTCAACCGGCTCGATCCCTTAAGGGTCCAAAGTGCAAAAAGGTAGCAATCTATGACAGGGTATTACTCATAAACCATGGTCATTACGAAATTTATGTCTGAACCTACGAGATCATGTTGGGCCCCTCTATAATAACCTCTCTCGGTTTTTTCTATTTCAGAGGTGTTTTCTTGTGGTGTCCAGTTTTTACTTGATGGAAAAAGTGTCAAATGCAAGTAGTTAAAAGTTGCAAAGTGGTGCAACTTTTGTTCTGCAGCTCGTGTGACCAAACAGATTGTTCCAATGCACCTAGGTGGGTATGTTTATGCTAGGCATGGTCCTCTTTTGCACCCAAACACACACAATCACTCTGAGCTACATTCAACCAGATCGATCCCTTAAGGGTCAAAAGTGCAAAATGGCTGCAAACTTCAGCATGTTATTACTTGGGTACCATGATGCTTAGAAAATTCTCATCCAATCTTATGAGATTGTGTTAGGCCCCTCTACAATAACCTCTCTCGATTTTTCTATCTCGAAGGAATTTTCCTATGGTGGCGAATTTTCACTTGGAGAAAAAGTTGTCAAATGCAAGTAGTTGAAAGTTGCAAAGTGGTGCAACTTTCATTCTACAACTCGTGTGACCAAACGAATTGTTCCAACATGTCTGGGTGGGTATTTTTATGATAGGAATGGTCCTCTTTTTCACTCAAACACCCGAAATCACTCTGAGCTATGTTCAACCTGGTCGATCCCTTAAGGGTCCAAAGTGCAAAATGGTTGTGAACTTCAACATGCTCATATTCGGACATCATGACACTTAGAAACTTCTTGTCTGAGCCTATGGGATCATGTTGGGCCCCTCTACAAATAACCTCTTTCCATTTTTTTTGTCTTGGAGGTATTTTCCTGTTGTGTCCAGTTTTCACTTGATGGAAAAAGTGTCAAATGCAAGTAGTTAAAAGTTGCAAAGTGGTGCAACTTTCGTTCTACAACTCGTGTGACCAAACAGACTATTCCAATGAATCTGAATAGGTATTTTTACGCTAGGCATGGTCCTTTTTCACGCCCAAACATGCGAAGTCGCTCTGAGCTATGCTCAACCAGATCGATTCCATAAGGGTCCAAAGTGAAAAATGGCTGTAAAATTCAACATGCTATTACTCGGATGCTGTGATGCTTATAAATTTATCATCTGATTCTATGAGATAGTGTTGGGCCCATCTACAATAACCTCTCTCAATTTTTGTTATCTCTGAGGCATTTTCCTGTGGTGGCAAATTTTCACTTGGGAAAAAGTTGTCAAATGCAAGTAGTTGAAAGTTGCAAAGTGGTGCAACTTTCGTTCTACAACTCGTGTGACCAAATGAACTATTCCAATGCATCTAAATAGGTATTTTTACGCTAAGCATGGTCCTGTTTTGCACCCAAACACACAGAATCGCCCTGAGCTACATTCAACTGGATCGATCCCTCAAGGGTCTAAAGTGCAAAATGGATACAAACTTCAGATGCTATTGCTTAGATACCGTGATGCTTAGAAAATTATTGTCTGATCCTATGATATCATGTTGGGCCCCTCTACAATAACCTCTCTCAGTTTTTTCTATCTCAGAGGCATTTTCTTGTGGTAGCAAAGTTTCACTTGGGGAAAAAGTTGTCAAATGCAACTAGTTGAAAGTTTCAAAGTGGTGCAACTTTTGTTCTGCAGCTCGTGTGACCAAAAAAACTATTCCAACACATCTAAATAGGTATGTTTACACTAGGCATTGTCTTCTTTTACACCCAAACCCATGGAATCACTCTGAGCTATGTTCAACCTGATCGATCCCTCAAGGGTCCAAAGTTTAAAATGGCTGCAAATTTCAACATGCTATTACTCGGATACCGTGATGCTTAGAAACTTCTTGTCTGATCCGACAACATCATGTTCAGCCCCTCTACAATAACCTCTCTCATTTTTTTCTATCTCAGAGTCATTTTGTTGTGGTGGAAAATTTTCACTTGGGGGAAAAGTTGTCAAATGCAAGTAGTTGAAAGTTGCAAAGTGGTGCAACTTTCGTTTTGTAGCTCATGTGACCAAATGGATTGTTCTAATGCATCTGGGTGGGTAATTTTATGCTAGGCATGGTCCTGTTTTGCACCCAAACACACAAAATCGCTCTGAGCTACGTTCAACCAAATCGATCCCTTAAGGGTCCAAAAGGCAAAATGGCTGTGAACTTCAGCATGCTCGTATTCAGACACTGTGATGCTTAGAAAATTCTCGTTTGAGCCTATGGGATCAAGTTAGGCCCCTCTACAATAGCCTCTCTCAATTTTTTCTATCTGAAAGGCCTTTTCCCTTGGTGATGATTTATCGCTTGGGAAAAAAGTTGTCAAATGCAAGTAGTTGAGTGCGTAAAAATGACTTTATAGCCATTCCACCCATTGTATCCTACTATAACTTAATGGAATGACATAATTAGGGGTAGAGAACATATATACATGGTTTTTGGAGTAAGGGAGGTGAGTTGAGTGGTTTGGTGTGATGCCCTAGTTGGCAATTTGATGAGTTTTGGTGAAATTCAGTGGTTTAAGAGTGGAAATGGTTGAAATCCTTTGGGGCAATAGTTTGTCAGGGATTTTTAAGCATGTGCAGGTTATAATAAGCATGTTTGATGCATTGGCAAGGTGTTATGAGTTTTTGGAATAGTATTTTCAATAAACCCACCCATTTTAGTCTTTTAGGCATAGCAACAAGGTAGTGAACTATTTGATAAATTGCTTTGGTAAACATGTACGAAAAATGTGGTAGCATAGACAAGGCAGTGAATTGTTTGAAAAAATGCCTCAAAGAAACATGGTCTCATGGTGATGGAATTTCATGAAAATCCATAGCTATGAGGATTTGTGACTTGAGGATTGTGATTAATGATTGGAATTGTGTTAATTGAGATTTCAAGACCTCCCCTACTACATCAATGTTTTAGGGTTTTATCCATAGCAACAAGGCAATTAAATTTTTGATATAATGCTTTAATAAACATGTATGAAAAATGTGGTAGCATAGAAAAGGCAACGAACTCTTTGAAAAAAACTCCTCAAAAGAATGAGGTCTCATGGTGATGGAATTCCATGATAATCAAAAGCAATTTGATTGTCATGGCACTCCATCACCATGAGACCACATTTATTTGAGGCATCTTTTGAATTGGTGCAAGGGCACCTACAACCATGTTACAAAGTTCATTTTGGTAGCAGTCTGTCCTGAGGGACTTTAGGTGAATCTTGAAGTTTCAAGTGTTTTATCTTAGTAGGTATTTAAAATAAGGTCTAAATAGACCACTCTTTCATGTATTTAGGGGTTTTGGTGTTTTGATGGTCAAATGTGCGCAAGTGCACTCATGTATCAAATTTGAAATTTGTAAGCCTTGGAGGAAAAAACATATGAATTTGTAGGTAGGTGGGAAATAGTGAGGTATTTTTGGTTTCATGGGATTGAATTCAAGGTGATTGGGAGTCATAAAGGCCTAAATGTCAATGGTTGCACAATAATGTTATTAAGTGCACAATTAAGTTGTGAAAACATAGTTTTAGGGGTAATTAGGAGTTAGGATTTTAAAAGATAGTTAAAAGGAGTTAGGAAATTGGGTGTTATGAATTTTTTTATATAAATCCATAAAATGCTCGAACCAAAGGTTGTTCAATGATTTTTGAAGGATTTCATAAGAGAAACAACATGCATTTTGCTACTACATCACAATTTTTCTTGATTTCCAGAACTTCTTCTCTTTTGTATGAATCGTACAGTCAAGGTGATGAATTAGAATTCTTGTATTTGCATAGAATCATGTGTTAAGTCTCATTTGGAACAAATTTGAGTGTTTTCCATCGGGTTTTGGGAAAGAAATCTCATCTTTTCTGAAAATTGTCTGTTGGGGTAGTGAAAGCACAGTTTTGAGGAAGAAAATGAAAAATCAGTCATCCCACCTACTGTAAAACTCTATGTTTCCATGGGATGAAATATTTATTGTTTGTTTGTGTGTTAAAATGGCTAGGTAGGTTGTGGTGTTGTGGTTTTGACATGGAGTAGTGTTCTAAGGGTTGGTAACAATGATTTTATATGAAAAATGATGGGTTCAAGGGTGGTTTTTATGAGCCATTGATGCAAACAACTTGGGAATGGTGTGAAATGCTTGTGCAGAATCTAAACAAGTAGTTTGATGTTTTGGTTGGGCTTGGAAGGCCTTGTGAGGGTGAAATGCAAAAAACCCTAGGCTTTTACATGTAAAAGGAGGGTTTGGTGAACTTACAACCCAGAGGTCAGTTGTCTGAGTTTTGAAGGGTGAATTTGTGGTTTTGCATCATAAAAAAACTCTTTCCAAAGAGATTTTGTAAAAAAAAGGATCTGGGGGTACTTTGTTTGGAAAGGAGGACTCGTTCTTGTAGCCTTTTGAGCAGGGCAGTCTAGTGAAACTAGGTGTTGGCCTAATGAACCTTGAAGAATATGATTGGAATATTGTATTGGGTTTGAGTAGATGCCTAAATGATGTTGAGATAGGTCTTTCTGTGATTAGATTATGTTGAGTAGTTGAGTTTCCCTAATGTGTGTTTGAGGATTGGTGTCAAAGTGGGCATGTTTGAGAGAAATTGTGTCAATTTGTTTCTTGGGTTACCACCACCTCTGCATCATGAACTAGTTCACTGCCTTGTCTATGCCTTGTCATGGCATTCCATCACCACATTTATTTGATGCATTTTTTCAAATAGTTCACTGGCTTGTCTATGCTATTTCTTACTATTATGCTTTTGATAAAAAAAATCGAAGCATCCATAGCTTGTTCGAAATCACTTGTTTTAGGCTTTTAGCCATAGCAACAAGGAAATGAACTGTTTGAAAAGATGCTTTGGTAGACATGTATGAAAAATGTGGTAACATAGACAAGGCAGGGAACTACTTGAAAAAAAACCTCAAAGAAATTTGGTCTCATAGAATGCCATGATAAGAAAATGCAATTGGTAGTTGCTCCTAGTTATTAGTTATGCAATGTGAAGAAATTGCATAACTGCTTAGGTTGACTTTGAACAAACTATATTGTAATTAAAATTTTGTCATCTATCAACATCTACTTATTAGTTATGCAAAGTGAAGTAATGATTTGACTTTGAAAGATGTGCAATGCAATGTAATCAACGATATGAATATAAACTACAAAAATCCATTTTTTAAAATTCATTAGTTAAAATATTTATTTTATTTTCTCTCTATATCTCTATATGCTATAGAAATACCTTTCAATTTAATTTTTTTTTTATCTCTTGTTCTACAATTTTTCCCATTTTTTTCACAAACTATTATACTTTTGGTTTGTCAAAATTTTCCCCAAAATATTTTTGTTGCTATGCATTGGAAGCATGAAGCATACACGTGAATACACACAATATACACAAAGTATACATGTGAATAAGTGAGGCACAAGTAATTGAAGCATACCAAATGATACAAACCACCATGAATGGAGCTTATTTACACAATACACTTTAGATGCCTGCTTATTGAGCATTTGATAGTAATTAATTAAGCATTAGATGTAAAAAAATCCATGGCTACAACATTCAAGCATATAACTTACACAATACACATGATAAAATTATTCAAGAATGGCAATAGCAAAATAAGATTTTCTTTAATCAAAAAGCCGAAATGCTATAAAATAATATATATTGATAAAAGTATATACAATATATCCAAAAAAACCATACAATCTTAGTACAAAGGAGCCATATGGACATAAAATGTCATGCATATATCGGTAGTACAAAACATATGTTCCAAAATGCCACATAGTCATTTCCCTCTAGGGGAAGGAAATAGATCTCACGTTGCCTTCAAAATTTGGCTTGATGGAGTGATTGTTGCTTCTCTTGTCTTCTGAACATGCTCGCTAGTCCTCCTCTCTTCATTTTGGACCTTCAACTGATACAATAAAAAGTAAAGATGTTAAAACATAGAAATTGAATTGTGGAATGGCATATAACAGAATATATAATCACTTAAAGCATACATATAGTCATCATGCACATTTACAACATTACCACGTCCACGATCTACACTGACAACCACCTATAGCAACCATCAAGATAGAAATTAAACTACATAAAATTATCATGAAAATTTTCTATAATAAACCATAAAAGAGAAAATATAATGTTAATTCGACTAATCTATTCCATACCTCTCTCAATGGATCAGAACTGGCTATCGTTGCAGCAACTCCATGGTCCATCATTCCACCAACATCACCAAGGTTGTCTCTTGTCAACAACTGAAAATGAAACAATATGTCAGGTATCATGTTGATATAAAGACCAAGAGGGGATAATGGAACATAAGGTGAAATAAGAGAGGGTAATGGGATGTGAATAAAAGGGTGATGTAGAGAGGGGGCTCAAACTCATTCAAAGTTACAACCTTCATTCAAGATTAAAATGGCCTATTAGAGTAATCCAAACAATCCTCAAAGCTTGACAATAATCGAGAGTCTAACTTCTCACTTTCACCCATGTAACCTAGCAGTAGTGCAAACTCAGTTTTTGGCCTTTAACTCCCATGCTTTCCAAAACACTTGACAATCAGAATGTGGATTAAAATACCCATTTCAGATTTATACAACATATCTCTTAACTAGATACAAGTCTTTTGGACCAATCCCTTGAAATTAGACCCTCAACGTTGTCCTAGGCCATGAATTAGGCCAGATTTACAAAGCAACATACCGTTAAACTTAACATAGACCCTTGAAACCTTGGGGCAGAATTTCCTATGCCCTCAAACCTCTAAAACCACAATCAAAACCCAGGGTTGACACCTCCAACATAGAAAACTCCAAAACCCTCAATTTCATGCCAAGTCAAGAGGGTTTATTCAAAGTCCCACTTGCACAACCTCCCAGACCATGCCACTAACTCAAAAATGTATATTATGACCCCAATATTCTCAAAATCTAGAAAAAAAATCCACACTCTCATTGATTTCCACAAACCCTAGACCAAAGGCTCCATCTTCATGTGTTTTTCTTCACAAAACTCATCAAGACAACAGGTTTATCTCCTTAGTTCCTTCTCCACAACTCTAATCATGCAACCTACAAACTATTCAGACTCTCTAGGGCCCATTACACTAGTTATAGTAGGTACAGTTGGTGTAAGGGCCCTTAAATCATGATTTTGGTTACAAAACCCTCAAACAGTGTGTCCTCGGCCTGTCACAGGAAAACAAGGATATTTACCACAAATCACAATGGATCTCCCTCAAAATTGTTCCAAAATATTTTTAACACCTACCAACACAAAGTAAAATGATTTACATGGCACAATCAATCTGTGCGGGCTCGTACAGGCCTGCAAATGACAAGAAAGCTCATAAATTTGCTGAAAAATAGAGATATTCTTATTGCCAATGCTTCAAACTTCAATCCAACATTACAAAACGAGTTGTCATGCATTTTTAAAGGCTTATCCTCATCAAACCAACACCCAACTACCTTAAAACTACTTTTTAAACCTCTCATGACCATTGCATTACAAATTTGTTGCATTTATGCAACTCACAAATTTGTCACTTTCAAGTTTTGGCTCTTTATATTTTCCTAGACCCTCTTAAACACCTAAACTATTACAAATAGTCTAATGACACCTTATTCAACTAAGAAATCATTACTTACTCAAGAAAACATCATCCTATCTTTTAGGATTTAGGTGCCATCAACCTTCTAAATCCTTTAATTAATTATTCTCGTCTAGTGTTTTGTACATTTACCCATAAGAGGTGAAACCGTTTGACCAACGGTGGTGAAAGAGACAATGTAAATGTAGTATTACCGTTACCGTTTGTCCTTTTGGAAAAGGACAAAATAGCTTGGCATCCCACTTTGGAATCTTCTAGAATGAGGTTGTTGGGTCTAAATAGGGTGTTGTAAGAGCATCTATGACATGTATGATAGTTGTCATAATATGCTATGACAGTATGACAGATTCCTATGACAAAATATGCTATTTTTAGACCCCAGGTGCCCATGCATAAGAGATGCCTTATGACAGCTGTAAGAGCATCTGTAAGAGGCTATTTTTGGTATTTGCTGACCATTTCAAGGAGGGAGGCGTGGGTTTTTCTAGGTGGTATTGCTGCCTATTGTTTGGTTAAACCATGGTGGTTTTCATCCTCACATATCTCTTTAAATTGGGGCCTTGAGCTAGAGTTATTCAATTCAGTTTTGGAGGTTGACAGGGTAATAGGGTGCTGCTGGATTTTACAGAGAGTGATAAGAGAAATCTATTGCTGCATGTAATATCTCACATTATTAGTAATATACTTGCCTCTATTTCAGTGGTGGAGTTTTTTCCCTTTGGGGTTTCTCCACGTAAATTTGTTGTTGCATGTGTTATGATTCTTCCATCTCTCTCTCTCTCATTCTATCTTCACACTAAGGCTAAAGGTTAAGCTACATATTTTAGATTTGCATTCACTTATTTAAGTTCATATTGCAAGCTTTCTTCACCTTGATAATCAACATTTGGTATCATAGCTAACGGTTATGTTAAGGAAGGGATGCTTTCCTTTTAAGTGTTGAAGGTTTTTTGCTGCAGTGGGAGCTTTTGTGTTGTGGGTTTTTTGCAGATTTGTGAAAGATTGTCTACCATGGCCTCCACCTCTTGTCAAGATATTGAGAAGTTCAATGGTATTGGTTATGAGATGTGGAAGTTGAAAGTGGAAGATCTCCTTGAGGAGAGAGATCAAGGGTTACCAGTTTCAGTTGATACAAAGCCATCTACTTCAACCTTGTCGGATGAAGATTCGAAGAAGTTAGACAAGAGGGCTCGAGGGACCATTCAGTTATGTCTCACTGATTTTGTCCTCTTGAATGTCTCTTTAGAAGACACGACATACAAACTTTGGAAGAAGATAGGTGAAATCTACCAAACTAATAGTTTGTCTAACAAGTTGTATCTCAAAAGGTGTTTATATTCATTAAAGATGAAGGATGGTGATTCTATTGCTGAACATTTGAATGCATTTAATTTGATTATAAGTCAACTTTCATCTATTGATGTTAAAATAGAAGATCAGAATAAATTCATTTTATTGATCTGCTCTTTGCCAGAATCTTGGGAAAATTTAATTGTTGCTATAACAAGTGGTGGTGCAGATCCTAAGATGGATAATATTATTCCCATACTTCTTTCAGAGGAGATGAGGAGAAAGACCATGCATAGTGGCTCCCAAGATGCCTTTCATGTGTGAGGTAGGTCCAAGGAGAAAGGGCTGAAAGGGGATAAGAAGAAGGATAAGTCTAAAGGACGATCTATGACCCCTGGAAAGAGCAGAGTGAAGTGTTGGAACTGTGGTAAAAGGGGACATGTGAAGAAGGAATGTAGAAACAAGAAAATTTTTGCAAATTCCTCCACGGAAAATTCCTCTAATAACAGTGATTCTGATGCTTTGATTATTTCAGCTAACACAGTTCATAATGATGCTTGGCTTATTGATTCAGGTGCTTCCTTCCATATGACTCCTCATAAGGAGTGGTTTTCTACATACAAAGAATTTGATGGAGGAGAGGTCTTCATGGGTGATGATAGCTCACAAAATCGATTATCGGTAAAGGAAAGGTAAATTTGTGTTTAAGTGATGGGAGGGTTAAAATACTTGATGATATTTTTCATATTCCAGGACTTACAAAAAGTTTAATTTCGGTTTCCAAGCTGAATGATACTGGAATGCATGTGACATTTGACAAGTTTGGTTGCAGGATGGTAAGGGGAAGTTTGGTGGTTGCTAAAGGATCTCGGATAGGGAATTTGTTTACGCTACATGCATCTACTTTTTGTAACTAGCACTAAAAATGCATGTATGTTGTGGTACCATAGATTGGGTCACTTTGGTGAAAAAGGTCTTAGGACCATACTTGATAAGAAAATAGTAGATGGTATTTCTAATTATTTTGTTGGTAAAAATGATTTCTATGAGGATTGTGTGTTTGGTAAACAAAACAGGTCATCATTTCCTAAAGGAACTAATAAAGCTAATGGATTGTTAGAACTAATTCATTCGGATGTATGTGGTCCAGTGGATATAGATTCTTTGGGTAGATCTTGTTATTATGTTTCCTTCATTGATGATTACTCGAGATATACTTGGATTTATTTTATGCATACAAAATTTGAAGTTTTCACCAAATTTAAGGAATTTAAGGCACTAGTTGAAAAGCAAACAGATTATAAGATAAAAGTATTGAGATCTCACAATCGGGGTGAATATTGTTCTAAGGAATTTGATGAGTTTTGCAAACATGTAGGAATTGTTAGGAAAAAGACTACACCTTACACACCACAATAAAATGGGGTAGCAAAAAGAATGAACCGTACATTAATGGAAAGAGCTAGAAGCATGTTAAGTAGTGCTAAGTTAGATAAATGCTTTTGGGCAAAAGCTGTTGGTATTGCTTGTTATTTAATTAATAGATCTCCTTGTAAAGCTCTTGTTGATAAAACAACTTATGAAATGTGGTTGGGTAAAAATCCTTCAGTTTCACATTTAAGGGTCTTTGGTTGTGAGGCTTTTGTTCATGTGCCTAAAGAGAAGCGGTCTAAATTGGATCCCAAATCTCAAAAATGCATCTTTGTAGGTTATGGTGAAAATGTTAAAGGTTATAAACTTTGGAATCCACTAACATGAAAGATGATACTTTCTAGAGATGTAATTTTTAGGGAATTTAGAGCTAACTTTGAAGATGAGCATCCAAAGGAAAAGTCAAAAATAGTGCATTTTGAAACTAAGCAAGAAGATGCACATGTGGAAGAACAGAGAGATGGACAAGAAGATGGAGAAGAAGAAGAGAGTTCTGAAGAATCTGTTGTAACAGAAAAAGTTGAAAACAATGAGGATGAACATGAGGAGGAACCTCTTACTCCACCTTTGAGAAGGTCCACAAGACAACGAAATCCAGTTGACAGGTGTAGCCCACCTGATTTTCATTGTAAATTTGCTTTGTTATGTACTGATGATGAACCTAGATCTTTCAAGGAGGATCTATCTTCAAAATAATGTGAGTCTTGGATGCAGGCCATGTAGGATGAGATGATGTCTTTGGAAAACTATGACACCTGGGATCTTGTTAGTTTTCCCAAAGGAAGAAAGGCCATTAGTTGTAAGTGGGTATATAAAAAGAAGTTTGGTGCAAATGGTAAGTTGAAATGGTACAAGGCCAGATTAGTGGCCAAGGGCTACTCCCAAAGAGAAGGAGTTGATTTTGGTGAAATATTCTCTCCTGCTGCTAAGTTAACTTCTATTAGATTCCTTTTATCCATTGCCGTTGTTTATGATTTAGAAATAGAACAAATGGATGTTAAAACTGATTTCTTGCATGGGCATCTTGAGGAAGAAATTTACATGCAACAACCTAATAGTTTTGTTGTGAAAGGAAAAGAACACTTGGTTTGTAGGTTAAAATGGTCTCTATATGGTTTGAAACAGTCACCTAGGATGTGGTACCATAAGTTTGATGCCTTTGCATTAAAGTTGGGTTTTGTTAGAAGTGAAGAGGATCACTGTGTTTATTTTAAAGTTATTGATGATCAAAAACTGATTATTGTCTTATATGTGGATGATATGTTGTTCATTGGTAACAATAAGGCAATGATTAGGGAGCTTCAAAATCAGCTTTTTGACACATTTGATATGAAAGATTTAGGGGCTACTAAATATATTCTTGGGATGGAAATCATTAGGGATCGGGTTCACAGAAAGCTTTGGTTAAGTCAGAGTAAGTATGTTAACACTATTTTGCAGAGGTTTAATATGTAGAACTATAAACCAATAAATATTCCATTTCTTGTCGGTACTAAGTTAAGTTTAGACATGTGTCCTAAAACGGATGATGATATTGATGAAATGTCTAAAGTTCCTTATGCTAGTGTTGTCGGTAGTTTAATGTATGCAATGGTTTGTACTAGACCAGATATAGCCCAAGCAGTGGGAGTTTTAAGAAGATTTATGTCTAACCCTGGTAAAGAACATTGGAATTTTGTTAAAAGGGTATTCAGATATTTGCAAGGCACTTTTGATTATTGTTTGGTTTATCATGGTACTAATAATGTTGATAATTCATTGGACATATAGGGTTTTGTTGATGCAGATTGGGCAGGTGACTTGGATAGTCGAATGTCCACTAGTGGCTATGTGTTTACTTTGTTTGGAGGTGCAGTGAGTTGGATGAGTAAAAGACAACCTACAGTTGCTTTATCTACCACTGAAGCATAGTATATGGCTGCTACACATGCTTCTAAGGAGGTAATTTGGTTACAATGACTTTGTAATGGTATTGGTTCTGATTGTAGGATAGTGAGGATTAGATGTGATAGTCAGAGTCTCATATGTTTGGCTAAAAATCCTATGTACCATGCTCGTACTAAGCATGTTGATGTTCAGTATCACTTTGTGCGAGAAATGGTTGAGAATGGATAGGTCTTGATTGAAAAAGTTGACACTTTGGATAATGTTGCAAATTCTCTTATGAAGCTAGTCACCATGGATAAGTATTCTTGGTGCAGGAAGGCCATGGGCCTTGATCACTCTACTTGATTCTATGTAATTGTATCTCTATGGGTGTAATTTACAATGTATGATGTCAAGTGGGAGAATGTTAGGATTTAGGTGCCATCAACCTTGTAAATCCTTTAATTAGTTATTCTTTTCTAGTGTTTTGTACATTTACCCATAAGAGGTGAAACCATTTGACCAACGGTGGTGAAATAGACAATGTAAATGTAGTATTACCGTTACCATTTGTCCTTTTGGAAAAGGACAAAATAGCTAGGCGTCCCACTTTGGAATCTTCTAGAATGAGGTTGTTGGGTCTAAATAGGGTGTTGTAAGAGAATCTATGACATGTATGATAGTTGTCATAAGGCTATGATAGTATGACAGATTCCTATGACAAAATATGCTATTTTTAGACCCTAGGTGCCCATGCATGAGAGATGCCTTATGACAGTTGTAAGAGCATTTGTAAGAGGCTAGTTTTGGTATTTTTTGAACATTTCAAGGAGGGAGTTGTGGGTTTTTCTAGGTGGTATTGCTGCCTATTGTTTGGTGAAACCATGGTGGTTTTCATCCTCACAAATCTCTTTAAATTGGGACCTTGAGCTAGAGTTATTCAATTCAGTTTTGCAGGTTGATAGGGTAACATGGTGCTGCTAGATTTTATAGAGAGTGATAAGAGAAGTCTATTGCTGCATGTAATATCTCATATTATTAGTAATATACTTACCTCTCTTTCGGTGGTGGAGTTTTTTCCCTTCGGGGTTTCTCCACGTAAATCTGTTGTTGCATGTGTTATGATTCTTCCATCTCTCTCTCTCATTATTTCTTCACACTAAGGCTAAAGGTTAATCTACATATTTTAGATTTGCATTCACTTATTTAAGTTCATATTGCAAGCTTTCTTCACCTTGATAATCAACACTATCTACCTTGATACCCCTTATCAACTTTGACAATTCCTTCCACATGATTTGCAAACCTTACAAGATGAATATAAAAGCCCCTCAAAGTCGATCAATTAAAATAGAATGCTCACATTGGACCATATTAAGACTCAAGGACTCAACTCAAACATCCTAACACACCCTTCCTATCAGACACTTAATAAAGAAACATAGAAAAGAGTGGTGCCCCTACACCAAAGGGATTAATGGAACATAGGATGGACTAGTATAGATTGATGGGATGGGCTAGGATGGGATAAAAAAATATAGGGTGGACAATTAGAGGTTAATGGGATGCGATTATTAGGGAATGATGCAACATAGGGTGAATTAGGAGGTGTCTAGGGTTTGACTATAGTACACGAAGTGCGAAATTGACCTATGTATAGCAATAATAGAGAAGAGTTATCTAGGATGAAACGTGGATAAATATGGTATAGGGTGATCCCACAAAGCTGGTTTACAATTTTTGAGGAACTGATTTTTGCTGAAATCGCATAATTTTAGAAAATATAATGATTTAAGCCTTTAAAAGTTTCATTTTAAGGATTCCAATTGAAGAGGGTTTGATCAAACCACCTTAGATAAAACCCCCTTGGATAGAACCTCGCTAGTTTTAAACCATACCTATAAATGAGTCTCCTTTACACCTATCAAAATGCTGATAAAAAATCACTCTTGATTTACCTTTTGGGGGATCAAATGAATTCATTTAAAATTTATTTCAAATGATTATGGTATTCCTCGAAATGAGATATCCCATGAATATAATTTTAATATGTTTTAGAT
>CM021110.1:346417879-346451182 GCA_007115665.2 Sequoiadendron giganteum
ATTGTTGAGGTGCTTGAGTCTGCTTCTCTGCATGTTGTTGTCTCTACTCCTGCATCTCTTCCTCCTATTTTTCCCTAGGAGTCACTCCCTCAACTAGAAATGACTATGATGGACACTCTGATGACTGAACAGGAGTCTCCTACTCCTCAAGCTACAACCTCTAGCTCTCAGAGCTAAATAAATCTCCTTGTGTGTGACCATAAGCACTAGAGAAAGGCTCTAGCTGCTGAGAAATCTACTTTAGAGAAGGAGGAAGGGGAGCCATCAACTCCTATTTTGGTATCCTCTACTATGTCCTCCTCTTCCACCCCTTCTTCTTTAGTTCTCACCACTTCAATCTTGCTTTCGACTCCCCCTGCAAGTGTGAATGACCCTCACCCTAAAAGGTTGCAAGTGTTCATTTCTCTCATGGCTAAGACTCCTCTCTTGGTGTCCCTTTCGGACATCCACCCTTTCCCAAACCCATGGATATGTGGAATACCTTGGTGGTGTCCACTACAATTTTCTCTACTTCTTCCTTGCCTTCCACCTCATCTTTTGTGATATCACATCCCTCAATGAAGTGCAAGCTAGAGGATGACCCTACTTCTAATGGGGACAGAGAGAAAGAATCACCTTCTTTGGAAGCTAGTTTTGCTTTAGCTTGTGTTGTCCTAGTGATGAACCTAGCCCCAGTGTCCCTTGAGTTCATCACTACCCTTGAGTCTTTCAGTGAGGTCGAAAGTGGATCTTGGGAACCTCTTTCATTTCCCACTTTGTTGACACATGGCACTCCCATCAAGTGCATGTTCAACTCAGTAGATGATGTCCTGGCTCTATAATTTTTTTTTGCAAAATCAATGACATTTACCTCACAAGAGTTGAATGAAGAAGACCTCGAGGGGCCCTCTTCCTTGGATATTTTCACAAGAGAGTTGGAGGGTTCTCCCCTTTTTATCCCACCCTTATAGTCTCATCTACCTCCCCCTTATAGTGATCTAGATTGGGAGAATGATGACCTCTTGGTTGATGAGGACTAGGAGGGCACCTCTTCTTTATCTATAGATTAGATTTGTGTGCATGTTGTGTTTCCTTTGTGCTTGTTTTATATGTTCCTGGAGGACCATTTCCACCCTTGTAGGTGCTTGGATAAAAGAGTGTTTTGTGTCATAAACTTCCTCTATTTGTCACATCATTCTTACTCTGCATTTAGGCCTCTCTTCCATGTTGACCAATTATTTTATTTTTATGTTGTCTTCATGAACCTCTATTCACATGATTTGATATTATAGAGGATTGATGATAGATCATATATATTATTATATTATATTTATCTATTTATAGTTATGAGTAGCTCTGACCCCAAAATATCAAATCTCCCTATCTCTTGATTTCTTTGTTTTTTCTTACGTTGTCTTTTTATATTTCTCTCTTCTTTACTTGTTTCATCATGTTGTGGTGCCTATGTATTTTCCCTCATGTGCGTGAAAAAATTTCCATGATTACATCTCGTCATGTATCATGGGCAACAACATCACTTTCTCCTCTTTCTTGAGGATGTCACATGCCTTTGTGTTCAACAAACACCATCCTAAGGGGGGATATCATACTGCTTTGACTTTCAAAAGATGTATTCAATGGCCAACAAATCCCTCATTGAAAATCCTCTATTTCTTCAAAAATTACATTCTTCAACAAGGATCCCTAATGAAATTTTTCTTTCATCACAGATTCCTAAAGAAAGAATTTGAAAAGTTGTCTTCGAGAAGGGATTACTTTTTCTAATGAATAATTCAAAAAGCTTGCCCTTCTAAGGGAGTATTCTTCCTTTAAAATTCCTTTATGAAAGAGGTCTTTCTAAAGGATTCCTTGATGGTAGAATCATTTGCAAAAATTATCATTGTCTTCCAAACATAGCGTCCCTTGAGAAAACCCCCCTTTTTTAAAGGGTTCTTGAGGGACCCCTTTGAAATCTTTTCCTTCAATTTTGACTGTTTGTCTGCCTACCTGCATGGCTTCTTGTTATCTAACATGTTTTGTTTGTAAATTAACATGTTTATTTTTAGGACCTATGAAGATGATTTTTCAATCAAGCTTGGAGATCCAAGGACCTCAAGATTGCCTTGCAAGACTAAGCAACTATAAGGGTCTAATAGACTATATGGAGCCTCTCACATCTGTCTTATCTTAGGACTGAGTACCTATAGAGACTTTTCTTCACCTTCCATAAGTGTGCAGACTTGTAGTGCATTTTTTCAACTCTCCTCATGATTGAGTACCTTGTTGGCATATGGCTAAGGAGTTTGGCTTGTAGATGTTATCATTGATGGCAACCCAAGTCATGTAACCTAAGTCTTGCATCTGAATGAGCAACACTATTTTGGCTCCTACTGGAAGAACAAAGGATCCGGTTAAAGGTATAAAAGGTGATCTATTCATCCCATCGAACATATATTTTGGGTCATGGATCTTTGAGAAAGGTCTATAGAGGCTTGTAGTATCTTTGTTTTGATGCACACACACTGGTAAGTGATCTAGGAGGTATGGTGCACTAATTTGTTAATTATCTATGCTAGAAGTTCGACCCAACAAAGATGGAATTCACAGATGTAGAAGATGGAATTAACTATAAGTCCCAATGTTGGAATCATTGTGAATTGGGTCCTCTCTTTGTCTTAACTTACTTTGGAGGATGCGCATAAAGATTTTGTGGTGGATCTGGCCGACAAGTTAAAATATCTTATGAAGCTGACTATTGGATGAGTAAGTCTTTGACTGTAGATATATATATAAGAGATTATTTTTATCATTTAATGGTGTGTGAAGTGTGTGTCAATATTAAGAAGTGTGAATTGCGAGATCTACCAGAGCAGTAATGTGAATTTGATCATAAGTGATGCGAAGAGCAGTAAAGAGCATAACAGAGAAGAGTGAAGTGTAAAGTCAGAAAGCAGATCTTGAATAAGATCCATGAGCTTCACCAAAACTGTTACTTGGCATGGTCAGATGCTATTATCTTAGTTCACCCTTCAAATGGCTTTAATTTGAATTTTGCAGGCAGTAAGACTTTCTCTTTTGAGGAGTGAGCTCTAGGCAATGTGCCTGAATGCAAGTGAATTCCTTTTTTAAACAATATATTTTGAGTACTCAAATTGTGGATTAATCTCCACCATGTTTTTTCCCCTAACAAGGTTTCCACATAAAAATTTGTATGTCATGGTTTTTCATATGCTTACTTTGAATACATACATCTTTTCTTTAATACAATGGTGAAATGGTTTCATGCTTTGAATGAATGGAGTTTTAATAATTGTTGAACATTGATTCCCCCCCCCTCTCAATGTTCCCTTGAGTCCAACAATTGGTATCAAAGATAGTTCCTCTGAAGAATATTTTTAGCTTGAGGTGGATCTTGGATGTGATGAACTCTGGTAGTCTTCAACAACAGCTTATGGTAGCTCTTGATCACCTTGATCAGTCTAAAGTAGAAGTTCAAGAATTGAAAGAAAATCTCAGAGATGCTGAGAAATTCATTTAGTCATTGAAGTATAAGATAGTTAAATCCAGGGTGAAGAGGAAAGATCTCTATGATCAGATACAACAGAAGGAGAATGAAGACATGGATGATGGTCACCTGAATCAAACCTTGGAGGAGATAACCGAAGAATGTGAAAATCTTGCTAGAGATAATACCAACCTAAAACATGAAATGGAATCTATGATGATGAAGATGACTAAGGAGATATAAGAAAGGAAGAAAAATGAGGAATACCTTGCTCAGACCCTGAAAGAAAAATCTGATGAATGCAGCAGAATAAATGGAGAATTCACTTAGTTGGAAAGTGAATTGCAAAGAACTAAAAATAATGAAGAAGAACTTGGTAAGAAGGTTACTACTCTTGGGAATGATCTTTTCATTGCAAATGAATTTAAAGAAAAGTTTAAGATCAGTTCAGTAAAGCTTGATGAACTAGCTCAAGGACAAAAGAGTGGTAATGATAAGAGAGGTATTGGATATGAAAAGGGAGAAAGTTCCAAATTAGGACAAAAAAATTTCAGACAGAACAAAAATGTAAGAATTTCGGTAAGACAACCTAATGCACAAAAAACTTAATGGGTATTTTTTTTCCTGTAATAAGTTCGGTCATATGATTGCTTAGTGTAGAAGTAATTTAAGGTCAAAAGATTCATCACGCTCTGGTTAGTGTTTCAAATGCAAAAAGCATGGTCATAAATCAATTGAATGCAGAAATATGTCAAGTCACTCTATTGATAGAAGAAATGTTGAATGTTATGCATGTGGGAAGTTTGGGCATATTTCTATTAAATGTAGGATGAGAAGAAGCCAATGGAATGGAAAAAGGAACATTGTGTGCTACGACTACAACAAGTATGGTCATATTGCTAGATTATGTAGAAACAAGAACACAGACATAAGAGGTCCAGTAAACTAAGACAAAAATACAGAGAAAAATGATAAAGGAAAAGAAAAGATAACCACAAATGATATCAAAGATTAGATGAAGAGGACATGGGTAAAGAAAAATGATTATGATGCTGGAAATGGTTCCGTAACGGAACCTTCTTTCGGTAATTGATTTGAGGCCATTGGCCTAGGGGGAGTTTTACAAGAAAATATTTCCTCCCCTGTCTATAGATGGTACCAGAATGCAGAGAATAGTAAAAAAGATGTACCCACAGTGTACATAAGTTTTGGATAAATTTAGCAAAGGAAATTCAACAAATTTGTTGGTCCGCAGAAGATTTTTTTGTAATCATCTAAGAAAATAGAGTCTTTGGAAAACTTAGGGAAATACATTTATTGCGCATGTGTGAGCTATAAAAGTTAAGTCTAAGCCGTCATTTGTCACTTTGCATTATCGAAGAGAAGAAGGAGACCACTCGGCAAGTGGATCTTGAAGTAGCAAAATCAGATTCATCGACAAATCTTGAAATTTATCAGGTACTTCAAATCATTCTCGAATTCTTCATATAATTTGGTGTGTAGTTGCGAACCCTAAAACACGAAAAATAAAATGGATCAAATTAAAGGTTTGATCACATTGGATGAATACAATAGTGCAAAGATCAAATCTATGAGAAATTTATTGCTTCCTAATGAATTCAAACAATTGAGCGAAGCCAAGCATGGAAATTTGGATATATGGAATGAGTTTCAATACATTGAGAATGTAGAATTCATAAAATTATTATTGAGCAGATTGCATGGTGATTTTTTAAACTTGGACAAACCCTACTCAATCTCATAGGAGGTAATTGAAAAATTAACTAGATTTTGTAAAGTCGGTGATGTTCCTAGGAAGAAATCTATCTGAAACAAGGAGGTCGAAACCCTAACTAGGATAATTGTAGATCAAAGAGATCTGCTGATAGCAACAATCAAGAATCTTGTTACAAAGTACATTGCACATGGTATAACCTATAAAATCTTCTACCAAGATTGAGAAGGGGCTACATCAGCTGGCGCAGTATACATTGCTCATAAAATGATAAATGAAGGTCATGAATTTGACCTATGTAGATTTTTAAAAGATCAAATGATGGATAATATTCAACTGACAAAGAAGTCAGGTTATCCATTCAGGTTTGATACTCTAATTATATGTCTGGTTATGTATTTTTTGAATTTTTTGCCAAAAATCGATAATGTAGTATGGACATCAGATAAAACTATGCACCCAAATTTACTCTTATTCTAAGAGTTTCTCTAACTGGATTCAGAGTTTGAAAGTTTCTATAAAAATATGCTTGCAAAATGTGGATTAGTCATTTCCCCTCTGGTAAGGATAATGGAAGTTGGTTCCTCTTTCAGTAGCACTGATAGAGGATAGAAAAGAGGATGGGAGATTATTGAATACAACCCTTCGAAAAGAAAAGTTCCCAAGATTGAAGGAAAGGGAAAGAAAAGGAAATTGTGGACATTCTGGATGAAGAACCTGAGAATCCACTGGAAAATGACTTTGGTATTGAAAAAGGTAGTGAGGAAGAAGAAGATCTGTCAAAAGAAAAACTACAGTAGCTTATCCAAAGTACAGGTGCTATGCAAAAAATTGCAAGGTTATGGTCAGTCAGACCATCATACGATCAAGACTTAATTGTGGAATTTCTAAATGCTCATATTGAGAATTGTAAGATAAGATTGGAAAGTTTGAAGGATATTCTACTTGAAGAGATGATTAAGTGTAGCAGAGAATCATTGGGCTCTGAAGACAAAGGCAAAGAAGAAGGTGAAATTATCTCTCACCTGAAGGAACAATTCATACTATCCCTTGTCAAGCTTAAGAAGAAAATGAATGAGTTGAGACAATGCATTAACTCAGCCATAGGAATCTACAACTATTGTGTTTGTTGGCCCCATGTAGTCAGCAATTATAAGGAGAAGCAAAAGCTTTGGCATGTCTCAAGATCCGGATGGAATTATCAAAAGAAGAATCTGGGAGTTATAGACAACTCAAATAAAAATTCAACTATCCAAAAATGTTCTTGTGGACACCTTTTGGAAGGTAAAAGATTTAACTGAGTGTAGGCTGGAGCAGTTGGTGGAAATTCTACAAAACGGTGAAAAACGGGAAGAAGCAATCACAATTCCTGAATCTCTCATTGAGGTTATCAACAAGACTTCCAAAAATAATAGCTTGATTATCAACATTGGAATTCCAATTGATGATTAGAAGAAGTTTCTTCCAGAAGTGAAGAAAAACAATAAGATAATTTTCTAAAGATAACAACAAATTGTTTTCAAGTTTTTGAAATTTTGATCAAAGGAGAATAGCTGTAAGCATATATATGCTAAATTTTTGAAGAATTGATAATTTTTTTTGTCACCTTTTGTCAACTTTTTGGCATATGGCATCCCAAATTTTTCATTGATGTCAAAGGGGCAAAGAATGCAGTGAAAAATATCTTATAAGGGGAGAAAATGCCTTATGAATCTCAAGGGGAGAAAGTGCAACAAGTCATTTGGCAATAAACCTATAATGATTCTGACACTTAGTCATTTTTCACTAAGTGTTGCCATCAATGCCAAAGGGGGAGATTGTTGGCATATGGCTAAGGATTTTGGCTTGTAGGTGTTTTCATTGATGGCAATGCAAGTCATGCAACCCAAGTCTTGCATTTGAATAAGCAACACTATTTTGGCTCCTACCAACATAACAGAGTAAAGAACAGAGGATCCGGTTAAAGACATAAAAGGTGATCTAGTCATCCCACTGAATAGATATTTTGGGTAATGGATCTTCGAGGAAGGTCCGTAGAGGCTTGTAGTATCTTGGTTTTGATGTGCACGCACTGGTAAGTGATCTAGGAGGTATGGTGCACTAATTTGTTAATTATCTATGCTAGAAGGTCGACCTGACAAAGATGGAATTCACAAATGTACAAGATGGAATTAATTATAAGTCTCAATGTTGAAATATGTGTTTTTGGGTCCTCTCTTTGTCTTAACTTAATTTGTAGGATGTGCAGAAAGATTTTGTGGTGGATCTGGCCGACAAGTTAAAATATCTTATGAAGCCAACTGTTGGATGAGTAAGTCTTTGACTGCGGATATATATAAGAGATTATTTTTATCATTTAATGGTGTGTGAAGTGTGTGTGAATATTAAGAAGTGTGAATTTCAAGATCTAGTAGAGCAGTAATGCGAATTTGAACATAAGTGATGCGAAGAGCAGTAAAGATTAGAACAGGGCAGAGCGAACTATAAAGTTAGAAAGAAAATCCTGAATAAGATCCATGAGCTTCAACAAAACTGTTACTTGGCATGGTCAGATGCTATTATCTCAGTTCACCCTTTAGATGGTTTTAATCTGAATTTTGTAGGCAGTAAGCCTTTCTCTTTTGAGCAGTGGGATCTAGGCAGTGTGCCCGAATGCAAGTGCATTCCTTTTGTAAACACTATATTTTGAATACTCAAATTGTGGATTAATCTCCACTGTGGTTTTTCCCCTAACAGGGTTTCCACGCAAAAATCTGTGTGTCATGGTGTTGCATATGCTTACTTTGAATACAAACATCTTTTCTTTAATACAATGGTGAAATGGTTTCATGCTTTGAATGAATGGAGTTTTAATAATTGTTGAACACTGATTCACCTCCCCTCTCAGTGTTCCCTTGAGTCCAACATACCTATGGACCCATCTTCTTTTCTTGTGCTTTCGAGTTTTCCAAATTGTGGTCTGCTTCCTCGATGGTTCAAGTATACATTTCTAGGCTTTCACTCTACTTTACCATGCATTCATTGACACACTCACTAAAGTGGGGGTAAAATGTAATGGCACAAATTTACACTTCTCATGAATTCCCTATTTACGTACACCCTACATTAGATAAAATAAATTTTATGATGCTATTCCATGTTCCTCATTCATTTCCTATCCACTTGGTAGTTTTTTTTAGTCTTTATGGAGGAATTTTTATCGAGGATGCTAGCACAATGTGTGGACATCTATGTGGCATGCTTCTGTATTGATAGGATTCCTTCCTCTAGAATCTATAAGGGTGTTACAACTCTCTATTGGCGATGAAGTGTAACATTCCTACACCCTTGACCAACCTCAAACAACTCATTTTCCTTTAAATTCACCTAAAAATTCTTGTCTCCTTTCATTTTTTCACACTTTTGGATCTCTCTTGGAAACTTCTTGATCTTTTTAGCATTCTACTTAATCATTCTCAACATTTCTCACTACCTTTGAAGTTGCAAGTTGATACTCAATTGGTTTTACTCTCATTATTATGACAACATTGGAATCTACAAGCTGGTGAGCTCACGCCTTCTCCCATTTTTCTTGAGTACACATGGTTGAAGGTGATATCACTCCATTTCCTTTCTACTTAGCATCATTTTATTATTTCAATTCATATCGTTGTTTAGCATAGTGCATAGTACTTCCATTTTGATACTTTTTTTATCATATTTCTCTATTATTTCTATATTGGTTGTTCATGGAGGTGGAAACACCAAAGTGGAGGACTGACTATGGTAGTCCTCTATACATGACCCCAACATTTTTCCCATCACTATGTGTACGTATTTCATTCGTGTGGAGCTTGCGAGAGGCTGAACCGATTGTAAGTTGGATTTCTACTATTATTGCTTGTCATTTCGTTCATAATTAATCTATCTATCAAGTTAAAGTATTCTCCTTTTTATTCCAATAGTTTAGTCTTTTTTTCTTTTTATTATTATATTAAACTACATTTATCAGGTTGTTAGTAGGTTTCTTTAAGTTCTTAGACTGTACAAGTTACACTGTTTGTCTATATAGATACCAATGCCCAACTGAGACACCAACATTCCACGTTGTCGTTCGTACTCCATGTTGGAGTCCTTTGGTAGTGAGCTACCTAAGTTGCAGTTTGGACTCTATAAACTTGCTCACCTGACTTCCTAAACCTCTTGGGCAGGTAGAAGGAATGAGGTAGATCAGTTTCCCTTCCTTTTCACCCTCTCAAATATCAAACTCATCTTAGACAATCCCTTAGCATGAGGTAGATTAGGGCAGCTGATTGTTCTAAACCCTCTCATGACCTGAAGTCCTGAACAGTCGGTCCCTCTCCTTTACAAATCTATTATGATGAATTAGCATGCAAATAAAATAATAGAAATTAAAATAACTCAACACCATACACAAGAGAACACTAGATTTACATGGAAAACCCAAGAAGGGAAAAACCATGGTGAGGATTAGCTCACAATATAAGTAATATCAACACCAAATACAAATGGGATCACTTCCCAAAGAAGAAGATAGAGAATGAATGTTACATAGAGAAAAGCATCTCAATTTAACAAATAATCCACCACAATGTCACCAACACCTTCGTAGTCTGATTGAAGAATTGTAGCCACATTTTTCTCACTATATCTAACAGACTAACACATGAAAGCTCACACTACCACATTGCACTTCACATCATTCACATCTCTCACATCTATCTTGACATCCTTCAACAACTCAACTCATACTTATACCATCCTCAACCTTCAAACCCTTCTCTAAGATCAGTTATGCACATCAACCATGCAAATTAAAATTAGGTCAGTGCCAAAACACTTGTGTGGTGGATATAAGTGAAATAAGACCATGACATGTTAGTTGGAACCCAAATCTTCAACACCACTCAACCCCATGCTTCTATAAACAACAAACATTCATCGCAAGTAGTGTAAACATGAGGTCGATCATTAACCATGCACACACCATTAAAATTTTAAGTACATGCTTCCTCAAACCCAAGGATAACTTGTGAACCACACACCATGCTTGAGCATGATCTAGAATATTCCTCAAACACCCTAAAATCATAAAATTCTTTCGCAACAACATCCACCTGAAGAATGTACACACCTAGTACACTCAGACAACTCTGACATACATTGTAACTTAGAAAACCATATTCTGAAGCACCAAACCTCAAACCATATTGACTGAAAAATGATACCAACACAATCAACAGTCCTTCAGATTCACAAGACCTAAAACATAGCTATGGAGAAATACAAAGCAAAAACATTTCTCCTAGACACCTCTATAATGCACAATTTACACACTAGTAGACACAACTTCTTTTGTACAATGATCCAAAAAACCAAATCTTGAATACAACACCTTTAAACATCTTTGATTAACATATCTGAATCACATAGTTAGATCTTCAACCTAGAAGAAATGCAAAGCAACACAAGAATATAACTCTGCAACCCATAACACCACTCTACAACACACTATTTCCTCTTTTTATCAAATTTTCTCAAAAGTAGTTGAAAACCAAGTACTAGAGACATATCCTCATCATCTTCAATACTTCTTCATCCATTGACAAAAGCTTATCAAAGCAACACTAGAGGTTGACACCACTAGCTTTACTAATGACAACATAATGCAACTAATCAAAGCATGGATAACATCAACTACTCATACTCTTTCCCAACAATAGACATCAATGACAACACTATCTTCTCATACTTGCAACGATAATTTTGTTGTTATTACATTCTTTGAATTTACATTCTCTTTCAAAGTAACCATACTTGTTACACTAATAATATTGGGCATTTTTTCTATCAAATCTACCACTACTTGTTCTTCTTGCACCACCTCCTCTTCTACCTCAATTTCCTATTGAATAACTATGGTACATATATTTTCCTTTTCCTTGGTTGCTTTTAATACTAGCACATTTCTTCTTTGTGATATGTAATTTTAAGAAGAGAAAAATTCTTCACTTTCACTAAATTTGATTCTTATTCTTTCTTCGTGAGACATAAAAGAGCCAATTAAGTTATCAAACTTGAGAGTAGTCAAATATTTACTTTTCTCAATGATTAGTGTAACAAGATTCAACTTTGGTGTTTAAGACATCAACACTTATATTGTGATAATGTCTTTGTTCATAATACATTCAAGAGTAGCCATCTTATTGACCACATCCTTTAATTTTATGCAATAATCAGTCACACTCTTAGCTTCTTGCATCTTCAAAATTGTAAATTTTCTCTTCAACATCTATAATTTGACAACTTTGACTTGATCATTGCTTAGGTAATCTTCTTGTAGAGTCTTCCAGACATCCATGGTTACCTTTAACCTATAACTCTTAAAAATAGAATTTTATCTAGAATTGTTTGAATATGAAATAAGGTCTTAAAATTCTTCTTAGCCTCCTTTTTAGTTGTTCTATTGTTTTCTGCAAGATTGGTTGTATTATCTGACTCATGTGAATCCCTTTCTATAATTTCTCATAAAACTTCCCATATCAAAAAAATTATCATCTTGATGTTCTTCTAATCGTAATCATTTCCATTAAAATTAAAAATCAATGAAGAGTTAATCTTTGATATGATCAATTATTAGAGAACTCTCAACCACAAAATATACAACTTTGTTTCCTCTCTCTCTTCTAAGTAAGAATATTTTACCATAAAATACTAGACTGTATACTTGAAATTGTTGAATTACACACTCTATTTCCTGAATTTTTATATTTTAAGACAGCGACCAAGAAGAGTGTCTGTACAGCATACAACAGTCTTTAAAAAAAAATCTCTAAAAAAATCCCTAAACTTGCATCTATTATGCATCAGTTAAAATTGGGCGATTCATACTAATTTAAATACTTGAAGATAAAACTGAAAAAACTGCAACTTATGATTATTATATTTTTTGATAAAGGCTTTCTTTAAAAAAGGCGCTCGAACTGGTCACCTAATTCTCCAGACACCACACATTAATGAACAAAGCACAATTTAAATACTGTTTTATCACTGTCTCCCTTCAAGACATCATACAATATCCAAACACACTAAAATCACGTAAAATGTTTTTCTTATTATATTCAAATATATAGAATAAATATGGATAATTTATCCAATGATCAGAACTTCCAAGGCTACAAATCATTAGAAAGCAGCATAACAGCATATATCAAATTAGTACACTGTGGCAAATCCGCCATTAAATGAGAGACTTACGCCCACCCATTAAAACTCTTACTTTTCTTCAGTATTTTGCACAATAGGCTAACTCACAAATCTATATAGAAACACAGGTGAAATGAATCAGTTGCAGGAATTATAATTGTGAAGATCAAAAGTCACTCCAAAGAAATCCGAACTCCGCAGGCTCCATGTAAGACCCATCATCAATATAATTGTTAGCATAATGACCATATTCTTCAAAGCGAGGTGGACTCAAAAGCAGAGCTTCCGCCATATTCATTACTAAATTCGGGGACTCAAATTGCGGCAGTTCTTCATCCAACAGCAGACGATCAGTTCTAATTCGACGTAATCCGCCAGTTGGTTCGTCACATTCATCATCAATTATACAATTTGGAGGCGTCCCTTGTTCCAAAACGATCGAATCACTGTGATGAAGCATTTCACAGTCGCTGCCGCCAATTTCAAAGGCGGCGTCAGTGGGAGGATTCAAGCAGATTGCGAAATGGGGGAAGCTTTCCAGAGCGGTGCTCACATGGGAATACTCTGTAAACGAAAGAGCCGCCTGCGCAGCAGCGAGCTGGATGTCCCGAGGATCCAGAGAAGCAGGGCGAGGAAGCGTGTGAACCAGGTGTGGAAAATTGGGCAAGGCAGATTTGCCCTTGAGGCAAACAGCTGCCACATCGTAGGCCAGAGCCGCCATATGGGGATGGTCATATGAGCCGAGCCAAATCCTGGTCTTGGTTCCAGGCTTCCTTATCTCAGATACCCATTTCCCCCAGCTCCTGCACCTCACTCCTCTGTACACACGATCCCTCTGGTTCTCTCCACTGTAGGAATCCATGAGTATACTACACACACTATTCTCTAGTAGCTGTACTTCACTATAATCAGAAATATCAAGTCCCAAGCTCTACTTCACTGTAATCAGAAATATCAAGTCCCAATGTTTCATGTTTCAGATAAGGGATATACACAATTAATATATACAAATCCCCAGTAGTGCTCGACAGTTAAAAACACATGACGTAAACATCGCGAAAGCAGTAACTTCAATATCACAGCTGGATCCCTCGCACTAGAAAACCAATACTTTCTTCTCGGAAACTTCCCACCACTCAATATGTCCAAAATTATATTCCTTAACAATCATTAAAATTATTGTGACTGGAGCAAAAAAAATTCTTGGCTTTTCCAAAGCAAATCATCGGCTTTAATTTTTTCTGAACCCACGCCTTTCAACGATGGAAGTGATTTAGATTTTGGAGTGGATAATGATCGTAAGCATTAGGTTAAGGTGGGGTTTCGTTAAATCATTATCAAAGACGGCGGCTTAACGCGGTTTCACCATTGTTAACAGCTGGAGCGCGAAATAAATGAATATAATTATTTTGTCAACTCTGCGTGACCCTGCCTAGAAACTGCTTAACCTCCACTGCTATTATTTTAAGTGGCAGTGAAAGCGAATTGCTTGGTCTTCAAGCAGATTCATAATTTATTGTTACAACTTCGATTGTTGGCTACAAATCTGATTACACGCACATTTTCAAAAGTGCATTTTTTAGCCAATAACGTAAAAGCCTGAGACCTGGCTGGACTGCAATATATTTTTCAACATCTCAGGGTCCATTGAATTATATTTAATTTGTTTTTTTTGCCTGTTTTCTATGATTCCAATCGTTTGTCTGCGCATGTGTTGTTACCGGCACCGTCTACTCCAACAACCTTTGGTTCGCCTGATTAAAAAATTGAGAAGCCAAGATGAATTATAACTCAGAGGAATCCATCGTACAAGTCAAAAGAAATTGTACAAAGTGGGCAGAACGTTCTGTGATTTGCTACTTACATTTTTGTACTCCTCAAGTTCGACATGTGGATTTTTTTCCTTTATGCGAATTTACAATTGAGAGATCACCTACAAAGTGTTGGAGTTCTGTCTGCAATATAAAACAATATTGTGTAGATTTTTTTTAGTAGGCTAACTTTTTGGAGTAAATGCTTTGATAATTATGATACATTTATATTTAAATATTTTTCGTGATATGTAAATGGATTTTAGATTTATTTGGAGTGAAAGTGAATGGTTTAAGAAAATGTTTGTTAGGAATCAGTTTTAGTTTGGTTGGTAATTTCAAATAGTTTAGATGTAGATCATTAGAAATTAAGTTTTGGTTCATAGAATGTTTAGGTAATTTTAAAAAATGAGGTTGATATCATGTTTATTGTGGTGAAATGTAAACTCTTCCAACCATGTATCTAAATCTAAATATGTGATAATCCATGTCATTGATGTCAAGATGTGCCAAATTGACATTGTACAATATTTATCCTTTGCTTATGTAAAGATGAATTTACTAGAATGGATATATCCTAAAGACTTTGCCTCTATGTCAAAGGAGATGATAGTTCGTGTATGTAAAAGGATTGTTTTATTTTTTATCAATCAAGACATGGGCGAGGCTACCGTAATTAGATTAGATTATATGAATAATATTACAACATATAAGATGTAAATAAAAGGTACGAGATAGGGCAATAGACGAAAGAAAACTAAGAACATAGGGTAAGAGAAAGGCAAATAAGAGGAGAGGCACAATAGCTCAACAACTGAAAAAAGAAACTATTAACCCCAAAAAACCAAAAGGATAGGATAAATGGACTAATCAAACATTACAACAACCACTAGAACTAACAACTTTTGAGTCATCAATCTAGAGAGGGACACTAATTCCATGCAATATTTCCATTGCATACTCGAGGAGGGAGTGCAGAGAATTAAACATGTTTGAGGCACAAAGAAAAAGAAACTCACTTATGTCCTTTTGAAGGAGCTCCAACGAGACCAAAGAAACAATAAGAAAGTGGATGAGTAGGCTAGCTCTCATTGTTGTGAGTGCTTAGAACAAAATAGTTAAATTATTCATGGCCTCCTTCAAAAAATACCCTCAAAAGTAGCATCATACTCAACAAGCACCTTTTCCAGTGACTATGAAGGGAAGATGATCAATTAAAGATACTTTACCAATAAGAAGTTCACCAATCCATAGTTATAGATGTGCAATTATTATGCGTACTAACATTGCCATGCAAACATACTTGAGGATACTAAATTGAGAAATGCAGCCACTAGCTGGTCATGCAGGGGAATTGTTTGAGGGTCAATTGAAGGATGACGACAGGAGATTCCCCATGTCAGTCACATGTAACCACCTTTTATCGATCTTTCATGATGTTGAGAAGTTGTGGGTGTTACTACAGTGTTGAGTCTACATTTGGTCTTGCATTTCTGACCTCATTCCCTGCGTGTGTAACCTCCCTTCCATTATTTTCTATGTTTTCCCTAAATGGCATCCTCTCAGTTAGCGGGAGTTGACTATCTTGTTTAGTTGGTAGCATAAATAAGGTTTAGATCTTCCTTCTTCAGTAGGTTGTCGAGTTGTTGAGTTATTGATGTTGTATGATCTGATAGTATACTAGCATTTCCAAACATGCTACTATTTTGTATTTGCATTTCCCAATGAATAAGATGAAGTTCTGAGTTGCACATTTGAGTTTATATTAGTTTTAGAGGATACTCATCCAAGGGGGGTCACTTGGTGAGTAATCTGTCCTTTAGTTTAGATAGATTAGTTATTAGTTTATGTTTAGTACTTAGTTAAGAATTTGGCACTGACTGTTCCTACAGCCACTAGAATTCCATTTTGTGACTGTTCCTGCAACCAAAGCGAACATAGTAGTTTCCTATTTTTTGTTTAGATTTTCATTGCTATCATGCATGTTCAACTTAGTCTAATTATTGAGTGATGTTCAGAATTTACTTTGTTCCTTTCCATGCAATTTACTTTCAGTATAATTGAATCTTTCTTAGCTATAGAATGAAGATGATTTCTTTGAAGTTCCTACTGCACATACTTTGCTGACCCATTTCAAGTTCACATCCCTCAGTTGACAATTTAAATGCACCTTCATGATGGTTAAAATGGCTATTCAAGTTAGATGTCCAATCTCTGAATCACGACTATAAAGGCTTAGTTATTAAAATCATTGTAAGAGGCTGACATTTTTCACGCCGTTGATGGGGATGGTGTCAAACTAGGGAGTTCTTTGGAGTCATTGCTAGTTTTTCTTGATGTAGCATCTCTAGAGTTTTTCTTAGAATTTAGAAGTTATGATCCACTATTCTTTCACCAATTCTTTGTGTGAGTTGGTTGATGTTGAGTTGATACCCCATTCATAGAAGAAGAAGAGATGCTTGTGAGAGATTCATTCCTAATAATCTAGAACCATTTCAACTAGTAGAGCTTCCAAATATACCCGAAAACGAAGGAGAAGAAGAGCCAAACCCCTTTTTTGATACATTTCCTGACTTAACCAGTTCTGAAGTTTTCCTTGAAGATAAAAACATAGTTGAAGAACCCTTTACTTTGGAACTTCATCAAGCAAGCATGGCTGATACAAATGGAAATAGGCCTAATAGGCAAAACCAGCCAGTTATTCCTTTCCCCATTTCTCATCAGAATGAAGTAGACAACCTCAAACATATCCATGCTTCAGTCCTTCCTAAGTTCTATGGACTTCTAATAGAAGATCTTGATACATTCTTATTTGAGTTTGATATACTCTATAGAAGTTATGACTATATCATTGATGCCCAAAGGATCAATCTATTTCCTACCACTTTGAAAGAAGTTGCATTGAGATGGTTTATGAGCCTTGGTAGAGATGTTGTGGAAACTTGGGAGGACATGAAGAAAAATTTCCTTGAGAAATACAAAGAGTATTGCAAGGGTAGTTATATGAGAGGAGATGACATTTTCAGAATGCAGCAAACGGAAGATGAAAGCCTGGAGGATTTCATTTCAAGGTTTCTATTTTGTCTACAGAAATCTCCACACCATACACTCAATGAAGACTCACAAAAGCTACTTTTCTTGAGAGAAATTAATGAAAGATGCACTGATTCCTTGGACCTCATGGTAGGAGGGGATATCACTCAAGTTCCTTGGGAGGATATCAAGAAGATATGCCAAAACTATTCTAGGGTAGCTTCAAAGAAAGAGAGAGGTTACCAATCCTCTATGGGTAATTCATCCACCAGTGGAGTTTCAAGGATGGAGATTACTCACTTATTGGCGGATTTCAAGCAGGATATCATAAAAAATCTAGCTACTCAGCTGGATACACTTCAGGCCAAGAAGAAACATGAGGAGGTAGAGACAATGCTAGCAGAATATTGTCCTCATTACAGAAAAAAGAAGGACTACAAATGCAAGATGGTAGCTAACATTGATAG
Source organism: Sequoiadendron giganteum (assembly GCA_007115665.2). Taxonomy (NCBI): domain Eukaryota; kingdom Viridiplantae; phylum Streptophyta; class Pinopsida; order Cupressales; family Cupressaceae; genus Sequoiadendron; species Sequoiadendron giganteum. The sequence continues at coordinate 346,435,616 of CM021110.1, forward strand.
CAAGCAGATTCCACCTGAGTTCAAACCAGTTCAAAATGAGGAAGATCAAGTCTACTTTGTTGCACAGAAAAGGCCATGGGCTCCAAGACAAGGTATGCCACCAGATCCACTATCTTTTGTTGGGCCATATTTTAATTCTTATTCATCTGGTAACCAGTGGTAGCCTCCATTTCCATCCAACTATGGAGGATATCCACCAGAGTCTTGGGGTAACCCTCCAAATTTTTTGCCCAATTATCAAAATTCTTCACCTCAGTGGCAGCAATCTTAGGGGAATTGGCAACACTTTCAAAGACCTTGGCATCCACCTCCAAGAAACTGGCAACAAACATCTCAATGGAGAGGTGGACAACCATGGTCAAACCAGACAACCAGTTACATGCAACCACATTCTCAACCCCAAGAACCTGCTCTAATGCCTCCCCCTGCTAATCCTAGCTCAAATGCATCTAAAACCACTTAGTTACCAGCTCAGCCCACATCTAACCCAAATAATAAACCACAATAGCAGCCTGTATACTCTGTCGATCCAAATCAATTCTCTGCATATGATGTGAGTTTAAGTGACATACATTTGCATTCAGGAACTACCTTTTCAGCTCCTTCCATACCCATCATCACTGAGCTTCCTGTAAAAGAAGAATAACCTCTAGATGTTCCCATTTAGCTTGGTGCACCTAAAAATATTGAACTAGTTATAGCCAAGCAGACAACATAAGAACCACCATTCCCCTAGATAGTGAAAGTTGACAAACAAAAGGAAGACAAGGAGGACACCACTTTTGACACTCTAGACTAGCTAGAGCATATATGTGTCCAGATACCCCTATTCCAAGCCATAAAAGATGTTTTTATATATGTCAAAGCAATCAAAGAAGCATGCCTCAAGAAGCCGGGCAGGAAAAATAAAGACCCAACTACAGTTCATGTAGTGGGATAGTTGGCTAACATCATGCTTGGAAAAGTAACTATCCCTAAGTACAATGATCCAAGTATTCATGTGGTTGAAGTTATTATAAATATGATACACATAGAGAATGATTTGATTGACTTGGGTGCAACAATAAATGTGATGACTAAAGACATCCTGCAACAACTAAACATTGTAAGCATGAGATCCACTCCTACTATCCTATAGCTTGCTAATAGTTCCACTATTAAGCCTAATGGAATAGTAGAGGACCTTGTGGTGATTCTAGATTCTTGGGAGTATCCAGCCGACTTCATGATGCTTTCTCCTAAAGCTACACTAGGCGGGTATCCTATTATCCTTGGAAGGCCATGGTTAGCAACATCAGATGCTTATATTGGATTTTGGTTAGGTGACATGACCATTTTGGATGGCAGGAACACCAAAAAGTTTGTTCTTTATCCTCCTACTTAGCCATCCCATGATGAGGATAATCATGTATGGCCACATGTAGGTGAAGAGGCCGAGGAAGTTAAATCTGTGGCGCAACTTATGATGTTAGGTAGAATCCATTTCCCACAACTTCAAGATGAAGATGAAGTGTTATATAATATAATTCAGAACCATTATGAGATAGAGGAGTTGCCACCCTCTCATGCATCTAGTTTTGCTAATCTCATGAAGATACTTATGTCTACTCTACCTGATCTTCCTACAACCACTATTTTTGCAGACAAACTTCCTATAGCAACAGGTATGTTCCACACAATGCTACCATATGAACTAAAGGTACCATGTATTAATGAAACAACTATGGTAGATTTAACTACACAAGTACAGGTGTTCGAAAAAATATATTTGAATATTAACAACAAACTAGGAGAAGAACAACAACTGACATTGGAAAATTTGTTGAAGGCCCACCAAAATACATTTGCATGGGATTACCATGATATGAAAGGCCTATACCCCAAGCTTTGCACCCATAGGATATATATCAAATATTATTATCAACCGATCAGGCAGCCACAAAGAAGAATCAACCTTGCATTGAGAGAAATTGTCAAAACTGAGCTGCAAAAGTTGCTAGATGCAGGCTTTATCTATTCCATTTCAGACAACCAGTGGGTGTCTCCATTGGTGATTGTTCCCAAGAAGGGAGGAAAATGGTGAGTTTTTTTTACTACAGGGAACTCAATGGTATTACTAAGAAAGACCATTTTCCCTTTCCTTTTGTAGATCAAGTACTAGACTCACTTGCAATAAATTAGTACTTCTCTTTCGTAGATGGATTTAGTGGCTACAATCAGATCCAAATTGCACCTAAGGACTAGGAGAAAACAACCTTCACATGTTCATGAAGGACTTATTCCTATTCAGTACTTCCCTTTGGTTTATGCACAACGTGCCTTCAACTTTTCAAAGAGCATTCATTAGCATATTTTCAGACATCTCCCTTGAATGCATGGAAATCTATATGGATGACTTTACCACCTATGGTGTTGATTTTGATGAAGCATTGAAAAATCTCAGGAAAGTATTACAGAGATGTGAAGACCGAAATATATCTTTAAACAGTGAGAAGTGCTTCATGATGATACAGGAAGGTGTAGTTCTTGGCAACTGCATTTCCCACCAAGGAATTCAAGTAGATCCTACAAAAATTGAGGTAATTACTAATCTACCTACACCTGCAAAAAAAAAGGATGTTAGGAGTTTCTTGGGACATGCAACATATTACATGAATTTCATCAAATATTTTAGTAAAATAGTAGCACCATTGTATACTCTCCTAACCAAAGATGTTGAATTCCAATGGACAGAAGATTGTGCCAAAGCATTTTCTGACTTGAAGGCAGCTTTGACTCATGTTGCTATACTTAAGGGACCTAATTGGTAAATTCATTTTCATAGCCATACTGATGCATCAGACTATGATATAGGAGCAATCTTAGGACATAAAGAATGAGCCATTGAAAATTCCATTTATTTTGTCAGCAAAAACTTACAAGGAGCTGAATTCAATTATACAGTAACAGAAAAAGAAATGTTGGCAGTAATCTATGCCCTGAATAAACTCAGGAACTACATAATAGGCTACCAAATATTATATACACTGATCATGTACCCATTAGATATCTCATGATTAAACCCCTGATCTTAGGAAGGTTGGCTAGATGGTTATTGTTGATGCAGAATTTTGACATAAGCATTGTGGACAAACTAGGGAAGGCCAATTTTGTTGCAGATTTTCTTTCCAGACTGACCACATCAAAAGACCATCAAGCCATAGATGAATCCTTTCTTGATGAGCATCTATTTTCAATTAGTGTGCACACACCTAGTATGATAACATAGCTAATTACCTAGTGACAAGGAGATTTCCTCCTCACTTCTCTTCAAAAGAGAGAAGAGTGCTAATTGAAAAATCTTTTCATTTTTCATGGATTGTTGGATGCTTGTTTTATACTGGACCAGATCATGTTATGAGAAGATGTGTGAGGGAGGATGAGACATATGACATTATGCATGCATGTCATGATGAACCCTGTGGAGGGAATTTTGAAGCCAAAAGGACAACAATGAAGATTTTGAACACATGATACTATTGGTCTACACTCCACAAGGATGCAAAAACATATACGAAAATGTGATAGGTGCCAAAGAATGGGTCGGCCAACCAAATCAGATGAGATGCCACTCTATCCCCAAGTAGTAGTCACTCCCTTTGACAAGTGGGGATTGGATTTTGTGGGACCCATTGATCCCCCATCAAATGGTAAGTCTTATATCTTAGTATGCACTGATTATGTATCTAAATGGGTAGAAGTCAAGGCCATAAAGCATGCAAGAGATAACAAGGTTGCATAATTTCTTTATGAAGAAATTTTTGCACGATATGGAGTCCCAAGATAAATAGTAACTGATCAAGGAGCTCAATTTATCTCAATGCTTGTTACAACACTAGTCAATGAATATAACATAAGGCACATAAAGTCTACTCCTTATCACCCTCAAGCCAATGGACAAGTTGAGGTGACCAATAGAGAAATTGAAGCCATTCTAACCAAAACAATGGCTATTCACTGAAAGGATTGGGCAAACAGATTATCAGAAGCAGTTTGGGCCTACATAACCACTTGGAAAACAACTGCGGGCTTCACTCCATTTGAGCTACTGTATGGGAAGACAACTATGATGCCCATTGAATTCGAGCACAAGACTCTTAGAACTATAGTAGACTTAGGGATGGATATTCCTGAGGCACAAAAGGAAAGAATCATGTAGCTAAATGCTTTAGATGAGATGAGGAAGACAACATTGTACCACACTGAGGTCATGTAGAATCAAAGAATCAAATGGCATGAAAAATTTATCAATGAGAAGAAATTTCAGCCAGGTGATTGGGCACTACTTTATGACTCACGATATCAAGACAATGCAAGAAAATTGCAGACAAGGTGGCTAGGACCATATGAATTTGTTGAGGTCTTTCCCAATGGAGCTATTCAACTCACCACCATTGACCCTTTCAGATTCAAGTTACTAGTCAATGGTTATCATCTCAGATTGTATCACAAGACAACTTCCAAAGAAGAGTTCCTACTGCAATTCATCCAACCTGTAGCACCCGAGCTTCCTACAGCCGAAGGCAGTGGATCTAGTGTCCCTCTTTCTGGCTAATTAAGGTATGCACTTTTCATAATAAAGAATTCTACTTTTGTAGAAGTCCATTTCTTCACCCATCCGCTCATCCGCCCATCCGTCACCACCTTTCTCTCTCTTCCATCACTTCATTCCACCTCACATCATTCCACTTCATCATCATTGATTGCTCAATTTATTTCCTAAAAAGGTGAATGATAGTTTCTCCATGATCTTTGCAACATATTCTCCACACATTCAGGTATGTGCGCATTAATTTCTCTCTTAATTATCTTTTTAGTGCATTCATTTAATCGTTGTACGATTAGTATGGATGTTCACATAATTTTCATACCTCCCTATCAAATCACTACTGCCATCTCACATGTGTGGACACATGTCCAAATTTAGGTTATGGGGGAAAGGAAATATGTAGGTACATTTCCCACATGTCAGTCCATGCTTGTCTGCATCAACAAATCTAGCTGAGCTGATTTAAAATTTGAAGTGAAGGACGACTCGCATCTGTGATGTGAAACTAAATTGCCACCGCCATTTATTTTCATCATAAATCCCTATTATTACCCCTTATTTTCCATTATTGACCCCATCATAATCTTGAATTGCAAGTGGTAAAAGGTAAAAAATAGAGAAGGAAAATTTAGTCGACATTGGTGTAGGATAATTCAACTAACAAGTGTTGCAGAAAGGAATTTGTTTTTAGACAAGAATTATAGGAAGGGAATTTTGTAGAGTGATAGTTGATTGCCGAAAATGGGAGGTAGACTAATTTGAAATGAGCCCTCGGTTCATGATGCCTTATTGCAGGATGCACAATGCCTAGCTGAGTTTAGAAATGCTGGCCGGTTGGGCTACTTCCTAAAGCTGGGCGGTTTTGATGAAGACATTGCACTAGAGCTCACCGAGACATTTTTAGAAGGAAAAGCCATAATAAAAGGGCTGCAGATTGTGGTAACTGAGAAAAGAATTGTAGAAGTTATAGGGTTACCTATTGACGGTGAGAATTACCCTATTTCTAGAGATGCTAGGTCAACAAGGGTCGTATTCACAATACATGGTGACCCTCCAATTAGTATAAACAAGTAAGGTGCCAAGAGAACCTCTCTACATGAGCCATGGAAGCAGGAAACTGTCCACATTATCAGGTACATCACTTGTACAGGTTGATTGTCAAACCTACATTCAGTACATATCAAAATTTTAAGTCACATAAGGCATGGGAGAAGGATGAATGTGCCAAATGTCTTGTACAACCTTATCTCCATCATGGTGGCTGAAACTCAAAAAGGTAGGGACAATTTTGTCTCACACCATTACCTCATTAAATTGTTGGTTAAAAAATCTTTGCATGATGTAGCACCTGAAATGACTTGGAAGGAATTCATAAATGTTGATCAATTTAGACCTGAGCAGCTGCAATCTAGGGCTTTACCTCAACCACGTAGGTCTAGCAGGATATTAAGCATGGCTGAAGCCACCCCTGGTGCTTCAACCTCTGGTGTTGGCTCTAGTATGAATCCTCCTGCAACAAAAGGGATCATAGACAATAGTTCCTCTAAAATAAAGCACTCTGAAAAAGATAGTTCTTCATCGGATTCTGATGATGATGTTCCACTTGAAACCCTAGTGAGAACTAGGGCACATAAGAAGGAGGTAGAGGCAGGAGAAAGAAAAGCCAAAACACAACCTATGGAAAGAGAGGTGACAAGTCCTAAGAAGAGAAAGGCTGACACTATTAATCCTATAGCCAAAGGAAAATGTGAGATCCCTCTTAAGAAATCAAAACCAGCTATTGATATGCCTTCACGCGAAAACCCTAAGCATGGAAGGACATCACATAAGAGCACAAAAGCCCCAATGGGATAGGAAAATGTTAAAGAAAGGAATATATTTGAAGAGGCAACAAAAGTGACTCTAGCAGATCTTGCTGCCCTTGCAGAGGAAGTTGAAATTGAAGAGCATGAAGAAAAATCGGAATTCCTATAGCAAGACCAAGAATTAGATCAAGAGTTCCTACAAAAACTACAAGAATCAGAACAAGAGGCCATGTAGCAAGAATTGGGAGAAGAAATTATACCTCTATAGCCTGAGCCAATTAGATAGCCTGAATCTATGCAAATGGTACTATATGGGGAGCAACCATCAACAAAAATCCTGGTAGGAATTCATAACCCTCCTAATTTTTCAGTACATACAACAATTTTGAATTGATGGAAAGAGATATAAAGGCGAGAGGAAGAATGGAAAAAGGAAAAGCGAAGATTGAAAAGGGAAATTCAAGAGAGGGATGAAATTATTGAAAAAAAGAATGAGGAGATTGCCTCTCTAAAGGAGAGGGTGGAAAACATTGCAACCCTAGTGCCATAGATTTTAGAATGCAGAACCCCTCCAAGAGTTTATGCTTTGCACCTGAAGGAAAAATATCTCTCTTTTAAATTGTCAAGAAATATCTCAGGTTTGAATCCCTCTATTGAGACTCCCATTGAATTTTCAATGCTTATAGGATTGCCTCCCCTGAAATGAAGAATTTGTTATGTGAGTTTTATTTACATAATTTTGTTGTAACTCAAGACCAAGACTGGAACCCGTTGCTGTATGTTGGAGATATCCAACTAAGAGAATTCTTGTCTTGGGTGCAAAATGAGATTAGCTGGGGAGAACAATATAGTTCTTATAGGAAGAGGGAATCCAATATCCCCTTGGCCATTAGAGCTAAATCAAGAAACCCCAAGGATATTTATAGAGAATGGAACAAAATAATTTTCAAGCCTAGTTATGTTACTATAATTATGCCTTGGATTGAGGTAGTTTACATTGAATATGAGGTAAAGATGACAACAAAAGAGGACACCATGAAAGGATATCTATCACAGAGGTGAAACACTTTAACTGATGATCTGAAATAGGTTGAACCTCATTCCATCTAGAAACTATGTTGTAGCAATAAAAAGGATTGAAAGGTACATTCATCTTGGGAGAACAAAGGGACGACAGTGGCTTCCCTTGACTTTTCACCCACCTATCCTCATGTGGCCTATTCCAAATTTCAGATTCTACCGCTATGACATTGGTGAAGAAAATAAAATATGGAGAAGACTTGATAGATTGGGAGGATTCTACTAGGACCCTAACTCATGCTCAGCAAACACTAATATTGGACAGTTATCAGTTGCAAATTTTAGAGCTTTGACCAAACAAAAAAACAACTCTTCCCCTGCTGGAGGACCAGCAAAACATTAGGTTGGGGGGAGTGATGAGCCTAGTTTTTGGTCAAAATTTGGGTAGAATCTATAGTTTATTTTTTGAAGTTGACATGGACTTTGATATTAAATGTTGATATTTCTATAGAGTTTCCCTCAAACCATAGATATTGGGCTTAATTCCATTTCTTCTATTTTTAATGACATTAGCCTATTATGTGAACTATCTATATTAATTTTACATTTGGTTAATGAATGTTCTTTAAGGTGGTTATACATGTGCAATTATTATGTGCACTAACATTGCCATGCATACATGCTTGAGGATATTAAATTGAGAAATGCAGCCACCAGCTGGTCATGCAGAGGAATTGTTCGAGGGTCAACTAAAGGAGGACAACAGGAGATTCCCCATGTCAGCCGCATGTAACCACCTTATGTTGGTCTTTCACAATGTTGAGCAGTTGTGGGAGTTACTATAGCATTGAGTCTACGTTTGGACATGCATGTTTGACCAGATTCCCTGCGTGTGTAACCGCCCTTCCATTCTTTTCTCTATTTTCCCTAAATGGCATCCTCTCAGTTAGTGGGAGTTGAGTGCCTTGTTTAGTTGGTAGCATAAATGAGTATCAAATCTTCCTTCTTTGGGAGGTTTTCGAGTTGCTCAGTTATTGATGTTGTATGATCTGATAGTATACTAGCATTTCCAGACATGCTACTCTTTTGTATTTGCATTTCCCAATGAATAAGATGAAGTTCTAAGTTGAGAATTTGAGTTTATATTAGTTTTAGAGGATACTCATCCAAGGGGGCCCACTTGGTGAGTAATCTATCCTTTAGTTTAGTTAGATTAGTTATTAGTTTTTGTTTAGTACTTAGTTAAGAATCTGGCATTAACTATTCATGTAGCCACTATAATTCCATTATGTGACTATTCCTGCAGCCAAAGTGAACATAGTAGTTTCCTGTTTTTTGTTCATATTTTCATTCCTATCATGCATGTTAATCTTAGTTTAATTATTGAAAGATGTTCAACATTTACTTTGTTCATTTCCATGCGATTTACTTTCAGTATTGAATCTTTCTTAGTTTTAGAATGAAGATGACTACTTTGAAGTTCCTAGTGCACATACTGTGCTGACCCATTTCAAGTTCACGTCCTTGGGTTGACAATTTAAATGCACCTTCATGATGGTTAAAATGGTTTTTCAGGTTATATGTTCAATCTCTGAATCATGACTATAAAGGCTTAGTTATTAAAATCATTGTAGGAGGCTGACATGGTCCATACCTAGTGAACTAATACCAACACTAGGAGTAAGAGAGCTTGATAAACCAAGATCTAAAATGAGTATTTTATCATGGGATTCCATGAGTCTCACACTTCGTCTAACCATAGTATTTGTAGTAGGATACCAAGTAATATAGCTCATGCAAGGGTGGACCTAAGAAAGTGAAATGAACACAATATCCTATGCTTGCAATTATACTTGAAATGAAAGAAAATGGAATAACATCAATTCTACAAACTCAAACAAAAAACTGAAGGCATCCAACAAAAGCATAGAAAAGCAATTTCAAACCCTAAAAATTGAAAAGTCAAAGTCAACAGAGACTAAGATGCAAGTGAGGGCATCTTGGTCCTACTAGTGTGATTTTGAGGTTCCAAGGACTGGAACAAACAACAAACACTAGAGAGAGGGTTTTGAGCCAGAAACCTTGAGAGGGACTAAGACACCAGGAAGGGCGTTTTTGTCCTAGCAGAGGTTTTTGGCTGAAAAATAGAAAATTTTGGATTTTTTTACAGTGTTCAGAGGTTGCCTATTCAGGTAATTGATGTTTGGAAATAGAAAACTATGTAAATGAATGCAAGAAAAAGTGACTACTGACAAGCAATTGAATGCAAAGTTAAATGCAATTTTTTTCAATTTTGAATGCAATAACAATGTTTCTAAATGCAATTAAGATAATTCACTATACACTTTTCATTTTTTCAATGAGATAAGATTATACAAGAAAGAAAAAATGCAACCTATATGCACTTTCACTAATGCAAATATGAGAAACCCTAAATGCAATTTCACTAATGCAAGATGCAATGCAAGAATGAATGCAACCTAGATCTAGGACTTTTATTAACTATAAATCAGAAAATGAACACTCAAAGATGTCGGGTTCACCAAAATGAACAATAAGGGGAATGGGTGCTTTATAACCTAGGTCATAGAACACCACTATTCTCCAATTGTCATTAAATAAGGTCCTCGGAATCCTAATTGGATTGAATATCAAACTCAAGGGTGAGTCAATTCTCAACAAGGAAGACCTAGGAGGGGTTCTTTTAGGCTTTGAGGGGTTCATCACCGAGCAAAAGCTTGGAAAATACAAGCATTCAACTAACAAAATCTAGTAATGCAAGGTAAATGAATGATGCAAATGATAAAATTATGCAAAAACAAGTTGGGATATGTGTACTTGGGAAATCTAGAAATGCAATAAGGATTTTGGAAATGCAAAAACTAAGATTACCGTACTATTGACTTAGTGCCACTGCTATTTTTTAGGGAAAATGTAGAATCTTTGGATGTTAGAACCGGATCTAAAAGAATATCTAAAAATTATCCTCAGGAGGACTAAGATGTCCTAGGTGGCAACTAAGTCCCATCTGGAATTTTTGAAATCTCTGAATGTGGTCCCGAGGCTTAGTGTTTTCACTTCCTTCTTCGTTGATATCAGGTTTTGAAACTTTCGGATTTGGCCTATAGATGAGTTTTCATGAAGATGACAACTTTTCTATGCAACTTTGCAACTTTGCACTTCAAATGATCTTCAAGTCTTCAACCTAAATTTACAATCATAAACACACAAGATAGGAAAAACTTGTTGATTGTTAGTAAATGGGGGTTTTCCTTGGTCAAACCCCTTGTTGGTAATTAAACTTCTAAATAAAATGAAATAAAGGAGGGAAATGATGAATGGACAAACTGTTATGTTGCAACTCAGCAAACCCTTGTTGTGAAATATAGAAACTTGTGTGAGGTGCCTATCTTGAATTTATATCTTGAATCCAATTAATTCTTGATAGATATTGACTTGAATTGCTTGTTTGAACCAAAACCCTACATCACAAATGTTAGCTCAAAAACACGCATGATGTAACAATATCCTTGATTTTTTGCTTGAATCTTGATGATGGCTCCAAATTCTTGATAAATTGCTCTTGATCTCATAAACTTTCCTTAGGAATGAATACTCAAATGCTTGGGGTGAAAAATGAGTGAATGAAGCTTGTATTTATACTTATCCATGCTTAATATCCCAAAATTAAACCACAACAAGCCGACATAAGAATTCATTAATTAAAGGGGGCTAAAACCCACTAGAATTTAAAATTAAATTCCAAAAGAGCTTAAGGGGGACTAAGACGCCCTAGGTGGTGTCTTAGTTCCAAGGCTAAAAACTTGGGGCACATACTCCAAAAAGGGGCCCATTTAGGGCACACTTGAAATCAAGGCCCCAAGACCTTTAGGGGACAAAAAATTCCTAGGTGGCATCTTAGTCCCAACCCAAAAATTAGGGACACATAGCTGGGTAAGTGCACCAAGATGGTTCCCAAAAAGGGGACTTAAGTGGACAACATTTTTCTGAAATCAGGAAATACTGACCTTGGACGTGAAATTAAGGATACTTACACTCTAAATTTTGAGATGGAACAAAAAGAAGGATTCAATTTCTCTGAGTCTACTTTCTAAACTACTAATTTATTTTCAAAATGGTTGAGATTAAGGGGTTCAAATGAGGGACGTACACAAATTGGTGTTGTTTTTGTCAGAAAAACATAGCATAGCAACTCTTGTACGACCCTCATACGGTGAAATTTTTTTTAGTATTTTTAAAATCACAATGGTAAAAAGATAGCTAACAGTATGTAGTTGATGCATGGTTTTTTTGATAATTTTTTAATGAATATTTAATATTTTACTAATTTTCGAAGTAGACATTTCCTGAAAAATAGAATTTTGGCCATGCTACACCTACAAATTTTGGAAACTAATTGAATTTTTTTTTTTATTTTTTTAAAAATTTGTAGAATGGAGTCTAGTTTCTAAAAAAATAATTTATTTGAAAAATCGATTAAGGGTTAATTTATAAGGAAAAAATTACCAAACACTGCTTTTTGGCCAAAAAAAGACATACAAATAAAATAAATTATGGATGAAAGGCTTAATATTTTCAAAAAGTGAAAAAAATTACATCGTTGGATAGCTAAGAGAGAACCCAACATTACCCATGTGCTTGATTTTTATGATATTGAACCACGTGCAATCCTGACGGTGAGCACGAACTTGATTATGTGAAATATGGAAGATTTTTTAAAAAAACGTCTCTAGTCATTGGGAATGCCCTCCAAGCCTTTGGGTTGGTATTCCAAGGCAAATACCAAGCCTAAGGCTCAGGAATTCCCAAACCAAGATATAACGCGAGCGCGTTATATCTTAGTTTTGACATGTTTTGTGAATGCATTTTTTGTGTTTTGTGAATAAGTATAAGTTGACATTTATATATGGACATTTACTTTCTTATACTTTAAGTTATATTTCATGTATATACTTCCAGGATGTTTGACAGTGGTTTATGATCTCTAGGACTTATAATGAAAATTCTAGTTTTTAGAAGATCTTTAAAATTTCAGACAGTCAAATTTTAGTAATCAGCATGTCAAATTTCAGTACTGAGGAGGTCAGATTTTAGTAGTTAGCATGTTCTATCATCTTTCTCTCTCACTCTCTCCTTCTCTCTACTCTTTATCTCTCCAATCCCTCTCTCTCTCCCTTCCTCCCTGTCTCCCCTATCCCTCTTCTAGTTTTTGGAAGATCTCACAAATTTCAAACTTAGTCAAATTTCAATAATCAGGAGGTCAAATTTCAGTAATCAGAAAATTGTATTATTTCTCTCTCTATCTCACTCATTTTTATCCCTTACACTCTAGACCTCTCTCTCACTATCTCTATCCCTTTTTTTGACTCTCTCTCTCCCTTGATCTCAAGAAATCTCTCTCTGTCTCTCTCTCCTTTTCCCTCTAATTCTCTCTACCTCACTTATCTCTCCCTCTCTCCCACCTTCCCTCTCTACTTGTCTCTATCTCCCTCCCCCCCTCTCTCTCTCTCTCTACCTACCTAACTCTCCCTCCATCACACCCTACCACTCTCTCTATTTCTCTCTAGCTAACCTCTCTCTCCCTCCATACTTCTCTCTCCCTCTCTTCTTCCCTATCTACTCTTTATCTCCCATCTCTCTTTACCTACCTCTACATCCATCAAACCTTACCACTCTCTCTACACATCTCTCCCTCCCTCCCTCATTCCCTCTCTGCTTCTCTCTATCTCACCTCTCTCTCTACCTCTCCTTCCATCTCTACTTATCTTTATCTCCTCTCTCCCTCTCTCTACCTACCTCTCCTTCAAACACTCTTTATTTCTCTCTATCTCACCTCTCTCTCCCTCACTACATATCTCTCCCTCTCTCCCTCCCTCTCTACTTATCTATATCTCCCCTCTCCCTCTCTACCTAGCTCTCCATCCATCACAACCTACCACTCTCTCTCCATTACTCTCTATCTCACCTCCCACTCTCTCCATCCATACCTCTCCCTCTCCTACCCTCTCTAATTATCTTTATCTCCCCTATCCCTCTCTCTCTCACTAGATGTCTCCCTCCCTACCTTTTCCCCTATCTACTCCCTATCTCTCCTCTCCCTCCCTCTACCTCTCTCTCTGACTCTCTCTGACTCCTCCCTTACCCTCTTTCTCTCTCACTCTCTCCTCTTTATCTCACGATTCTCTCTTTCCCTCTTTGTAACTCTCTACTTCTCTATATGTCACCATTCTCTCTCTACATATATTTATCTCACCTATCCCTCTTTACCTCTCCCTTCCTCCCCTCTCTCACCCACCCTCCCTCCTTCCCTCTATCTCTATCTCTCTCTACTTCTCTCTATCTCACCTATCCCTCTCTAGCTGCATATCCCTCCATCACTCCCTACCACACTCTCTCTATTGCTCTCTATCTCACCTCTCTCCCCCTCCATACCTCTCCCTCTACTTCCCTCTCTACTCTCTATCTCCCTAATACCTCTCTACCTACCTCTCCATCCATCACTCCCCACCACTCTCTCTATACCTCTCTATATCGATTCTCTCCCTCCCTTATTCTCTCTCTACTTCTCTCTACCTTTATGTCTTTCTCTAATTATCTTTATCTCCCCTATCCCTCTCTCTCTCACTAGATATCTCTCTCCCTACCTTTTCCCCTATCTACTGTCTATCTCTCCTCTCCCTGCCTCTACCTCTCACTCTTACTCTCTCTCACTCCTCCCTCACCCTCTTTCTCTCTCACTCTCTCCTCTCTACCTCACCATTCTCTCTTTCCTCTCTATAACTCTCTCCTTCTCTATATGTCACCATTCTCTCTCTACTTATCTTTATCTCACATATCCCTCTTTACCTCTCCCTTCCTCCCCTCTCTCGCCCACCCTCCCTCCTTCCCTCTATCTCTATCTCTCTATACTTCTCTCTATCTCACCTATCCCTCTCTACCTACATATCCCTCTATCACTCCCTACCAAACTCTCTTTATTTCTCTCTATCTCACCTCTCTCTCACCTCCCTCTCTCTCCCTCCATACCTCTGCCTCCATCTATACTTCCTTATCTACTCTTTTATCTCTCATGTATCTCTACCTCTCCTTCCTTCTCTACTTATATGTATCTCCTCTTTCCCTCCCAACCTCTCTCTCTCTCCCCAATCCCTCCCTCCCCCTATTTCTCTCTCCCCCTAGGAGGGTTGAGAGTGTAAGGTTTAGTGTTTAAGGTATAGGGTTGAGGTTATAGGGTTAATTGTATAGGGAATAAGGTTTAGGGTTTAGTATATTATGTATAAAGTTGAGGGTATATGGTATAGGGATGATGGATGAGGGTTTAGGGTTTAAGGTATAAGGTTGAGGGTTGAGGGTTGAGGGTTGAGGGATAGTGTTTAGGGTTGTGGGTATAAGGTTAAGTGTATAGGGTATATGGATTATGGTTTAGGATATTAGGTATATAGTTGAGGGTATTGGGTTGAGGATATTAGGTTTAGGGTTGATGGTTTAGGTTTTAGGATTTATGTACAAGTTTAAGGGTTGAGGGTTGAGGTATAATGTTCAGGGTTAAGGGTATGAGGTTAAGTGTATAGGGTATAGGGATTAGGGTTTAGGTTGTAGGGTTAAGGGTATAAGGTATAGGGTTAAGACTTGAGATTGTAGGGTTTTCTGTTTAACATTATTCCTAAACCCTAAACCCTAAATATTATCCTTGAACCCTTAACACTATAATTAAACACTAAATCCTACATTAAGCCTTGTACCCTAAACCCTAAACCCTAAACCCAATACCCTCAACCCTATACCGAATATTCTAAACCCTAATACCTATACTCTATATAGTTAACCCTACACCCCCAACCTTGAACACTATACCTCAACCCTACACCTTCAACCCTCATCCTTATACCCTATACCCTCAACCTTATAACCTAAGCCCTGAACATCATCCCCCAACCCTATACTTAAACCCTAATCCCTACATTCAACCTTGTACACTAAACCCTAAACCTTAAACCTCAATCTGAAACCCAATAACCTCAACCCTATACCCATTATTCTAAACCTTAACCCCTATACCCTATACACTTAGCCCTATACCCTCAACCCTATACCCATTATTCTAAAACCTAATCCTTATGCCCTATATACTTA
>CM021110.1:346451282-346555611 GCA_007115665.2 Sequoiadendron giganteum
TTCACCAAATTGGCAAGCTAGTGGGCCCACTAGTTTGCCAATTTAGTGAAATTGGAAATGTAGTGGTTTGTTTGAAAAAATGGGGCCAAGAAATGGGGTCTCTTGGTGATGTAAATCACCAAGAGACCCCATTTCTTGGACCCATATTTTGAAATAGGCAAGTTAGGTTGTCAATTTCACCGAATTGCCAAGCTAGTCGGCCCACTAGCTTACCAATTTAGTGAAATTGACAATGTAGTGGCCTGTTTGAAAAAATGGGTCCAAGAAATGGGGTCTCTCAATGATGTAAATGATCGAGAGACCCCATTTCTTGGACCCATTTCTTCAAATAGGCAATTTAGGTTGTCAATTTAACTAAATTGTGTAGCTAGTGGGCCCACTCGCTTACCAATTCAGTAAGATTGGCAATGTAGTGGCTTGTTTGAAAAAATGGGTCCAAGAAATGGGCTCTCTCGGTGATGTAAATCAGTGAGAGACCCCATTTTTTCAAACAAGACAAGTTAGGTTGCCAATTTCACCAAATTTGCAAGCTAGTGGGCCCACTAGCTTGCCAATTTAGTGAAATTGGAAATGTAGTGGCCTATTTGAAAAAATGGGTCCAAGAAATGAGGTCTCTTGGTGATTTACATCACTGAGAGACCCCATTTCTTGGACCCATTTTTTCAAACAAGAGAAGTTAGGTTGCCAATTTCACCAAGGTGGCAAACTAGTGGGCCCACTAGCTTGCCAATTTAGTGAAATTGGAAATGTAGTGGTCTGTTTGAATAAATGGGTCCAAGAAATGGGGTCTCCCAATAATGTAGTGGAATGTTCAAGGCTTAGGTTATAAGGTTGAGCGTATAGGGTATAAGGATGAGGGTTGAACGTGTAGGGTTGAGGTATAGTGTTCAAGGTTGGCGGTGTAGGGTTAACTGTATAGAGTATAGGGATTAGGGATTAGAATATTAGGTTGATGGTATTGGGTTTAGGGTTAGGGGTTTAAGGTTTAGGGTACAAGGTTTAATGTAGGATTTAGTGTTTAATTATAGGGTTTAGGGTTTAGGGATAATGTTTAGGGTTTAGGGTATAGGGTATATGGAAGAGGATTGAGAGTGTAGGGTTTATGGTTTAAGGTATAGGGTTGAAGTTATAAAGTTAAGTTAATAGGGTATAGGGATTAGGGTTTAGGATATTAGGTATAGAGTTGATGGCATTGGGTTGAAGGTTTAAGGTTAAGTTTATAGGGTATAGGGATTAGGGTATAGGGGAGAGAGAGAGAGACCTGAGAGGGTGAAATTGGCAACCTAATTTGCCTTGTTTGAAAAAATGGGTCCAAAAAATGGGGTCTCTCGGTGATTTACACCATCGAGAGACCCCATTTCATGGACCCATTTTTTCAAACAGGCCACTACATTTCCAATTTCACTAAATTGACAAGCTAGTAAGCTAGAGACCCTATTTCGTGGACCCATTTTTTCAAACAGGCCACTACATTTCCAATTTCACTAAATTGGCAAGCTAGTGGGCCCACTAGCTAGCTAATTTGGTGAAATTGGCAACCTAACTTGTCTTGTTTGAAAAAATGGGTCCAAGAAATGGGGTCTCTCTCGATGTAGATCATGGAGAGACCCCATTTCTTGGACCCATTTTTTCAAACAGGCCACTACATTGCCAATCTCACTGAATTGGCAAGCCAGTGGGCCCACTAGCTACGCAATTCAGTTAAATTGACAACCTAAATTGCCTATTTGAAGAAATGGGGTCTCTCGGTGATTTACATCATCGAGAGACCCCATTTCTTGGACCCATTTTTTCAAACAGGCCACTACATTGCCAATTTCACTGAATTGGCAAGCTAGTGGGCAACTAGCTTGGCAACTCGGTGAAATTGACAGCCTAACTTGCCTGTTTGAAAAAATGGGTCCAAGAAATGGGGTCTCTTGGTGATGCAAATCACCGAGAGACCGCATTTCTTGGCCCCATTTTTTCAAACAAACGACTACATTTCCAATTTCACTAAATTGGCAAGCTAGTGGGCCCACTAGCTTGCCAATTTGGTGAAATTGGCAACCTAACTTGTCTTGTTTGAAAAAATGGGTCCAAGAAATGGGGTCTCCCGGTGATTTACATCACCGGGAGAACCCATTTCTTGGACCCATTTTTTAAAACAGGCCACTACATTGCCAATTTCACTAAATTGGCAAGCTAGTGGGCCCACTTTCTTGGCAATTCAATGAAATTGGCAACCTAACTTGCCTGCTTGAAAAAATGTGTCCAAGAAATGGGGTCTCTCGATGATGTAAATGACTGAGAGACCCCATTTCTTGGACCCATTTTTTCAAATAGGCCACTACATTTCCAATTTCACTAAATTGGCAAGCTAGTGGGCCCACTAGCTTGCAACTTTAGTGAAATTGGCAACCTAAATTGTCTTGTTTGAAAAAATGGGTCCAAGAAATGAGGTCTCCTGATGATGTAAATCACCTGGAGACTCCATTTTTTGGACCCATTTTTTTTCAAACAGGCCACTACATTGCAATTTCACTGAATTGGCAAGCTAGTGGGCCCACTAGCTTGGCAATTCAGTGAAATTGGCAACCTAACTTGCCTGTTTGAAAAATGTGTCCAAGAAATGGGGTCTCTCGATGATTTACATCACCGAGAGACCCCATTTCTTAGACCCATTTTTTCAAACAGACAACTACATTTCCAATTTCACTAAATTGGCAAGCTAGTGGGCCCACTAGCTTGCCACCTTGGTGAAATTGGCAACCTAACTTGTCTTGTTTGAAAATATGGGTCCAAGAAATGGGGTTTCTTGGTGATTTACATCACTGGGAGACCCCATTTCTTGGACCCATTTTTTCAAACAGGCCACTACATTGCCAATTTCACTGAATTGGCAAGCTAGTGGGCCCACTAGCTTGTAAATTTGGTGAAATTAGCAACCTAACTTGTCCTGTTTGAAAAAATGGGTCCAATAAATGGGGTCTCTTGGCGATTTACATCACTGGGAGACCCCATTTCTTGAACTCATTTTTTCAAACAGGCCACTACATTGCCAATTTCTCTGAATTGGCAAGCTAGTGGCCCCACTAGCGTGGCAATTCAATGAAATTGACAACTTAACTTGCCTGTTTGAAAAAATGGGTCCAAGAAATAGGGTCTCTCGATGGTGTAAATCATTGAGAGACCCCATTTCTTGGACCCACTTTTTCAAACAGGTCACTACATTTCCAATTTCACTAAATTAGCAAGCTAGTGGGCCCACTAGCTTGCAAATTTGGTGAAATTGGCAACCTAACTTATCTTATTTGAAAAAATGGGTCCACGAAATGGGGTCTCTCGGTGATTTACATCACCGAGAAACCCCATTTCTTGAACCCATTTTTTCAAACAGGCCACTACATTGCCAATTTCACTGAATTGGCAAGCTAGTGGGCCCACCAGCTTGACAATTCGCAAATTGGACAACTCATTCAGCCTGGAAGAAAATGGGTCCAAGAAATGGGGTCTCTCGGTGATGTAAATCACCAAGAGACCCCATTGCATGGACCCATTTTTTCAAACAGGCCACTACATTTCTAATTTCACTAAATTGGCAAGCTAGTTGGCCCACTAGCTTACAAATTTGGTGAAATTGGCAAGCTAACTTGTCCTTTTTGAAAAAATGGGTTCAAGAAATGGGGTCTTTCGGTGATCTACATCATCGGGAGTGCCCATTTCTTGGACCCATTTTATCAAATAGGCCACTACATTTCCAATTTCACTAAATTGGCAAGCTAGTGGGCCCACTAGCTTGCAAATTTGGTGAAATTGGCAACCTAACTTGTCCTATTTGAGGGAATGGGTCCAGAATGGTCTCTAAGATTTACATCACCGAGACCCTACTCTGGACCCATTTTTCCAACAGGGCCACTACATTTCAATTTCACTAAATTGCGCTATGGGCCCAATTAGCTTGCAAACTTGGTGAAATTGGCAACTCCATCCCAGTTTGTTTGAAAATGGGTCCAAGAAATGGGGTCTCTCGGTGATCTACATCACTGGGAGACCCCATTTTTTTGGACCCATTTTTTCAAACAGGCCACTACATTACCAATTTCACTGAATTGGCAAGCTAGTGGGCCCATTAGCTTGGCAATTCATTGAAATTGACAACCTAACTTGCCTATTTGAAGAAATGGGCCCAAGAAATGGGGTCTCCCGGTGATTTACATCACTGAGAGACCCCATTTCTTGGACCCATTTTTTCAAACAGGCCAGTACATTTCCAATTTCACTGAATTGGCAAGCTAGTGGGCCCACTGGCTTGCCAATTTGGTGAAATTGACAAGTTAACTTGTCATGTTTGAAAAAATGGAGTCTCTGGTGATTTGGTGATGTAAATCACTAGAGAGCCCATTTCTTGGACCCATTTTTTCAAATAGACCACTACATTGCTAATATCACCAAATTGGAAAGCTAGTGGTCCCACTAGCTTGGCAATTCGATGAAATTAGCAAACCTAACTTGCTTATTCGAAAAAATGGGTCCAAAAAATGGGGTCTCTCGGTGATTTATTCTTGAACCTATTTTTTCAAATAGGTGGTGCTAAATGGATTGGTTTGTGCAAATCAAGAGTATGGGAGTGTAGGCACTTGTATCTCAGACATGTGTGTGCAAGGAGGAGAGCTGAGGAGGCTATTGAAGCCCTCAAAGAAGGAAAAGGAGCCAAAAACCCTAGAAACCCTTGAAAATAGGGGGTTTGAGGACAGTCATATGTATGGGATTTTGTAGGACCTAAGACCTGATAAATCTTGGAGCCTTGATGGCCAATAGGAAGAATGTGCAAAAACATTTGGGGGTTGTTAAGACCATTTGTGAGAAAAGTCAAGAAACCGGGTTCTAGGAGGTCTAATCGGGGTAGAAGGCTACAAGGCCTAAAAGCTAAGTTTCTTGAATGTGATGGAAAAATGAAGAAAGAATCCTGCAAGAAGGATTATAGAGGAGCAAGATCACCCTAGGAATCATTGGAAGACCTATTCCAAGTCCCAAGAAAGGTTTGGGAATGTTGTAGCACAATTGAGCCTATGGGAAGCTTAGTGGTGGAATGGGAGTGATGGTTAAGAATTTGAAACTGGTGGAGAGTCTTACGAGGTGAGAGGGGTTTAGGAGTGATCCCTGAGTAGGGTAGTGAGGAATACCCTAGGAAGACCAGAGAATAGGTCTTGGGAAGAGCAAGAGTGCTCTTGAGTGGTAGGGCTCCCCATCAATAGGCCACTACGTTCCCAATTTCATCGAATTGGAAAGCTAGGGTAGAGGGTTTAAGGGTTAATGGTAGAGGGTAGAGGGTTAAGGGTAGAGGGGAGAGAGATAGAAGGAATGAGTGACTGAGAGAGAGATACTTGGGAGAGGGAGAGGGGATAGGAGGGAGAGACTTGAAAGAAAGAGAAAGAGGGAGGGAGTGGGAGAGAGTGGGAGAGAGATAGAGGATAGAGGGTTTAAGGGTTATGTGTTTAGGGTTTATGGTTAAGGGTAGAGGGTAGAGGGTTTAGGGTTTAAGGGTAAGGGTTTAAGGTTTAGGGTTAAGGTTAGAGGGGAGAGAGATAGAGGGAGTGAGTGAGAGAGAGACCTAAGAGAGGGAGAGGCAGTAGGAGGGAGAGACTTAAGAGAGAGAGAGGGAGGGAGTGGGAGAGAGATAGAGGGAGTGAGTGAGAGAGAGACTTGAGAGAGGGAGAGACTTGAGATTGTAGGTTTTTCTATTTAGGTATAGGGTTGAGGGATAATTTTTATGGTTTAGGGTATAAGGTTGAGGGTGCAGGGTAAAGAGATGAGGCTTGAGGGTGTAGGGTTTAGGGTTTAAGCTATAGGGTTGAGGGTTGAGGGATAGTCATCAAGGTTGAAGGTATAGGGATAAGTGTATAGGGCATAAGGATTAGGGTTTAGAATAATGGGTATAGGGTTGAGCGTATAGGGCTAAGTGTATAGGGTATAGGGATTGAGGTTTAGAATAATGGGTAGAGGGTTGAGAGTATTGGGTTTCAGATTGAGGTTTAGGGTTTAGGGTTTAGGGTTTAGTGTACAAGGTTGAATGTAGGGTTTAGGGTTTAGTGTACAATGTTGAATGTAGGGTTGGGGGATGATGTTCAAGGCTTAGGTTATAAGGTTGAGGGTACAGGGTATAAGGATGAGGGTTGAAGGTGTAGGGTTGAGGTATAGTGTTCAAGGTTGGGGGTGTAGGGTTAACTGTATAGAGTATAGGGATCAGGGTTTAGAATATTCGGTATAGGGTTGAGGGTATTGGGTTTAGGGTACAAGGTTTAATGTAGGATTTAGTGTGTAATTATAGGGTTAAGGGTTCAAGGATAATGTTTAGGGTTTAGGGTTTAGGAATAATGTTAAATAGAAAACCCTACAATCTCAAGTCTTAACCCTATACCTTATACCCTTAACCCTAGAACCAAAACCCTAATCCCTATACCCTATACACTTAACCTCATACCTTTAACCCTGAACATTATACCTCAACCCTCAACCCTTAAACTTGTACATAAATCCTAAAACCTAAACCATCAACCCTAAACCTAATATCCTCAACCCAATACCCTCAACTATATACCCAATATCCTAAACCATAATCCATATACCCTATACGCTTAACCTTATACCCTCAACCCTATACCTTAAACCCTAAACCCTCATCCATCATCCCTATACCATATACCCTCAACTTTATACCTAATATAATAAACCCTAAACCTTATTCCCTATAGAATTAACCCTATAACCTCAACCCTATACCTTAAACACTAAACCTTACACTCTCAACCCTCATAGGGGGAGAGAGAAATAGGGGGAAGGAGGGATTGAGGAGGGAGGGATTGGGGAGAGAGAGAGAGAGGTTGGGAGGGAAAGAGGAGATAAAGATAAGTAGAGAGGGAAGGAGAGGTAGAGATAGATGAGAGATAAAGAGTAGATAAGTAAGTATAGATGGAGGGAGAGGTATGGAGGGAGAGAGAGGGAGGTGAGAGAGAGGTGAGATAGAGAGAAATAAAGAGATTTTGGTAGGGAGTGATAGAGGGATATGCAGGTAGAAAGGGATAGGTGAGATAGAGAGAAGTAGAGAGAGATATAGATATAGGGAAGGAGGGAGGGTGGGCGAGAGAGGGGAGGAAGGGAGAGGTAAAGAGGGATATGTGAGATAAAGATAAGTAGAGAGAAAATGGTGACATATAGAGAAGGAGAGAGTTATAGAGAGGGAAAGAGAGAATGGTTAGATAGAGAGGAGAGAGTGAGAGAGAAAGAGGGTGAGGGAGGAGTGAGAGAGAGTGAGAGAGAGAGGTAGAGGGAGGGAGAGGAGAGATAGAGAGTAGATAGGGGAAAAGGTAGGGAGAGATATCTAGTGAGAGAGAGAGGGCTAGGGGAGATAAAGATAATTAGAGAAAGACAAAGAGGTAGAGAGAAGTAGAGAGAGAATAAGGGAGGGAGAGAATCAATATAGAGAGGTATAGAGAGAGTGGTGGGGAGTGATGGATGGAGAGGTAGGTAGAGAGGTATTAGGGAGATAGAGAGTAGAGAGGGAAGTAGAGGGAGAGGTATGGAGGGGGAGAGAGGGAGGTGAGAGAGAGGTGAGATAGAGAGCAATAGAGAGAGTGTGGTAGGGAGTGATGGAGGGATATGCAGCTAGAGAGGGATAGGTGAGATAGAGAGAAGTAGAGAGAGATAGAGATAGAGGGAAGGAGGGAGGGTGGGTGAGAGAGGGGAGGAAGGGAGAGGTAAAGAGGGATAGGTGAGATAAAGATATGTAGAGAGAGAATGGTGACATATAGAGAAGTGGAGAGTTACAAAGAGGGAAAGAGAGAATGGTGAGATAAAGAGGAGAGAGTGAGAGAGAAAGAGGGTAAGGGAGGAGTGAGAGAGAGAGAGAGAGAGGTAGAGGGAGGGAGAGGAGAGATAGAGAGTAGATAGGGGAAAAGGTAGGGAGGGAGACATCTAGTGAGAGAGAGAGGGATAGGGGAGATAAAGATAATTAGAGAGGGAAGGAGAGGTAGAGAGAGAGTAGAGAGGGAATGAGGGAGGGAGGGAGAGAAGCAATATAGAGAGGTGTAGAGAGAATGTTAGGGAGTGATGGATGGAGAAGTAGGTAGAGAAGGATTAGGGAGGTAGAGAGTAGAGAGGGAAGGAGAGGGAGAGGTATGGATGGAGAGAGTGGGAGGTTAGATAGAGAGTAATGGAGAGAGATTGGTAGGTTGTGATGGATGGAGAGCTAGGTAGAGAGGGAGAGGGGATATATATATGTAGAGAGGGAGGGAGAGAGGGAGAGAGATGTAGTGAGGGAGAGAGAGGTGAGATAGAGAGAAATAAAGAGTGTTTGAAGGAGAGGTAGGTAGAGAGAGGGAGAGAGGAGATAAAGATAAGTAGAGATGGAAGGAGAGGTAGAGAGAGAGGTGAGATAGAGAGAAGTAGAGAGGGAATGAGGGAGGGAGGGAGAGAGGTGTAGAGAGAGTGGTAAGGTTTGATGGATGTAGAGGTAGGTAAAGAGAGATGGGAGATAGAGAGTAGATAGGGAAGAAGAGAGGGAGAGAGAAGTATGGAGGGAGAGAGAGGGGGAGGTGAGATAGAGGTTAGCTAGAGAGAAATAGAGAGAGTGGTAGGGCGTGATGGAGGGAGAGGTAGGTAGGTAGAGAGAGAGAGGGGGGGGAGGGAGATAGAGATAAGTAGAGAGGGAAGGTGGGAGAGAGGGACAAATAAGTGAGGTAAAGAGAATTAGAGGGAAAAGGAGAGAGAGACAGAGATAGAGATTTCTTGAGATCAAGGGAGAGAGAGATTTAGAAAAAGGAATAGAGATAGTGTGAGAGAGGTCTAGAGTGTAAGGGATAAAAATGAGTGAGATAGAGATAAATAATACAATTTTCTAATTACTGAAATTTGACCTCCTAATTATTGAAATTTGACTAAGTTTGAAATTTGTGAGATATTCCAAAAACTAGAAGAGAGAGGGGAGAGAGGGAGGAAGGGAGAGAGAGAGAGGGAGTGGAGAGATAAAGAGTAGAGAGAAGGAGAGAGTGAGAGAGAAAGATGATAGAACATGTTGACTACTATAATCTAACCTCCTGATTACTGAAATTTGACATGTTGATTACTAGAATTTGACTAAGTTTGAAATTTTAAAGATCTTCCAAAAACTAGAATTTGCATTATAACTCCTAGAGATTTGAAACCACTCTCAAACATCCTAGAAGTATATACATGTAATATAACTTAAAGTATAAGAAAGTAAATGTCCATATATAAATGTCAACGCGCTCACATTTTAAAACACCCACATTAGGCTTGGTAATGATCAAGCCTAGGATCGGTCATTACCAAGCCATAACGTGAGCACATTTTACTATAACGCATTCACGTTTTTGCTATTTCGGGATGAAAAAGTAAGTTGTCCACGAAATCGCTACCCATTTCCATGCACCTGCCCAGCTAGAATCATTAAATTATCATTTACCCGTTAATGTTTTTTCGGATTAGCCAAACAAAGATATAGTTTATTAGGCTTGTGGATGCAAAATAGGACCAATTAAGACATAAATAAAGCAAGGAGGGCCCAAACAAGTGTGAAAATGAAAGGGTATGCATTTTCCTATACTACACCTTGCATCAAACCTTCTGAGGTTTTCTTCATCTCTCATGATATAACATTTTTTTCCAAACACTTTGAAATATTTGACTATAGGAGTTCTTCCCTACCATAGTTCATAGGGAGTCTTTGAACTGTTTACTCTTTCTTATACTCTGTTGAGTATGTATATTGCAATATGAATAGCTTCTCTCCAATAGACATCTGGTAAATTTTCTTCCTTCATCATTGTCCTTGCTACTTCTTGAAGTATCCTATTCTTTCTCTCCACCGCTCCATTCTACTGAGGAGTTTTAGTAGCTAACAAATGCCTTTTATTCAATGATATTTACAAAAATTGATAAAATCATTGGAGGTGAATTCTCCACCTCTGTTGAACCTTAAGCACTTTATTTTCATATCCATTTCATTCTCAACCATAGCTTTAAATACTTTAAACTTGTCTAGAGTTTCTGATTTTTATTTGAGAAAATTTACCCAAGTCATTCTAGAGTAATCATCAATTAACAACATTAAATGCCTACCACCTTTAAAGATTTATATTCTTGTAGGTCCACATAGGTTTGTATTCACCAACTCCAAAGGTCATGCTATAAAATATTCTTTGATTTTGAACCTCTTTGTTGTTTTCTTCCCAGCCTGACATTCCTTGCAAATTGTATTGATAGGATTTCTAATTATTGGAAGATCTCTCACAACTTCAGTAGAGATGATCCTCACTAGACTATAAAAATTGATGTGACACATTCTTCAATGCCATAGCTAAATTTGATTGATTTGATTCATAAAATGCCTATAATTAGCACCATTGAGTTGATAAGCATTCTCATATACCCTTGTTCCTACAACAACTAGAGTTCGAGATCTTCCTTTTCTAATTTCACAACCATCATCCTAAAATACAAGATTACATCCTTTGTTACACATTTTTCCTACAACCAAAGATTATTCTGGAGACACTTGACATAAAGAACATCATCTATATATTATGCATGCCATCAAAACTAATTGAACATTTTCCACATATCTTAGTAGATGTATCATCACCAAACTTAACAAGACCACCTTCAAACTTCTTAAGTTTAAAAAACTTACTCTTATCACCTATCATATGATTTAAGCATCTGTTGTGAATTATCTAATGATTTTTTTCCTCTCTAGCATGAAAATAAGTGACTATATTCCTTTTGATTTTGTGACCTATTTCTCGAGGAATTTCCTTCATACATATTTTAGAGTCAGTAGAATTTTTTCCAACATTCAGATCCATGAACAAGCATTCATCATTTTCATCATCTGGGTAGTCATATTCATCATCAGATATGCTAGCATCTTCTTTAACATAATATCTTCTCTTGATAAATTTACCTTTATTATCCTTATATCTATCACTTGAAACTTTGGTTGGACATATTGAAGCATAATGATGTACTTTTCCACAATTGAAACATTTGAAAGGTATGTTACCTCTGTATTTTATAGTCCCCTTTTTCAATCTCCTAACAAACTTTTCTTCTATCTGATCAAGATCATCCAGATCTGATCCATCATCCTTCTATGTTTTTCTAGCTTTAAAAGTAGTATTTTTCTTGAATCATTTTGACCAAACTCTCTCAATTTTTTTTTTTTTAAAGAACCAAAAAACTAATCTCTAGAATAATGATCTAACTCCTAAGCTTCCTCAATCGAAAAAAGCTTTAGAACTATAATATCTAGGAACAGTTCTTAATACCTTCTTTACTACCTCATGTTCTTTCAATTTTCCACCAAGGCCATTGATGGAATTGACAACTTCATCCACTCTATGCATTTATCTTGCAATATCTTCATCTTTTGACATCTTTATGGTTTCAGAATTAGTCTTCAAATTTTTCATTTTTTCTTGCTTGACCTTATCATCTCCTTCATATATGCTTTCCAACTTCTTTTAGATTTCTTTACCCTATTTGTAGCCCATAACCATCACAAGTTCTGAATCAAAAAGACCACTCAAAATAGCATTCCTTTCTTTGCTACTATTCTCATATGTCTTGATCTCATCATTAGCTGTGAAACCATTAGTGGGCATGGTATATCCATCTTGAATTGACTTCTAAACTCCAAACCCTAGGGAAACAATGAAACTTTCCATCCTAGTTTTCTAAAATGCATAGTTCATCCCATCAAACAAGGCAACCTCCTTCCTATATGCCATATAGGTCTACGCCAATCGGTTAAGGTTATTCCAAGGAAAATTGCTTCGATGCCAGTTGTTAGATGCACAGGACAAATAAGAGGGGGAGTGAATTAGTTGTACACTAAAAAATCAAAATCCTCATTAACATTTAGATCTTGGTTATCCCTTAAACCCTTAATCATATTTAGCATTAAAGTAGACAAGTGAAACAACAACACATCAAAACACCATGCACAATAGAACACCAAATTTATGTGGAGAACCCAAGAAGGGAAAAACCATTGTGAGGATTAGCTCACTATAAAAATGAATTACAAAACACTAAATACAATAGGCTCACTATCAGAGGGCTCACTACCCAAAATAAAGAAGGGCTCACTAAAAATGGCTTACTGCCAAATTAGAAAGAAGAAAGAAAGAGGATTGTTACAAAGATAAATCCATCTCAAAGAAACATGAAGATCCACCACAACAACTCTGAACCATTTGTAGCCTTTAGCTCACTACCTTTAGTAACTTAGGGTACATTGAAAATGTAGACACCTTCTGATTACTACTTCCAATAGCCTTAGTCGTCAAAGCTCGCACTCACATCATAACACTTGATCATATTTTGGACGAAAAAAACAACACACACACACCATTATCCAACACTCTACCTTGTATTTATACCATCCTCAACCTTAAAAACATTCTCTAAGGTCGTCTATGCACCTCAAACATGCAATTAAAATATAGGTTGGAATTAAACACTTATGTGTTGGAAATAAGTGAAGGATGAACACACCAAGGGTTAACTAGGACCCAAATATATATCACCACACTACATGAAACATTCACAATCTATGAGGTACCTCTATAAATTGTGCTAGCATTCCTGGTTAAACAAACCTAAAATAACACTACAAGCGACCACACACATGCTTCTTCAAGTCATGTGGACCACATAACAACACTCCACAATATTCAAACATCTCAAAATATTCCATCATCAAAATATTTTGCAACTCTATTACAACCACCTATAACTGATATTGTCATTATTCTATGGAACTAGACACACTGTCACAGACATCCATCTCACTAACCAACTTCACGAAACACCTTACCACCAAAAACCTCAAGGGAAAGTAGATACAAGCATTATAATCATGTCCCAAAATTAGCAAGACAAGAAACCTCAATGTAGATAAATGCAGAGTAATCCCATTTCTCTTAGTTAACATTCTTTACAGAGACACACACTAGTGAACACAACTATTACTACCACATGACCCAGAACGTGCAAATTTAGATATACATGTTGCAAGGTGTGTGCCCTTGATATCCTTGTATTGTGTAGCACAGTGCTCAGGTTCATGACATGGCTTAACAACCTCCCATGGATTCATTAACTTTGGTCGTTGTATCAAGCATTAATAGGTCGATCTTTTGGTGCAACAAAAATAATCTGTGCAACAATTGGTATTAGAGCTTGGGTCATGGGTGTGAACCTCTTGCTTGTGCTAGGGGGATTTTGCAAGGTGTGCACCCTTGGTCTCCCTGTATTGTGCAACACAACACTCATGTTCATGACATGGCTTAACTACCTCTTGTTGATTCATTAACTCTCACGATTGTATTGGGAATTAATAGGTCAATCTTTTGGTGCAAAGACAACCATATGTGAAACAATACAACCTCTATACACCTTTAATCAACATGTATAAACCAAAAAAACATAAATTCAAGACTGAAGAAATATGGAGCAGAATATAGAATACCACTTTGTCACACTATAATCTCTTTTATTCAAATTTTCTCGAAAGCACAAGTGGAAACCAAGTGATCCAACTACAACTGCAACACTACTAACACCTATTTAGCACATATACAACATTTTTAATACTTCTTATTAACCACAACACATCCATACTACCAACAATCTCATCAACACAAGAAAGCTCCAACAATCTCCACAGCTATACTGAAAGTTAACAACAATGACAACACCAACAACATTGTGTTGATAACACTAAAAACTCCGAGCTTACAAAAATTCCAATTCTAGGGGTTGACATCAATGATAACACGAAAAATCTTCCAACATATATTACTCTAAATATTTTTCCTTAGATTGTGATTTGATCTCACGATGTGCTCCACCCTTATTTTTCTTTATTGACATAAAATATTTCAATCATAAAATATCTTAAATATGAGGTGTAAGGGCTTATACTTAATACTGACATTTGATATGTCATCTTGGAGTGAGATTTCTACCTACAAAATCTCTTCTACCCCTTGTATGAATTTGAGGTTGAGGGGTCTATTATCAAATACAACTCCCAAAATCTATGGAGTCATTTCTTTTTATTTTTCTTTTCCATTGTTTGTTTCACTTAAAGAACTAGATCCATTTTTATATTCATTGTCCTTCTTTCATTATTTTGAATCCACTTAAAAATTTGGCCTTGAACATGTCACTAGTTGATTTTTCCCTCGGAACATCTTATCCATTTTTGTTTTAAATACTATTTTCCTTTATCATCCATGATCTATAATTGCTTTTTATTTATTCAATTCTCTTCTTTTATATATAATCTCTCTATCACTTGGAAGCATCAATCATTCCAATAACTATAGGAAAGCCTAATCATGACTCTGATACCACTATATACTGTCCAAAGTAAACAACTCTTCCATTTTATTCAAATAAAAAATAAACATATAAAATATTAGTCAAAATGATATATTACAATCCCTTAAAAAGTTAAATTTTAAATAATATGAAATACCCACAATATTTAGCCATTTTCATAAATCTATGCACCTAATTTGATATTTTTTTGCTTAAAAATATTGGAACTTGCTTTATAAATGATATATTATTTGATTACATATAATATTATGTGAAAGTAGTAGAAATAATAGTACAAACAATATATTTCAGATACTACATATGCACCAAATTAACCAAAAAATCCTAAAAATTATAAATGATCTACATATAATTTATGAATTTGAATTTATTGTTGAAAGAGTCAAAATACCAAAAAAATAGCAACAAAAATTCTAAAATAAAATTTACAAATCTACCACAAAATGCAATCATACACATTAGGAATTCCACTTGAACACGACCAAACATAATCCGACTAGAAAGATGAAGAATTTAGATCATGGGAATGATTATGAAAAATTGAGTAACAAAAAAACATTCTACATAGTAGCAAGAACACCCACATATAAATGGAAATGCAAAAAAAAACCAAAACCTACACACAATCACACCACATTAAAACTAGCTGACTACATCAATGTTTGAAGCTCTCTGGCACTTCCTAGATGAAAATTCCATCTTGATTATTTTTTTTGTCATACCTACAATCCTTTATGGGTTTTCTTTTGTGGAAGATATTGCATAACACAAGTTCTCATATAATAAAATTGAGAAGAGGAGCTGTTGATGGTGAAAATGACACAAACAACGTTAAAACAAAATATTTCTACTCTATTTCTCCTGAAAAAGAGAGACAACATATAGTAGCCTAACTCCCAAGGTCCTAGTAGTTCGTTCTCAACTATTTGGTGTCACTCAATCTATCCATGCAACTATAATATTCAAGGGGCCTGTGCTGGTAACAAAATACAAGCAATGACTTATTCATCGAGCTATTCTTCACAAAGAAATGGGGTTTTTAAATAAAAGAAAAAGATAGATCAAAGGGTAAATCAATAAACATGAATCAAACTCAACTAACCACTGAACATATATCTTCAACAATGAATGTTTTCCAATAGATCAAGAAAACCAAATCATGACACAATTTGAAGAATAATCCATACTATTGCATGCATCTAAGGTGCTTATTTTAACATCACAATTCACACATCACAACTATTTCAAAGATTCAAAATAACACACATTCATTCATTGCCAAGATCATAGATCAACAGACTTCAATAAATTCGATTCACCGATAATTTAACAAGATAATCCTTAAATCTGGCTTCTTCTAATGACTTTCATCACATAAGAAACAATCATGCTTCAGCACAATCACTGGCATAAAGATAGATTATAACTCATCAACCTTATCAAGTAAAACATAATTCTAACACCATATTGCGTAAACCTATAATTTTATTTAATTGTGAAAAAAAATGAAGTAATAATGGATCTCTGTAACAACTATGAAAAATTCTATCTCCTAATACCAGGTGGTCAATTCTATTCTCTATCAGCCAACCCTTACAATATGATACCCCAAGGGTATTTATAGATATACAAAATCTGAAGTCCTTTTCTATTTTAAGTCGACCCACCCTTTTAGGGATTACAATTATCTTTGGAAACTTAGTAAAACTGGAAGAAAAGAGAATAGAAGAGAAGAAAGCCATGCACTTCAAAAACTGCCAGTCTTGCATGCAACATGCAAACAAGAAGAAAGCCATGCATGCATGAGATTTATGCATGCGAAGTTTGTTCCATAATGTATTCATCATAGCTGGAGAAGACTTGTTGCAATATGTCTAATTCTGGCCCATCTACCTAGCTGTCTTCAAACTTAATTCTTTCCAACTCTGCTTCAGAAAACCCTCTCATATCTTTTAGCTTTGTCAACTCTCCCTTAGCTTCTCTTATTTCTTCTTTGATGTCCATCAATCCATCTATCAGTAGATCTTCACCAACATCTCCTCTTTGCATAACCTCTTTAAATCTTTCAGTCCATTTCTCCTTTATTTGGCTTAAAGGTAAGCCTTCTTTTACAAGTACATCAACATTTACTATAATAACAATGATGGCCTCCAATTCCTCAAATTTTGTATTTAGCTCCTTAACAGAATCTTGAACCTCATTTCTATGTTTTTATAGGAAATTTGTTCTAAATCAGAGTATACAAGAAGTCTTTTCTAGAAAATCCTTATTATCTTCTTCCAATATTGACTGTTCTAGGAGGGTAGTCTTAGGCAATTTATTGACCTCTTTCAGTTTCTAACTATATCCCTTGTACTCTTCCTCTTGTTTTTCCAATGTTTTAACATATTGGTTTATTTCCTCTATTAGATCTTTTGTCATTTTGTAGACCTCAAAAATATCTTCTAGAACTTCATTTATTTATTGATTCAACTTACTAACCCACTGATCCAACATTTCTACCTTGCCCCTCACCTATTCCAAATCATCTACTTCCTTCTTGCTCAACAAAATCGGAGTCTCAATCATAGCAACCTATTGTGATATTGGGGCAGAAACATTTTTAAGGAAAACATGCAATTGATCTAACTGACCATTAAGCTCATCCTTCCTTTGTTTATCCTTCAAAATCCTTGACTTGGTTGAGGAGCCTACCACATCAATTAAATTCATTTGCTGATCCCTCGTAGGTCTCCGCAAATTCACAGTGCCTAGTTTATAATCTGTTAATTGCATATCTCCAACCTCCTTGTCTATCATAGGTATAGCACACTCAACCAAAATTTCTCCTTTTTCAGTCTTCCTAGTAGAATGTAGGATCTTGTTCTTCTTTTTAGGCCTTTCTTTTCCAATTTCCTTCATCATATCCTCCCAATTGAGAGGTTGAGAAGGTTTCGGTGTTCTCTTTTGAAGGTCTAATTTCAACCAAGTCAGAGCACCTGGGGTAACAGTCATCATGGTTGAAGAAGAGAAGGCAATAGCTAAGGGAGGTTGCACATTTACTTGAGGTTGAGAATCAGCCCTCTATTTCTATTGCTGCTCTTGTTCCACACTTATTTGTGCCAGCTTTTCAACTTCCTCCTTATCCATCAATTCTGCCTTGCCCCTCACTTGTTCCAAATCATTTACTTCTTGCTCAACAAAACTGGAGTCTAAATTGTAGCAACCTGTTGTGATCTTGGAGCAGAAACATTTTTAAGGAAAACATGCAATTGATTTAACTAAGCCTTCATCTCATCCTTCCTTTGTTTATCCTTCAACATCCTTGACTTGGTTGAGGAGGCTACCACATCAATTAAATTCATTTGCTGATTCCTAGTAGGTCTCCCCAAATTCACAATGCCTAGCTGATAATCTATTAATTGCATATCTCCTGCCTCCTTGTCTATCATAGGTATAGCACACTCAGGCACAATTTCTCTTTTGTCAGTCAGCCTAGTAGGATGTAGGATCTTGGCCTTCTTTTTAGGCCTTTCTTTTTCAATTTCCTTCATCATATCCTCCCAATTGAGAGGTTGAGAAGATTTCGGTGTTCTCTTTTGAAGGTCTAATTTCAACCAAGTCAGAGCACCTGGGGTAGCATTCATCATGGTTGAAGAAGAGGAGGCAGTAGCTAGGGGAGGTTGCACATTTACTTGAGGTTGAGAATCAACCCTCTATTTTTGTTGCTGCTCTTGTTCCACACTTATTTGTGCCAAATTTTCAGCTTCCTCCTTACCTTTTTCCTCGTGTACTCTCTTATCTTCTTCCTCCTTCTTCAACCTTTCTTCTTCTAATCTTTCTTTCTCTGATTTTTCTTTCTCCAATTCCTTTTTTCTTTCTTCCTCTAAAGCTTTAAGCTTTTCTGCATCTTCTTTTTCTTCTTGTTGCTTTTTCATCAGTGCCTCTTTCTCCTTTTGTAATCATTCTGCTTCCTCTTCCTTTTTGTGAGCTTCTTTAGCAAGCTTTAACTTAGCTACCATAACTTCTCTCTCCCTTCGGTGTCTTGCCTTTTCTTCCTCAAGGTCATGACTTTTTCGTATCAATTCTAATTTATCATTTTCCTCCTTAACCTTGAGCTCATGCTCTTTTTTCCTCTGCTTCTTCTCTACTTCATTAGCTTTTGTTTTAGCTTCTATGTGTTTCTACTGTAGTATGGCATCAACTTATGTCTTGGCATCAATTAACTATTGTTTCTCTATTGTTGAAGCTTGATCATCAGTAGCCTTCTTGAATTCTTCAAAAAATGCCCACTGATCCTCCTCTGTCATTACCTTTTCAATATCCTCCTCTAGAAGCATATTTTCTTGTATTCCTTTCTCTAGAGAGTCTCATCCGAATCTATTCCAGCATCATGAATTTCTACCTCCACTTATTTTCCCTTCATAGTTTCAAAAATATTATAAAGAGTTCCTTTTTGCACTTCTTCACTTTGTTGTTTTGCAAGTGGGACTTGAGTAGAAGATTCACCTAATGTAGGTGTTGAAACAACCGATCCTATTTGGGCATCTCCTTCTTGTGTCTCTGGTTCATGAACTGCTGCTCCAAGCTCTATTTCTTCAATGTCTGGAGGGAGGAATTTCGAAGCCTCCTTGGGAGGTGTCTTTCTTTTGATCCTTTTATATCCTTTCCCATTTTTAGGAGCTAGTCCTTGAGGAGTTTGGGTTCTTAGAACCACCCATTGAATGCTCCTATCCAAAATTGCTCACCCTATCTTCTTAATGTCAATAGTTTCCTCAGTGTCCCAGTCAATCAGATCTTGAATCTTAGTCCCAATGTTTAAAGCTTCATACAATGGATCCAACAGAACTCCATCATCCACCAATGTGTCAGGAATGTCATTTCTAATTCCAAGCTCTGCCATAAGTGAGATGGGTAAACTCTCATAATTCCTCTTCCTCAGATCATACTCATCCTATCGGTCACTCCATAAATCTTCCAATAAATTGAAATGTTGATCAAACATAGAAGGCATCAAGGCATTCATTTTACTCTTTAGGTCAAAGTGCTTCCGAGTTGTATATAAACCTAGCTTTAAATGTATCAACTCACTGCACACTAACTTTTCTCCCACCAGATGCTGACAGTTGTATTCACCCAATCGCATGGGGAACTTATGGCATCCTATTTTATGTTTCAATCCAAACCGAGCATAATATACAAATTCCATTAACACTATCCTATTGTTGCAACATATTGGTAGCAAATGTGGATGACCTTCAAAGCCAGCTAGCCTGAAGTATGTGAACTTGGGGTATTGAATGTACCAACATCCCCATTCAGTGATAAATTCCATAGCTTCTTGGCTCAGTCTATAGCTTGCATCTCTGTTGAGTTGGTTAATGATCACATATAGGAATGCATCATTAACCCTTCTAAGTTGAGTCTCAGCAACCTGTCAAGACAACTCGTTATAATGATCCCACACTTTCTTCTATCCCTCAGCCTCTCTTATTATCTCCAATATTTTCAGACCTTGGAAGATACCTACTCTTGTTGCTACATACACAATATAAGAATTCATGAAAAAGCATTTAGTTTCCCTAATCCTGGTCAATTGATCATGAATGGTATCTGAAACAATTATCGACCAATCAAACTATTGGGTGCCATTTAAGATTATATAGATGAAGGTAAACATCCACTCTTGGAAGTGAAATGCATCCCTCTTCCCAAAGGCCTTAGCCAATATCATGATCAAATTTGATACTTCTTTGTAGAACTCTATTCTCTTTGGTTGATCATGAAGTTTAGTCAGAGATTTCTTCGTTGTCTTCAACCATTTTTTATTCAAGTGAGTCTTGTTGGATTCCTTGTACTTTCTGTATTTCTCCAAAGCTTTCTCTTCCTTCAACTACACCAAGTTCTTTGGATCTAGGACACTAAACATAATTTGAAACATTTGAGGAATGAGATCAATGATTACATTATCTTGTGAATCCATGCATTATCTAGTGGCTAGATTTTAAGAACTGGCTCCTATCATAATTAACTTTGGGCATTGGATTGATAGAGGAAATAGGGTGATGTGAGCCAAATCGAAATCAACAATTCTTTGTTTATTCCCTATTATATCTTCAACAAACGTTTCTGAATACAACTCCTGAAAATTGTATGAGCCCAAATTTGTGTCAGTGATGTCAGGCCAATCCGATTCTACTTTGCTTATAATGGCAATAGGACTCCTGTGGTTATACCTCAAGGTATAAGGTAACTGTTCTAGCTTGATCTTCTTGGGCTTAACTGCTGCCTTTGATGTTCCTGCAGGCCAGTTCCTTTGGACAACTTCTCTTAATGTTCCCAACATTATTTAGCTTTCCTGCAACAAAACCTCTAGTTGGATCCTTGAATAAACATCTCAAAATGTGTCTTAAAATCATACCTTTCATACATACATCAGAGGTAGAACCAGGCAGAAAACATCCTAAGCAAATCCTCTTTTAACATACTGTCGGGCTCAAAGCCAAAATTGTTATCAATTTTTCAATAATAACAAGTGGGCTCAGAGTCGGAACTGGAATGGTGATCAGAACCAGGACCAAAATGGAAAAGGATTTGGTTTCTTTCAGATTTTCTATTTTCATATTCTGTTTTGGTTTTGATTCCGCTTCTTCCTAGGTTATCGCTATTTTTAAATAAGACTTCTCACTATAAGTGGAGTTGGAGATGGGATGAAAAATGGAATTGACACTAATTATAATGTATGCCCAAAATTTAAATCAATTCCAATCTCGCTTCCGCCTCAGTTGACCATGACGTCATCAATGATTTTAACAGTATAATGCATAATTTCACGATTAAGGACTAAGGTCATATTAAATGAAAAGGGGATAAAATATAGCATGATAAGACCATACCATATGACCATGGGGTGCTTGTACTTTTAGGGCACCATATTTAAAATTTGAAAACACAAATACATAAATATATCTAAACCCTAATCTAAAAACATGATATAAAAACTAGGGCATGAATTTAACCCTTCCTAATTTAACTAGATGAATGCACAACAAAAACTCTCAATAAAAACAAGATTTAACCAACCCTAACTCACTGTAAAACCTACATTTAATCTATCTCACTGAAAAAACCCTAATTTATTCTACACAATTAAAAACCAACGTAGCACGACACGATCATGACAAAAACGTGAAAGCGACCATGCCCTAAAATCTAGAAAACTAGATACAAAAGCAACAAACGAAGACAAGAACAACAAAGAAACACAAACCATGTAAACCCACTGAGAATCACGAACTTTCCCAAAGCAAAATGATCTAACACATACAGAAAAAATGAAAGTAAAATAAAAGAAAAATGAGAATAGGAACCCTACTTCGAACGCAAAATAGGCAAACCTTCTGAAGAAATCCACAAGCTCTTCAATTTCTTAACAATAATAATGATAATCACTCGTTTAACCCTAATCAAGGTAAAAATCAAAGTTTCTACCTATGCATGGCAACTATCATTAATGTATTAAATACAGTAAAGTGGAGTCAAATTTGGGGAAGAACTAATACATCACTGCAGTGTGACTTCAGTAAAAAGTCAACGACCAAGAAACGGGGGGAGCAGAATCAGAATGAAAACGGATTTGGAAACATGAGTAATTTCCCAAGTTCGTTCCCGTTCCAAGTCTGGTTCCTCCAACAAAGCATAAAACAAAACCAAACACAAAAAAAAAACAAAAAGACCAAAATAAGAAAACTTAACAGAAAAACTTAATCTAAAACAAAAGTTCAAAAAGCGGAGGTGGAGACAGAATGAATTTTTATTTTGAAACTTCAAATAAAACATCAGCTTAACATCCACTCCAGCTCTAGCTCTAACAAAGATGAAACAAAAGGTCAAAAAGAAAGAATGTCGGGACAGGGATCAGATCGAGTTTTGAAAGAAGTTTCAAAACCCGATTTGGTTCTAGATCCGGTTCTGACAAACTAAACCAAAGAAAAACAAAGTGTTGGAAAAAAAAGACTCCAAACTTTGTTTGAAAATCAACCAAGGATAAAAGTAACAAGGGGGACCCCTTTTGACCAAGGCAAAAGATGGGGTGGTTATGCAAGGCATAACAAATGGCGACTCGGCTGGGAAAATGGTTTACCCATTTTCAAGATACCCGAAGAAAATTTCAGTCACCCTAAAACTACTTGGTTTATGAAGCATGCTAACTTGAAATAAGATCAGATATATGTAGGATAAGTTTGGCTAGAATCTCAGATGTATGTGCTCATGAGTTAATTATGAATCTGAGTGTGTGCCTATATTGTGCATAATTCTTTGTAAATACTTTCTCTATTTAAGTATAGTTTTGAAGCTACATAGGTTGAGTCCTTTAACTATCGTGCAATAAAATCTTGAAAATTGCTCCGCTGCCAGACAGGTGTCCATAGCCCCGGCGGAGATACATCTAGCTCTCTCAAAGCATTACTCTAGTACCAGCCAGGTGTCCATAGCCCCGATAGAGATACTTGATTACCCACTTGATATTGAGTTTGCATCTTCTTTCTTTCTTTTCATTTTCTCTTTTCATCATTTTTTTTTTAAAGCCTTGCTTATGCAAATCTTTTATGCACCTTCCTCAATACTCAGACATTATGAATCTGAAACATGGGTTGAGAACTACTATGGATTTCATGATATTCTTGCAATGGGATTTTTCACTTGAATCAAATGATAGAGCCACTCCAAAACAAATAGGTACTTACTCATGCAGATGTTTTCCTAATTTGGTGACAAATTTTTTTTATCACAATTCAAGAGATATTCACAATATATCTTCTATCCTTAATAACTTTTCAAACCCAAACTAGAATGGTCATAAAACATAAGTTTCAGAATGAAATCCTTTTCAATGATGATGATGGAAATACCTAAACCAATTTCTCTCCTTGTACCAATAGTATACCTTGAATAACGACCCCTTAACTTGAGATGAACAAAATGAGGATCCCCAACGAGACAAGACAAAACAAAACAAACAAAGAAAACAAAACAAAAAACTAAAACTAAAAAAAGAAACTTAATTACATATGATACAGTATAATACATTTTCCTTTAAAACATCAGACGTTCCATACACCAAAATAGTGCTTGAGAAACTGACCATCAACTGGTAATGGAATAGGCTCTCCTGTTAAGGTACTCAAATGAAAAGCATTCTCGCCTAGTATTTCAACCACTTGATAAGGACCTAACCAAAGTCTATCAAAATTTTGATGATATCCTTTCTTCTCTTTGGCCTTATCCCATAATAACACAAGATCTAATATCCTAAAAGCTTTTATCTTGGCTCTTTTGTCAAACCAGCATTTGAAAACAGCCTGATGCTTAGAGAATTGATGCAAAGCAGCATCCCTTTTCTCTTCCATGTTTAGTAAATTAAGTAGTCTAACCTTAATCCTATCATCCTTGATATAAAATTCTTGCATGAACTTAAGAACAGGTATCTGTAAATGGATTGCGAAGACAGGGTCTTGGTCATAGACTAACTTAAAAGGTGAATTTCCTAGAGCTGCTTTGATTCTGGTTCGATCTGCCCATAAGGAAAATCTCAACTAGGTGTGCCAGTCCCTAGGATTGTTTTCTAACAACTTTCTTATAACTTCCAACAAGTTTTTATTTGTGGACTCAGCCACTCCATTTCCTTGAGAGTAGTAATTGGAAGAATACTTCAAAACAATTTTATGTTCATATGCCCATGAAATGAATTCAACAAAAGAAAAAGCAGGGCCATTATCACATACCAGAGCAAATGGAACTCCAAACCTGGTTGTGATGTTTTCAGTCAGAAACTTGATGACCACCTCTATGGTGCTATTCTTGTAAGGCTAAGCCTCAGTCCAACGTGTGCAGTAGTCAGTTGTAGTCAAGATGAATTTATGACCTGCAAAAGAATTAGGATTAATTACACCTACAAAATCAAGTGCCCATTGAGAAAATGGCCTTACCTCATATACCAGCTACAGAGGCATTGCGGGATTTCTTTCTCTAGGTGCAGAAGTTTGGCATACATGACAAGTCCTGCAGTGTTGATGTACATCTCTAAATACATAAGGCCAATAATAGCTTGATCTTAGAATCTAATGAGCCAAAGCATCAACAGACCCATGCCCTATTCCATGCCTTCCATGAAACTCAGAAATAGCATGCTTAGCCTCTTACTGATCCAAATAGCGTTGGTAAATTCCTTGAAAATTATTTTTGTAAATGGATCCCCCTTTGAGCATGTAATGAGCACTCTTCATCCTCAATGCTCTCCTCTTAGTAGCATTCATTCCTTATGGACATTTGTTATTGAGGAGGAAGAAAATTAAATCTATATACTAGGGATCCTTTGTGAATGATTGGACAGTGTACTGTTGGCAAGTAATATTTTTGTCCACATCAGCCATTGCTTTTGAAAAACCTTGCCCTCGAACGAGTTTCATCGGGTGAATTTCTAAGTCAAACTACTGTAATATTTCCATCCACTTCCCTCTTCGTTCCCCTAATTCACTTTGCATCAGAAGAGATTTCACAGCTGGATTTGGAACTATGGCCATCACTTGACTTCGAACTATATAATGCCTAAACTTCTACACTACTCATACCAATGAAAATGCTTGTTTCTCTAGTGGTGAATACCTTACTTCTACATTCTTAAATGGAGATCTCATAAAGGCAATAGGTCTCTCCTCACTCTCTTCTCTTCATTGTGCTAAAAAGGCTACACATGAATGGTCAGAAGTAAAATAATAGATATAGAAGGGTTTTAGATAATCCGGGCTTGTCAAAACAGGTGCCTCAGATATAGATTGTTTAATATTCATGAAATAAAACTTAGCCTCTTCATTCCACTCAATTTTTGCATCCTTCTTCATCATTTCATTGAGAGGTTTGATGATCTCCGCAAACCCTGTTATAAATTTCCTAACAAAATTGATCCTTCCAAAGAAGGACCTCATTTCCTTCTTGCTACCCAGCCTTGTCAGTTTCAAAATGGCCTCCACTCGGTCAGGATATATGGAAATCCCTTTCTCTGATATAATGTGACCTAAGAGCTTCCCTTCAGACACCCCAAATACACATTTCTTTGGACTAAGAGAGACACCATAACTTATACATTTCTTTAGAACCTTTTCTAGGTCTACAACATGGTCTTCTCTATTCCTGGAGAAGATAGTTAAATCATCTACATAAATGATTATACATTTTCCTATCAAACCTTTGAAAGCTACATCCATTTCCCTTTGAAAAGTAGCTCCAATATTGATGAGACCGAATGGCATCCTCCTATAAGCAAAAGTGCCCCATTTAGTGGTGAAAGCAGTCTTCATCCTATCCTCATGACTAACTAGGACCTGATTGTATCTAGAATAACCATCCAAAAATGACATCATCTGGGATCCATTAACCTTTTGTAATACTTCATCAAGAGAAGGTAATAGATAATTGTCTTTCTCAGAAGCCTTGTTTAAATTCCTGAAATCAACACACAATCCGATCTCACCATTCTTTTTGCGCATAGGAACTAAATTAGCCACCCAGGTAGAATGTCTAACCGGAAAGATTATTCTAGCAGATAAAAGTTTTTGCACCTCTTTCTGGATCAAGGGATCAATTAAAGCATTGATCGGGCATTGCTTCTGGTGAAAAGGCTTGGCATTTGGCTTGAGAGGTATGGTGTGAGTAATCACTGAAGTGTCAAAAGTTTTTAAATCATCATAACTCCAAGCAATAGCTTCAATGTTCTGCTCCAAGACCTTAATTATCCTGTCCTTAATTTCCTGAGGACAAGTCTTTCCTATAAGAACATTCCTTTCTGGGCCTGAGTGATTCAAATTAATAGATTCATACTTCCCTCCATCACTCTCTGTAGGCAACCTTTGGTGAGCCCTTGGGTCGGCATCAAATATCCTCTCTAAAGCAACCATCCCTTTCAGAATACTATTACTCTTTAAATCCAATATCCCTTTTAGACTCTCTTTCTCAGGATCCCAATCTCCCTGATCTCTTTCAAATTCATCAATTATTTGTCCTTGAAAAGCATCAGAACTTTCCAAAAAGGCCAATATGTGCTAATCATCATCAAATACTGGAAAGTGTCAAACATTATCAAGAACAACTGGGACTGAAATCAACTCAACTAAAAACCTCTTTAGATCAACAAGAGCATCTGCAATTTGATTAGCTTCCCTACGGATCAGACTAATCCAAAGCATCAAAATCTTCGATTAAATTCCAAACCTTGTTTCTGTACAGAGTCAATCTTTTGTTATGACATGTATATTGGCTACGTACCTGCTTTACAATGACCTAAGAATCTCCCATAACTATGAGAGCAGTGACCTTTTTATGAGCAAACATAAGACCTCGAGCAAGTGCTTCATACTCAACCACATTGTTTGTGCAATCGAACTGCAATCTATAAGAAGCA
Organism: Sequoiadendron giganteum; assembly: GCA_007115665.2. Lineage (NCBI taxonomy): Eukaryota > Viridiplantae > Streptophyta > Pinopsida > Cupressales > Cupressaceae > Sequoiadendron > Sequoiadendron giganteum. Next base: position 346,478,131 of record CM021110.1, read on the forward strand.
AAGTAAGTCTTCCCTTTTAGGTTAGTTAGCTCAATCCCTGCTCCACTTTCTGCTTTAGATTTGGAACCATCAAATTTAAGAGTCCATAATTGATCTTTGGCTGGGAGATCTTTCTTTTTAGGGATAATAGGGGATGACTTACTTGAGATGTGTGGAGGCTCGGACTTTTGCTGTTTATTAGAATTTGACTTGGGACAAAGCTCACTTGAATATTTTTCTATGTTTTCAGCCTGCTCAGAAATCACTTCCTGAACAACCTGTTGGGTTAAATTGCAATCCAGCTCATTTCTCATCAATGCCTTGGGTATTGGAAAAGTATCTGGAGCATGTGTATTGAATAGGAACTGGGACACCTCAACTTCTTCTTGGATTTTAGAACATACAACCTCAGTCTATTCTACTAGTGAGAAACCTTCCTGTTGAGAAAGACTAGCCTGTGTAAGAATGGTAGCATCCTTAACTTTGAAAGAAAACTCATTGATTGGGGTCTGGGGTTTCTCTGGATATATTTGCTGAGGCTGATCTACATGACTTAGAATATCTCAGCATGATTGACATGTTAATTATGAATGATTGTGATAATGAATCCTACACCAATTAGGAAGCAAAAAACTACTCAAATCAGTTTCTTCTCCTAAAACCAGCTTATCTTGTTGCAATTTCTTTTTCAGAACCTGCTGGTTGATGTAGATAATTGAGTCACTATGTTCTAGGGGAAATGTATCCCTAGGATTGACTACAAAGAAAGTAAGGAATTCCTCTTTTTTGGTAAACTCCTATCTCAGTCTCAAAATATGCTACTTCATTTGAAGCATCATATTTTGTAATCATATGCTTGAGTCTAGGTTCACTTTCAATCCTTATCTATCTTGCAACCCCCTTCCAAGGTAGCCACATGTGAGAGAAATCCAAGGACAAATATCCACCAATACTTTTCATCAGCTCTCGACTTAGAAGCATCCCATATGTCTCTGGGATATCAGCCACTTGGATATCTATGTAGGTCTGGATCCTTGGATCTGATCCAACCTGTACATGCATGTTCTTTAGTTCACCTACAACATTGACCTCAGTTTTATCTAACTGAATCAGTTTCTTATTGGTCGGGATAGGACTCAATCCTAACTTCTTACATATTGAAAAGGGCATAACATTTCCCGATGGTGCAGAGTCCAATAAACAATTGTGCAAATTCTTTCCAAAAATCCTTAAACTTAAAAGAAAAGGCGGGGTACTGGTCTTACCTTTATAGATGGTTGCATTTCTCTCCTTTGCTGGAGTCACTATACCTTTTCCCTTTAAGCGATCTGCCTCCTCCAAGGCTTTCAATACCACCTCACATTGAGTTGGGCACCACTTCATGATGTCAAAGAATGACAAGGACATCTTATGCCTCTACAATTCTACAATAAAGTCAAATTATGAATCATTCCTAATTTGATATTTAGGAAAAGGAGGCGGATTGCCTCTATTCTGAAGGTCGGAAGGTCCCTTTGGTGGTGGTGGATTTTTATCTACATTTTGGTTTGGTGGGTCCATTTTGTTTGGGGGTATAGATGTAGTAAATGGGCCCTTATTCTGTTTTCTCAGAAAGTGACCTCCTTTGGACTGAAAAGCTTGAGCATCATACACATCTTCCTCTATCTCATTATCTCCCTACATAGGAAACTGGTATTTCTCTTCAATAGTCTCATAAGTAATAGTAGTGCTGACTGGCCCATTATCCTGATTGGAATTTCCTGTTGGAGGATGGGCATCAACTTGTGCAATCTTTACAATCTTCTCCATTTCAGGGCAGTTAACCTCAGAATATGTTGCGGTATCATGTAGTCTGCACCAATTAGTCATGAAATTTAGGTTAGCTACATTAGCAGTATGTGGTCTCTCCTCACCTGACTGATAGTTATGGGGAACTCCCCCATTGTTAGGTCCAGTATTCCAGTGCATATTGTTGTTTTTGTTATTGAACCTCATGTTATATCCTCTGTTTTGATTTTGGTGATTTTGGTTAGAGGAATTTTGATTCTGAAAGTTTCGGTTGGTGTTCTGGTTCCCATTCTGATTGGAGTAATTTCCCTGATTGTTGTAACCTCCTTGGTTCTGATAATTCTAATTTTGGTTATGGGGAGGGTTTTGCCTAAGTTGTGCCATGTCATTAGACATTTGAGATAGAGTCTTCTTGAGAGTTTGTAGCTCACTAGTCAGTTGGACAATTTTCTCATTTTGCACATTCTATACTATGGCTGGGGAATGAACATGGGTTGATCCTCCCACTTGTTGTTGTGGATTTTGAGGTTGTTGGGAAGAATCTTGCATGCCATTTCCAAAAAAGGGCATGGTAGGTGGAGCTTGTAACTCAGACATAGGTCCATATTGGGAGTAAGACATCCTTGGGATAGGGTTGTATAATGGTGGGTTAGGCATCTAATAATTCCTGGGAGGAAGAGATGCTCCTAAACCTCCTGATTGCAGAATTATTTGTTGTTGCAACTTGATGGCAAGATGATAAAATTTAGACAAAGATTTAATCTCATCAGGTTGATAAGTCCTTTGCAAGAATAGGCCAATCAAGGGATCAACAACTCTTAAATATGCCTATATGGCAATATTCTCAGCTACTAGATAAGGGTCTTGCAACCTACGAAACATTCTTTGGAATCTAGTATTGAACTAAGGTAGTGGCTCATGATGCTCCTTTCTTATTGTGGCAAACTAGTGATACAAGATGGTAGGGTCCACATAAACCCAAAATTGATTAATAAATGCATTTTCTAAATCTATCCAACCTAGGATAGATCCTCGGGGCAAATTTAAATACCAGTTATATGCCATATCTCCTAAATAGTAAGGAAACAGTCTACATACCACGTCCTGATGAGTAACTTGAGCTCATGTGCAATAATCTTTGAATGCTTGTATGTGCTCCTCAACACTTCTTGATTCACCATGTATGTACTTAGGACAAAATTTTTTTGGGTTCTTTGGTAAATCATGGATCCCTCCTGGAATAGTCCCTAATGGACAGGGGTTATTCACAAAGTAAGCCATGGGTGGGATTGGTTGAGCAGGTGGTGATATAGGATGAATTGGTGGAGACTTAGGCCTGCTTGGTGGTGGTGATGTAGGTGGAACTGGTGGTGGTGTGGGTGGATTTGGAGGAAATCCAAGTGGAGTAAGCGGTGGTGGAAAAGTAGGTATCAATATCCTATGAGCATGGGGTCTATGTCTGATCGGGGTTTGAAGTTCTTCAAATGGTTCAGGATTAGTAGAGGATCTGAGAATCCTCTCATATTTCTCTGGTGAGAAAGACACAATGCAAGCCAGCTTGTTCTTTCAGGCCCTCCTTCTAGCACCAGATCTGTTGATGGTGAAAATGACACAAACAACGTTAAAATAAAATATTTCTAACCTATTTCTCCTGAAAAAGAAAGACAACATATAGTAGCCTAACTCCCAAGGTCCTGGTAGTTGGTTCACAACTGTTTGGTGTCACTCAATCGGTCCATGCAACTGTAATATTCAAGGGGCCTGTGCTGGTAACAAAGAATACAATCAATGACTTATTCATCAAGCTATTCTTCACAAAGAAATGGGGTTTTTTAAATAAAAGAAAAAGATAGATCAAAGGGTAAATCAGTAAACATGAATCAAACTCATCTAACATCCAGACACATATCTTCAACAATGAATGTTTTCCAACTGATCAAGAAAACCAAAGCATGACACAATTTACAGAATAATCCATACTATTGCATGTATCTAAGGTGCTTATTTTAACATCACAATTCACACATCACAAATATTTCAAAGATTCAAAAGAACACACATTCATTCATTGCCAAGATCATAGATCAACAAAATTCAATAAATTAAATTCATCGATAATTTAAAAAGATAATCCTTAAATCCGGCTTCTTATAATGACTTTCATCACATAAGAAACAATCATGCTTAAGCACAATCACTGGCATATAGATAGATTATAACTCATCAACCTTATCAAGTAAAACATAATTCTAACACCATATTGCTTAAACCTATAATTTTATTTAACTGTGAAAAAAAAATGAAGTAATAATGTATCTCTGTAACAACTATGAAAAATTCTATCTCCTAATATCAGGTGGCCAATTCTATTCTCTATCAGCCGACCCTTACAATATGATACCCCAAGGATATTTATAGATATTCAAAATCTGAAGTACTTTTCTATTTTAAATCAACCCACCCTTTTAGGGATTACAATTATCTTTGGAAACTCAATTAAATTGGAAGAAAAGAGAATAGAAGAGAAGAAATCCATGCACTTCAAAAAATGCCAGTGTAGCTTGCAACATGCAAAGAAGAAGAAATCCATGCATGCATGAGATTTATGCATATGAAGTTTGCTCCATAATGTATTCATCATAGTTGGAGAAGACTTGTTGTAATATGTCTAATTCTGGCCCATCTACCCAGCTGTTTTCAAATTTAATTCTTTCCAACTCCGCTGTAGCAAACCCTATCATATCCTTTAGCTTTGTCAACTCTCTCTTAGATGCTCTTATTTCTTCTTTGATGTCCATCAATCGATCTATTAGCAGATTTTCACCAACATCTCCTCTCTGCATAACCTCTTTAAATCTTTCAGTCCATTTCTCCTTTATTTGGCTTAAAGGTAAGCCTTCTTTTACAAGTACATCAAAATTTACTATAATAGCAATGACGGCCTCCAATTCCTCAAATTGTTCATTTAGCTCCTTAACAGAATCTTGAACTTCATTTCTATGTTTGTATAGGAAATTTGTTCTAAATCAGAGTATACAAGAAGTCTTTTCTAGAAAATCTTTATTATCTTCTTCCAATATCGACTGTTCTAGGAGGGTAGTCTTAGGCAATTTATTGACCTCTTTCAGTTTCTGACTATATCCCTTGTACTCTTCCTCCTGTTTTTCCAATGTTTTAACATATTGGTTCATTTCCTCTATTAGATCTTTTGTCATTTTGTAGACCTCAAAACTATCTTCTAGAACTTCATTTATTTCTTGACTCAACTTACTAACCCACCGATCCAACATTTCTGCCTTGCCCCTCACCTGTTCCAAATCATCTACTTCCTTCTTGCTCAGCAAAACTGGAGTCTCAATCATAGCAACCTGTTGTGATATTGGAGTAGAAACATTTTCAAGGAAAACATGCAATTGATCTAACTGAGCCTTAAGCTCATCCTTCCTTTGTTTATCCTTCAACATCCTTGACTTGGTTGAGGAGGCTACCACATCAATTAAATTCATTTTTTGATCCCTCATATGTCTCCCCAAATTCATAGTGCCTAGTTGATAATTTGTTAATTGCATATCTCCCGCCTCCTTGTCTATCATAGGTATAGCGCACTCAACCACAATTTCTCCTTTGTCAGTCAGCCTAGTAGAATGCAGGATCTTGGCCTTCTTTTTAGGCCTTTCTTTTTCAATTTCCTTCATCATATCCTCCCAATTGAGAGGTCAAGAAGGTTTTGGTGTTCTCTTTTGAAGGTCTAATTTCAACCAAGTCGAAGCACCTGGGGTAATAGTCATCATGGTTGAAGAAGAGGAGGCAATAGCTAAGGGAGGTTGCACATTTACTTGAGGTTGAGAATCAACCCTCTATTTCTATGGCTTCTCTTGTTCCACACTTATTTGTGCTAGCTTTTCAGCTTCCTCCTTATCTTTTTGCTCTTGTACTCTCTTATCTTCTTCCTCCTTCTTCAACCTTTCTTCTTCTAATCTTTCTTTCTCCAATTCCCTTTTTCTTTCTTCCTCTAAAGCTTTAAGCTTTTCTGCATCTTCTTTTTCTTCTTGTTGCTTTTTCATCAATTCTTAGGCCTCTTTCTGCTTTTGTAATCGTTCTCCTTCCTCTTCCTTTCTGTGAGCTTCTTCAGCAAGCTTTAACTTAGCTACCATAACTTATCTCTCCCTTTGGTGTCTTGCCTTTTCTTCCTCAAGGTCATGAATTTTTTGTATCAATTCTAATTTATCATTTTCCTCCTTAACCTTGAGCTCATGCTCTTTTTTCCTCTACTTCTTCTCTACTTCATCAGCTTTTGTTTTAGCTTCTATGTGTTTCTACTGCAGTATGGCATCAACTTGTGTCTTGGCATCAATTAACTATTGTTTCTCTATTGTTGCAACTTGATCATCAGTAGCCTTCTTGAATTTTTCAAAAAACGCCCACTGATCCTCCTCTGTCATTACCTGTTCAATATCCTCCTCTAGAAGCATATTTTCTTGTATTCCTTTCTCTGAGAGAGTCTCATCTGAATTTGTTCCAACATCATGAATTTCTACCTCCACTTATTTTCCCTTCATAGTTTCAGCAATATTATGAAGAGTTCGTTTTTGCACTTCTTCACTTTGTTGTTTTGCAAGTGGGACTTGAGTAGAAGATTCACCTAATGTAGGTGTTGAAACAACTGATCCTATTTGGGGATCTCCTTCTCGTGTCTCTGGTTCATGAACTGCTGCTCCAAGCTCTATTTCTTCAATGTCTAAAGGGAGGAATTCCAAAGCCTCCTTGGGAGGTGTCTTTCTTTTGATCCTTTTATATCCTTTCCCATTTTTAGGAGCTAGTCCTTGAGGAGTTTTTGTTCTTAGAACCACCCATTGAATGCTCCTATCCAAGACTGCTCGCCCTATCTTCTTAATGTCAATAGTTTCTTCACTGTCCCAGTCAATCAGATCTAGAATCTTAGTCCCAATGTTTAAAGCTTCATACGATGGATCCAATAGAACTCCATCATCCACCAATGTGTCAGGAATGTCATTTTTGATTCCAAGCTCTGCCATAAGTGAGATGGGTAAACTCTCATAATTCTTCTTCCTTAGATCATACTCATCCTGTCGGTCACTCCATAAATCTTCCAATAAATTGAAATGTTGATCAAACACAGAAGGCATCAAGGCATTCATTTTACTCTTTGGGTCAAAGTGCTTTTGAGTTGTATATAAACCTAGCTTTAAATGTATCAACTCACTGCACACTAACTTTTCTCCCACCAGATGCTGACAGTTGTATTCACCCAATCGCATGAGGAACTTATGGCATCCTGTTTTATGTTTCAATCCAAACCGAGCATTTACCCCAAGAGCCTAATATACAAATTACATTAACACTATCCTATTGTTGCAACATATTGGCAACAAATGTGGATGACCTTCAAAGCCAGCTAGCCTGAAGTATGTGAACTTGGGGTATTGAATGTACCAACATCCCCATTTAGTGATAAATTCCATAGCTTCATGGCTCAGTCTATAGCCTGCATCTCCGTTGAGTTGGTTAATGATCACATATAGGAATGCATCATTAACCCTTCTAAATTGAGTCTCAGCAACCTGTCGGGACAACTCGTTATAATGATCCCACACTTTTTTCTATGCCTCAGCCTCTCTTATTATCCGAAATCTTTTTAGACCTTGGAAGATACCTACTCTTGCTGTTGCATACACAATATAAGAATTCATGAAAAAGCATTTAGTTTTCGTAATCTTGGTCAATTGATCATGAATGGCATCTGAAACAATCATCGGCCAATGAAATTGTTGGGTGCCATTTTAGATTATATAGATGAAGGGAAACATCCACTCTTGGAAGTGAAATGCATCTCTCTTCCCAAAGGCCCTAGCCAACATCATGATCAAATTTGATACTTCTTTGTAGAACTCTGTTCTCTTTGGTTGATCATGAAGTTTAGTAAGAGATTTCTTCTTTGTCTTCAACCATTTTTTATTCAAGTGAGTCTTGTTGGATGCCTTGTACTTGTTGTATTTCTCCAAAGCTTTCGCTTCCTTCAACTGCACCAAGTTCTTTGGATCTAGGACACTAAACATAATTTGAATTTTCTGTATCAATTCTAATTTATCATTTTCCTCCTTAACCTTGAGCTCATGCTCTTTTTTCCTCTTCTACTTCTCTACTTCATCAGCTTTTGATTTAGCTTCTATGTGCTGCTTCTGTAGTATGGCATCAGCTTGTGTCTTGGCATCAATTAACTTTTGTTTCTCTATTGTTGCAGCTTGATCATCAACAACCTTCTTGACTTCTTCAAACAATGCCCACTGATCCTCCTCTGTCATTACCTATTCAATATCCTCCTCTAAAGGAATATTTTCTTGTATTCCTTTCTCTAATAGAGTCTCATCCGAATCTGTTCCAACATCATGAATTTCTACCTCCACTTCTTTTCCCTTCATAGTTTCAATAATATTATGAAGAGTTCCTTTTTGCACTTCTTCACTTTGTTGTTTTGCAAGTGGTACTTGAGTAGAATATTCACCTAATGTAGGTGTTGAAACTACCGATCCTATTTGGGAATCTCCTTCTTGTGTCTTTGATTCATCAACTACTACTTCAAGCTCTATTTCCTCAATGTCTAGAGGGAGGAACTCCAAAGGCTCCTTGGGAGGTGTCTTTCTTTTGATCCTTTTATATCCTTTCCCCTTTTTAGGAGCTGGTCCTTGAGGAGTTTGGGTTCTTAGAACCACCCATTGAATGCTCCTATCCAAGACTACTCACCCTATCTGCTTAATGTCAATAGTTTCCTCACTGTCCCAGTCAATCTGATCCAGAATCTTAGTCCCAATGTTTAAAGCTTCATACGATGGATCCAATACAACTCCATCATCCACCAATGTGTCAGGAATGTCATTTCTGATTCCAAGCTTTGCCATAAGTGAGACGGGTAACCTCTCATAATTCTTCTTCCTCAAATCATACTCATCCTGTCGATCACTCTAGAAATCTTCCAATAAATTGAAATGTTGATCAAACACAGAAGGCAGCAAGGCATTCATTTTACTCTTCAGGTCAAAGTGCTTCAGAGCTATATATAAACCTAGCTTTAAATGTATCAACTCACTGCACACTACCTTTTCTCCCACCAGATGCTAATAGTTGTATTCACCCAATCGCATGGGGAACTTATGGCATCTTGTTTTATGTTTCAATCCAAACCGAGCATTAACCCCAAGAGGTTGATATACAAATTCCATTAACACTATCCTATTGTTGCAACATCTTGGTAAAAAATGTGGATGACCTTCAAAGCCAGCTAGCCTCAAGTATGTGAACTTGGGGTATTGAATGTACCAACATCCCCATTCGGTGATAAATGCCATAGCTTCTTGGCTTAGTCTGTACCCTGCATCTCTGTTGAGTTGGTTAATGATCACATATAGGAATGCATCATTAACCCTTCTGAACTGAGTCTCAGCAACCTGTTGGGACAACTCGTTATAATGATCCCACACTTTCTTCTATCCCTCAGCCTCTCCTATTATCCCCACTCTATTCAGACCTGGGAAGATACCTACTCTTGCTGCTGCATACACAATATAAGAACTCATGAAGAAGCATTTAGTTTCCCTAATCTTGGTCAATTGATCATGAATGGCATCTGAAACAATCATCGGCCAATCAAATTGTTGGGTGACATTTAAGATTATCTAGATGAAGGGAAACATCCACTCTTGGAAGTGAAATGCATCCCTCTTCCCAAAGGCCCTAGCCAACATCATGATCAAATCTAATACTTCTTTGTAGAACTCTGTCCGCTTTGGTTGATCATGAAGTTTAGTCAGAGAATTCTTCTTTGTCTTCAACCATTTTTTATTCAAGTGAGTCTTGTTGGATGCTTTGTACTTGCTATATTTCTCCAAAGCTTTTGCTTCCTTCAACCGCACCAAGTTCTTTGGATCCAGGACACTAAACATAATTTGAAACATTTGAGGAGTGAGATCAATGATTAAATTATCTTGTGAATCCATGCATTGTCTAGTGGCTGGATTGTAAGCACTGGTTGCTATCATAATTAACTCCGGGCATTGGATTGATAAAGGAAACAGGGTGATGTGAGCCAAACCGGAATCAACAATTCTTTGTGTTCTCCCTATTATATCTTCAACAAATTTTTTTGAATACAGCTCCTCAAAATTGTATGAGCCTAGATTTGTGTCGGTGATGTCAGACCAATCCGATTCTACTTTGCTTGCAATCGCAACAGGACTCCTGTGGTTATACCTCAAGGTATAGGGTAACTATTCTGGCTTGATCTTCTTGGGCTTAGCTGTTACCTTTGATGTTCTTGCAGGCCGGTTCCTTTGGACAACTTCTCTTGATGTTCCCAACATTCTTTAGCTTTCCTACAACAAAACCTCTAGTTAGATCCTTGAATAAACATCTCAAAATGTGTCTTAAAATCATACCTTTCATACATACATCGGAGGCAGAACTAGGTAGAAAACATCCTAAACAAATCCTCTTTTAACATACTGTCGGGCTTGGAGCCAAAACTGTTATCAATGTTTCAATAATAACAAGTGGGCTCGGAGTCGGAACTGGAATGGTGATCAGAACAGGGCCTGGAATGGAAACAGATTTGGTTTCTTTTAGATTTTCTATTTTCATATTCCATTTCAGTTTCGATTCCACTTCCGCTTAGGTTATTGCTATTTTTAAATAAGAGTTCTCACTATAAGCGGAGTCGGAGACGGGATGAAAAATTGAATTGACACTAATTTTAACGTACGCCCAAAATCTAAATCAATTTCGATCCCACTTCTGCCTCGATTGACAATGACATCATCAATGATTTTAATAGTATAATGCATAATTTCACGATTAAGGACTAAGGTCGTATTAAACGAAAGGGGCTAAAATATAGCATGATAAGACCATGCCCATATGACCGTGGGGCGCTTGTACTTTTAGGGCATCATATTTAAAATTTGAAAATGAAAATACAGAAATATATCCAAACCCTAATCTAAAAACGCGATATAAAAACTAGGGCGTGAATTTAACACTTCCTAATTTAACCAGATGAATGCGCAACAAAAACTCTCAGTAAATAGAAGATTTGACCAACCCTAACTCACTATAAAACCTACATTTAATCTATCTCACTTAAAAAAGCCTAATTTTTAATCTACGCAATTAAAAACCAACGCAGCACGACGTGATCACGACGAAAATGTGAAAGTGACCATTCTAGATACAAAAGCAACAAACGAAGACAAGAACGACAAACAAACAAAAACAAAGAAACACAAAGCATGCAAACCCACTGAGAATCACGAACTTGCCCAAAGCTAAACGATCTAACACGAACAGAAAACACGAAAGTAAAATAAAAGAAAAATGAGAATAGGAACCCTACCTCAAATGCAAAACAGGAAAACCTTCTAAAGAAATCCACAAGCAATTGTCTCCTCTTCTTTCAATCCATTCACTCCAGAAAACTCCACTACTGCTCTACTTCGCTCTTCGATTTCTTAACAATAATAATGATAATCACTCGTTTAACCCTAATCAAGGTAAAACTCAGAGTTTCTACCTATGCATGGCAGATGTCATTAATGCATTAAATGCACTAAAGTAGAGTCAGAACTAGGGAAGAACTAATACATCACTGCAGTGTGACTTCAGTAAAAAGTCAACGACCAAGAAACAGCGGGAGCAGAATCAGAATGAAAATAGATTTGGAAACATGAGTAATTTCCCAAGTTCATTCCCATTCCGGGTCTAGTTCCACCAACAAAGCATAAAACAAAACCAAACACAAAAACAAAACAAAAAGACCGAAATAAAAGAACTTAACATAAAAAATTAATCTAAAACAAAATTTTAAAAAGCGGAGGCAGAGACAGAATGAATTTTGATTTTGAAACTTCAAATAAAACATCGGCTTAACGTCCACTCCAGTTCTGGCTCCGACAAAGACAAAAGAAAAAGTCAAAAAGAAAGACTGTTGGGATGGGGATCAGATCGAGTTTTGAAAGAAGTTTTAGAGCCCAATTTGGTTCCGGTTCCGGTTCCGACAGACTAAACCAAAGAAAAACAAAGTGTTGGAAACAAAAGACTCCAAACTTTGTTTGAAAATCAACCAAGGATAAAAACAACAAGGGGGACCCCTTTTGACCAAGGAAAAAGATGGGGGTGGTTATGCAAGGCATAACAGGAGCCAATTCATATTGTGGAGGTGCTAAATTAGAAACCCTACAAATATAAATAGGCACTAACAAAATATTTTGAAAATATAGACGAGCCAAAGAATTAATTGAAAATAAAAACCAAGAACCAAAAATTAAAAAAAGATAAAGATGATATATAAAATCCAAACAAAGCTCATGAACATAAGTGATTCTTTATGGAGTGTTTGTGACTTAGTAATCACAAAAAATAATTTTTTATGCACTAGCATTGAACCAAAAAGTAACTAGTAAGAATTTTTTTTCAATCTACAAAAGTGGCTTTACACAAAAATGTAAACAACCCTAAGGATTAAAAGGCTTGCAAAAATTAGTAGAGATAACAAAAAAGACATAAAAATGAAATGAAAATTGAGGTAGGTTGATAGGCTAAAATAGCTCCAAGTTAGGAAGTAGATGCAACACAATACGATGAAGGTGATGAACAACATTGGAAATTATTTTTGGTAGTGATACCAAATGACACTAGCAACTCTACGAGAAAGATAATAGGATGTGGGAAATGATCTTGAACTTACAAATTGAAAATCACAAAATATCAAGAAATAAAAGGTTGGGATCACATAAAAAGGGTACTATTAGACAATCTATCATTTTGGACACCCTATTTGGACTACATACAATGAGTTAGATGCAAAATATGAAACCCAAAATCCCAAATTGAAGCAACACTTAGATAGAGAAATAATGGAGATAAACAAAGTATGCAAAAAATAAAAGTAAATAATTATACCTCCATTGTTAACTGGATGTGCACCAATGATGCAAACTAATGATGATATGTGATTTCTCTTAATTGTATTTTACTTATGTGTGTAGCATAAGGGTACTATAAAAATAATGGATTATGAAATATGAAGGGAAAACCTTTTGTTAAATAAACATTCAAAAAGTGGAATGGAGGGATACGATTAGAAAATGTATCGAGGACTAAGATTAGTTGTGTGAATAGTATTTTTAGCCTTTTAACAACTTCCCAAAGAGGGTGCAACGTGTTTTGATCAGTGAGAGGTAAAATGAGATGAGATAAACTATTCTTATATGGAAGAGGAGAGGAAGCATGTGTTTCCTTTCACATGTGTGATATATTGGAGGGTGAGGATTTTATTTTATTTTAAATTAGATGGTGAAGATAAAAAATTCAAAGCCTTTTTCCTACTAGTGAGGAATTTAAAATTGGGAGATATGTTAAAGAGAAATTAATTAGCCTAATAAATAAATTAAGAATTAATTAATTGATTAGTTGGAGGAACTAACAATTGTTTCTTCTAGTGAGGCTATGCAATATTAAATTGAAAGAAAGTGTTAAGGAAAAATCAAATAGTCTAATCAATTAGTTAAGTATTGATTAATTGACTAGTGGGAGCAAATGGAAGCTAAGGTTTATTGATTAAATTTATTAATGAACTTAGGGGGGTAAAGAGGAAATATTAGTGACTAATTATTGGCTGAAGAATAGTTTACTTGTGGGAAATAGTAACTAAATTTTGGGTGTCTATAGTACATCTACAAAGCATAATTTTATTTGCAAAGTGGATTATTCACTTAATTGAATGAAATGAGGCTTAAAATATACTTTTGGGAAATTGAATATAATCAAGTCTCACTTATGGCCATATGACCTAGAAAATAATGGGTTTACATTTAATTTTAATATTAGATTCGTTATATAGATTATGAGAAATTCTATCTCCAAAAACATCTACAAGGCTTGGAAGGCCATGAAACTATTGATATGAAATGACAACAAATTTCAAAATTCTGGTTTGATAGCATTCTATATAATTGTATCTCACTATCACAATCAATTATGTTTTTCTAGTTGAAGTTCCTTAGATCCATGCCCTCAAGTTTTCTTGACATTGCATGTAGACCATTCAAGGTTTTTCATAAGGAAATTTTTTATTGGCTTTTCTTGCTTGAAGAAAGGGAAAATATTTATATAAGCAATTAGTAGATTAGATATCCTTCCAAGATATTTCTATTGATGTGTCTTCTCATATGCAATGCAAAATTTCTTAATGGACCAACCATCCTACATAGGAATAGTAAGAATAGTTTGTTGAAACACTATTTCAAACTTACACACCCACTAAAGGATATGATTGGTTTTCCTCACTTTTGGATGGTACAAAAGCTAAATGAGAGATGATTTGTTCATTTTTCTACTTAGCCTTGGAGCAAGAAATTCCTAGTTGTTTGAAATGTTATTTTTGGATCCTAAACTTAGTTTTTCTCCTAATGTACTATATATCAAGGTTTATTGATGTGTAAATGATTAGTTCACTTAGGAGTGTCGAATCATAAATTTCTATTTTCCTAATGGTGGAAACTTACTAAATGTTGGATGACACTTCAAGCCTAATAATTGGGAGCCATGTACACTACTTCTAGTATTTTAGATCATTCAATTGATTCTTTTGTAGATGATGTAATCTTTTGATTCTTAAGTTTATTTTATCATTTGTGACATTTTGTCTAGAATTATAGTTTTTCTAGGCTTGATTTTGTTTGCATGACTTTGGGGCCTCATCTCATATTGTCTTAATTATTTTAATAGCTTACGTATTATTTGTTCAAATCATTATAGATCCATTTGATTTTTTGAAAAATTATCAAATTTAAAATTGTGATCTAAATCTACTTTTTTATCAATTTTACGAACAAATACAATTACATTAACAACAAAAAACATTATAATATAATAAATAGATAAGAAAACTCTTTGATATAACTTTCTAATATGTCAAACATTCACTATACCTACTTCTATATATAAATAAATAGAAACCTAATAAAATAGAACAGGTATCCCAGAAAAGGTCAAGAAATATCAACCTCAAATACCTATCTAACCTATGTCACAGATCTAACTTATTCCAAATCAAATCTCACGAGATTAAGGTCTTCAAATATATACAGCAACCAAAAGTTTGTCTTGACATCCCAGTCCTTTTAATTGATTAAAGTTGATGCCTTTCAAGTTTGAAGAACAGGGTATAACGTACCTTTGACTGCAATGGTGAAAGACTTATTTCCTATGATTAGCGTTCTCATCTCTATATATGCAGTCAAAAGTACAGTTTTGTATTATTCTAGTCGGTGTGGAAATCCGGACAGATTACTTTGAGATTAAAGGACAAATAACAAACACGTTTCTAAATAGATGTAATTAATTTTAATTGTCTCAGAGCTGGAAAGGAAACAGACAAGGATTTCAATGACAGGAATGGCATGGAGGATCCAGTTGTATATATTTTATGTAGCAGTTACAGACGTGACATGTTTTCGTCTTTATTGGCAGATGATTCCTTTGATTCTTTTTGGGATTTCTTATACGGGCTAGGAAATTTCTTATCAATTTCGTTTGCCCAATTTTAAGAATAATATAACGACTCTTTCTCAGATAATTCTATCAAATCTATAAAGCGTGGTTTTAAATGACGCACATTCGAATCACATGGCAATGGAAAACATTAAAAAGAAAAAAAATAAAATCCGAAATGCTAGGGATCCATGAAAAGGATAACATAATGTGTTTAGAATTGATTTTTTTATTTTGATTTGTTCTATGTTTGATATTTTCAGAGGCATTCAAAGTAATATGATAAGTCTTTTTATAACTATTGTGTCAATTTTTTTTTTTTGTGAATAAGTGTTTATATGATGGTTTATAAAAAGTGTTATATATTTTAAAAGATTGGGTATAAATAATCACATCCTTAAAATCTATATAAGCTAAAACAAAAAACATAATCGTTATGTAATGACAGCTGTAACATAAGGAAGAGGAGAAAAATCATTGAATTTACCTACATAATTAAAATTTAAAATTACACACAAATATATGGAAAAATAAATAAATAAACAATGTAAATAAAATAATTCTTAACTAGAAATTAAAGCAAATATAGATATATTAGTATAGTACTAATGTAATAATACTTCTAGATATGTAAGCAGTAATATTAATATATTTAATATTATTACGTTAATTTGTGCTTAATTTTATCAACCTAGACTAAGCTTGGGAGAAGTTTATTATTCTTCAATTTTTTGTTAAACTAATCAATCTTATACAACCTATTTCACCCTAGGGTTTTCTGAATCTATGATTTTTTAATTTTTAGAACTAATTCCTCTCTCATGTTAACTACTCTATTGTTTTTACATTGTTACATCCTTTCATTTAAGGTTATGAGATTATTATAACATCTCTTAGTATCCCCCCAAATCATCCTTCACTCTAACATTAGGATTTCCCTTTTATATTTGACATACTATTGATATTTTTAATTGTTGAGTCTCAAAGTGAACTTTATGTTTTATTTTCCTATATTTTTTTTATCCAACAAGCTACTTGTGATCTTGATCTTTCATTGAGAAGGAATTCTCATTTAATCCCTGGTATGACTACCCAATCCAATGAAATTAAGACTTATTCTAATGCTCATTTTGACAACAAGAATGATTATTATGATCATGGTGCTCATATTAACATGGACTTTATACATATTTTTCTATTCTGGATATTATAGAAAATTCAATACAACTAGCTTATATGATTCATAATGTTTTTGTGATAAAATATTTGGGTTAGAGATCTTAGAAATGATGAGTGCAAAAAATAATTCATCTATTATGTCTACTTCATCTATTATCTCCCCCATTTCTACCATTAATTTGACTTTGACCATTACTAGATTACCACAACTACTCATCTCAATTTCACTACTCATACTTAAATTTTAATGCACTCACATATAATGTGCATCCTCTCTCTGTGTCCCTTTCACTTTATGACCTTCCTACTTTAACTCCCTTGAAATATCTAGTTTCATCATGATCTATTACATTTATATTATTATATCTCATCTATTAGTACCCTACCTATCATTATCCCTCCTCGTGAAGTTGCTATTACATCTAATATTCCATCTAATTTGCTATGGTGAAAAAGAGATCCCTCCATCCTAGATCATCAAAGTATATTAGGTATCTTATTAGGGAGAATTTACATTATAAATTTATTTTCATAACAATAAATAATAAAGACTATCTTCAAGGAAGGGAAATTGATCCAAGAGAATTTGGGTAACTAGAATATACAATAAAATTTGGGTGTTGCTCAATAGTCTTTCTACTTTTGTTAGCAACATCTTCATCATTATTAGCACCTATGTCCCCAATAAGTCCAAAAATTCTTTATGTTACCATAAGGTTTGACTTATCTTTGATAATTGTGGAGTGATTAGGTAGTTTTAAAGTAGTTGGCATTTAAATAGGCTAATTCTAAATATAATTTTAAATATTTTATTTTTATATATTAATGTACATAGAAATTTAATTATAGAATGATGATAAGTAAATATACATAACATATTTTTTCTAATACATCTTGTAGAAAAATAGTTAAATATAATTGTATCAATAGAGTGATAATTTGGTTTCCAATTGTCCTCTCTATTTTCCTTTTCTTTTTTACTCTTTATAATTGAACCATTGTCATAAAACTAAATTATTTCCACACTTAAACTAATCAAATTTATTTGACATTTCTTTCCACCAAATTTTAACTTGGACTCTACATCAAATATATTGAGATAACAATTATAAATGAAAGTGAAGAGGATTATGACATACTTGAAAAAATATATGATGTTGATATTAACTAAACTTGAGATGCTATAATGAAGAGTTTGTGATTTAAAATATATAACTAAATTAGTAATTAGAGATCTATAATAATTTATTTTTAGGATTATAAGGGTTTGATATTAGAATGTGTTGATGATCTAGTCTAATTGGCATGATTTTGTCTATTATACAATGTATTCTTCATAGATGCAAAAATCATTCACCATATTGTATACCCATCTAGAAAATAATGTGGTGGTAAAGAACACCATTGAGAGATTGCTACAATATACTAAGAAATGTGAAATATCTTTCATGGAAATTAAGCTCCTAATTTATTTGGTAGTATCAAAAAATAAATAAAGGATGACAATGAATGCTAACTAGTTGATGTTCAATGCAAGATGAGTCTCATGTTGATTGTAATTGATAATTGAATAGAGATTATTTAAGAAGCAATAGTCATTTCTAATTAAATTGATGATTTTTATGTCAACTAAGATTGATGCATGCTATGTTTGATACTTATTAAGACCAATGTGAATTGATTCATATGAGGATAAATTATTAAATGACCATATGATTATATTTTCCAATACTCATCCTTAGAAATAATTTATACTCTTTAGTGCATAGCCATAGACAATGGGAAATATTCATATGCTAAGATTGCTAAACTTTTAAAGGAGGGATTTTGAATTTCCACACTAGGGACTAATTATAACCATAGTCTAGTCTATATCACAAAATCATGAGTGTGATATAGTCTATTTTTTTAAATTTGTAAATAGTTGTTGTAGGGTACTACACCCATTATATTAACTATGAAAAGAATTGCATTAGATTTTTCAAAGACTTGACAATCTCATGGCTATTGGCTTCAAAATGGAACAAATAACTATACACAACAAAAAACTACATACATATTCTACCCGTCCATAGACATCAAACTAGAGTGGCCAAACCCTTGAACCAAACCCTTATCTATGAAAAAATAACTCCAAATATTTACCAAATAGGAGTGTGCAAACCTATGTTCTACTTACATTTCACCATATTTAATTACTACAAACCTAGTGTCATCCATACAGAATTGAAACCTTTCTCTTTGATGTAATTATGAAGCCATTCTTATCCCTCCATTGATTGCAAGTAGAAAATGTTCTTAAAAAAATAACACTATTTGGAGCACCCAAGCAATGCTTAGGTAGAGATGTTGTGAAAATTAATTTATATCATTACACCTCTTTCCCACATACTTTAAACTTAAATTAGTCCATAGGTGAAGAAATTCCATGACCCTTATCCACTAGAAATAGGGTATCCTCCAAACCACCTAGGAATTATTTCCTCGTGAACTTCTTGGAAAGAGTCTCCACCACCTCTGTCAATTTAGCTAGTTGAGCAGTGAGGCCAAAAACATGGAAAAAATGTCTCTGTTAACTTTGCTTTGATGGTCTTCCATTACAATTTTTTTTCCCAAAAATCATTTAACAACATGTAGTATCAACCAATGGTGGGTTTTAAATACACTCTTCAACCTTTTTCCCTATATCTCTCTTGCAAAATCCATCTGTCTACACAAACTAGAGAGTTAAAAAGGGGTTTTTGTTTCTTTTCACCTATAGAAAGCTTCATATAATATCAATAGATGTTTGCATGTTATATAATATCACACTTGCAAGACATGATCTAACAATTATGGTAGTGAGTGCACATTTACCTCATCCTTTATCCTCTTCAAACCTTCATCATGTACTCCATCATGACCACTATCCATTTTTGGTCATTATTAAACTTAGGTGTGTTGTGATTTGTAATTCATATTTAAAAAACTATCCCATCGAGTTCAACTTCATCCATTTCCAATTTGACCACCACCTTCACCATTTTATCAACCAATTCATTCCCTTCCCTATACATGTAGGGAATTTAAAAGTCTTCAAACTGTGTAATCAACTTCCAAATTGGCTTGAGCCATTTTTCCAATTTTTGATTGATCCATAGTTTCAACGAATAGCATTAATCATGATTTGTGAGTCTCCCTCCAAATGGATTCATTTGAGATTTAATCTCCTTCCTATAGTCAATCCTAGCAATTCTTCTTGAAACTTAGCTTCATTTTTGTTCTTGACACTAGTTTCTTTGCCATTGTCAAAAGAACCATCCCTTCCTCGTTTTCAATAACATGTCCTGCCCAAACTCACTTGAATATTTGCATGATGATCCATCAAAATTGATCTTGACCCATTTCTTATCATAGGGTGTCAATGCACATTTTTCATAGGGTTAGAGGTAAGATCAATCTTTTCGTCCCCATAAACAAGGGATATAATCCAAAAAATTGAAATGAACTAGATCACGCATTATAAACTTAAAGATATTATATATTAGAATGTTAATTTCAGACTTGGTGTCAATGTACATACCATAAAAATAAAATAAAATCCTTGAATCATGCATTAACAACACTCACTTTCTCTTTTACATATGTAATAAAATGCTAATCCTCATGTAATTAATCACGTTTAAGGTTCTAGAGATTTGTAGTTTATGCAACATCTCAATAGATTTTGTTAGGAAGGAGTCTCATGGAGCTGACAAAAAAACTATTTTTGTGGAGTAGGGGGTCCCATGAGAAGAACACAATTATGGTTCGGGATAATATAAAATCTTGTGGAAGAAAATAGGAGCCCCTACTTTTAAGATTTGAGATTGAAGAAAGTTTCTATGGGGTGGGGCTGGAAGTTTTTGTCACTCACTTCCTAAAATTTCTTTGCAAAACATCGTTCATCTATGATTTTTAAAATTCTTGCCAACATTTTTTTTAGATTTGACTATATAATTGTAGATTTAATATTCATTTTTGCTAAAAACTAATCATGAAACCGCTAACTCTCTAGAATTTTGGAACTTTAAGTTTTAAACTTACCCATAATTAAAAAATCCATGGAACTTCATGCTTATAGAAGCCTTTAAAAATTCTTAACAACACCTACTGAAATATTTTAGGAAGCTCCCTCCAAAAGACCACAACCTTAGAAATCTAAATCCGTAACAGTGCATTCTTGTTGTCTTTCTTGCTCAAAACAGCTGAACTACATGAATGGTGGCCAGAAGAAGATTTTGTTAATAAACTCACCCTGCTTCAGTCGAGAAAATAAATCAAATCTCAATTCCTCTGGTTTAGAAGACAGGCATAATAACTAGAACTGGAAAAAGTACATGTAAATAGTTGAAGTAGACGACCAACATGAAAGTGTTCTCTGGACTCTTTTAGGTTCTTTTCCAATCCTAGTTTAGTTTAGTTACGTAGGTTGCTCTACATGTTATCTTTCTTCTTGTAATTTCTACTCCTCATCCTTAGTTTTGAGTGGTTTCACATATTGCAGTGACCTGGCTGTAAACTTGTATGCAAATTTGTTCAACTTTCCGTTGATTTTACTGCATAGATATGAAAAACACAGCATACCAACTGAATAAACCTTCAGTTTTGAGTAACATATGTATACTACTGCATCATATGATGGGAAATGCAGCTTCCTATTTGCAAGACGCACTCTTTTAATAAACAAAGTAGATTAAATTACTTCTAAGGAAATTATCTTTTCCTCTAAATATTATATGTCAACAGCAGGGCGAATAGTAAGAAAAAACATTTATTATCCAAATGTTATCCAATCAAACTGAAACACAAAGATTTCCCAACATATATTAAGCTTGTGGCATTTATTATACACCACCATAGCTATAAATATAGTAGACAATATCAGCAGTTTATAGGGAATTACAGTCTAAAAAAACAGCGACATCTATGATATACGATGACAAACTCCCTCTCAACGAAAAAGCTACAAATAATGTGAATACTATGTTAAAAATTTGGTTACATACAATAAATAAACAAAATCTCTGATTCCTATCTTTTAGACTATTTTTCCTTCTGGAATGAATTTGCCAATATATCTGGAATCAGGGCAGCTAGTAACGGTTAAAAACTCCGAGCAACCCCAAGAATTTTCCGGCAAAACTCAAAAGCCGCTCCAAAGAAAACCAAAGGGCACGGAGTCGATGTAGTAGTCATCATCCATAGAATTGTTAGCATAATCAGCAGCTTCATCTAAGCGAGGCGGCGTGAGAAGAAGAGCTTCCGCCATATTCGTCACTAAATTAGGCGACTCAGGCGGCCGCAGTTCTTCATCAAACTGGAGAAAGTCAGTCATAATTCGATGTATAGCGGGGGCTTCTTTGCCATAGTCGTCATCAAGAAAGCAATTTGACAGGCCGACTTCCTCCATATGATTCGGTTCAGCCACATTAAGCATTTTGGATCGCTTACAATTCTGATTGGAAGCTTCCATTACAGTAGAAGGGCGAGGATGGGGAGGATTCATAAAGATTGCAGAATGATGACGATTTTCTAGCGCGGTGGTCACATGGGAATAGTGCCTAAAGGAAAGGGCTGCCTTGGCAGCAGCAGATTGAATGTCCCGGGGATCTAAGGACGCAGGGCGAGGGAGAGTGTGGATTAGGTGAGGAAAATTGGGCAAAGCAGACTTCCCCTTCAAGCAAACAGCCGCTACGTCGTAGGCTCGAGCTGCCATATGGGGCTTATCATATGACCCGAGCCATATCCTGCTCTTAGTCCCCGGCTGCCTAATCTCAGACACCCACTTCCCCCAGCTTCTTCGCCTCACGCCTCTATATGTACGATTCCTCTCCTCCTCGCCACTAAAATCCTTTCTGTCATTCCACGACTCCATTAAAATTTGCACACAAATGTTCCTCTGCTAGATTTGTCTTCACAATTAAGAATCAAATTTTCATGTCTCAAAAATGGATAAACATAATTAATATATAGAATTCCCAGAGGTGAACAGTGAAGATACAGGCTCTGTAGACATATTCATCATCACCACAGCTGGATCCCTCTCAACCTTCATAGTGCCGCAAAAATCAATGGCCTACTTCTCACTCTGACGAAGCTTCCCGACCAGGCACTCAGGTTTAAAAATTCTCAACTGTTTGAGTAAATTACAAAAATAAAATCAATCCCATTTTGAAACGTGCAGAAATTTATGGGTTCCTGGGTGCAAATATCGGTAATTAAAGTTAATGGCTCCCACAGCTTTAAACGAGGGCTGAGATTTAGATTCGGGATCTGAAGGCAAGCTTGAGGTGATTGATGTGTAGTTTGGAGAAATCATAATCAGAAATTGTTTCAAGTTTCGCCATAGTTGACAGCTGGTGGTCTGCATCAATAAATATCATTATTGGTCAACTCTTCGTGCCTTGCCCAGATGTTTCTTAGTTCACTGTACAATATTTTTTATTGCCGGTGAAAGCTCAGTCGAAGAGATCTATTTTCGCAACGTGGTTGATTACAGCTTTCGGTAGTCGGCTCGTGGGAAGACACATCAAAACCTGTTTCTCTGATCCCTCAATGTAAGGATTCCACGTACGCCATCTTGTAAATTTTAAATATAAAGCAGAAAAGCCAAGGACCTTGGCTGGACTCAATTATACATTATCATGCCGATAAATTTTATTTAATTCGTCCTTTTTAAGCGCTGTCGAGAACTGCATGTTTACTCCAACAACCAAATTCTATGGAAGCCTCCATCCTCTTTCCTATGTGGGTAAGCATGACGATCATGCCAATCAAAGTTTAATTACTTGGGATTCATCGTATCAGTCAAACAACATGTTTTACAAAAAGAGACGACCCCATCTCATCTATTCCTTTTTTCAGGAAATCGTGTAGTCAGATCTTTTTAACTTTTTCCCAATCATTAAAAGAAAGCAGTAGAAGAGAAATCAAACGATTGGATTGTAAAGAGGGGAGAGAATTCAGTATAACGGATGTATATATATTTATATATATTGATGCAAGTGTCTTGATGTATACATATGCAATATATGATGTATATATGTGTATATATGTACATGTTTATATATATGTCATATATATATATATATACATATATTTATATATATGTATATATATATGTATATCATATACAAATATACATACATATATATATATATATATATATATATATATATATATATATATATGTATATCATATACAAATATACATACATATATATTATATGGATTGTATGTGTGTGTATGTATATATGTACATACAAATACATACATCAATGTATATATTATTAGCATATTGATGACAACTTAAGTTAGGCATCTGATCTATAGTATAGTTTTGGTTTACACTGGAAGAATAGGGTGAAGAACAGGACATCTGGTTATAGGCATAAAAGTTGATCTGAATATTTCACCGGACTACTATTTTGGGTTGTGGATCTCTAAGAAAGGTTTGTTGATGTTTGTTGATGCTTAGTCATGAAGTATACTGATACACATTCACTGGTACGCGATCTAGAAGATCCGGTGCACTAAGTTGTTGACTATCTATGCTAGAAGATCGACCTAACAAATATAGTAATCACGGATGTATAAGGAGTAATTAACCAAATTTTTTCATGCTCTATTATGTTTGTTTAGGTCCTCTCTTTGTCTTAACCGACTTTGGAGGATGCGCATAAAGAATTAGTGATGGATCTGGACGACATTTGAGAAAAACTAAATGTTTTATGAAGCCGACATAAGAATGATCAAATCCTTGATAGCAGATATATATATGAGATCAGTTTTATCATTTTGTATGCGTCATGGTGTGGAGAAGTGTATGAAGATAGCGAATATATGAAACACAAATATGGTGTAAAATTCAGCAGAGTAATAATGTGAATTTGTCTATATGTGATGCGAAGAGTAGAAAATAGCAGAGCAAAGCAAAGCGAAGTGTAGAGTCAAAAAATAGATCTAGAATCTAATCTATGAGCTTCACTAGAACTGTAACCTGGCATAAATAGATGCTATTATTTTAGTCCATCCTTCAGATGGTTTTAATCTAAACTTTTGCACGACAGTGAGCTTTCCCTTTTGAGTAGTGAGCTCTAAGTAGTGTGCCTGAATGCAAGTGCATTCCCTTTTGTAAAAAAATATTTGAGTACTCAAATTGTGGATTAACCTCCATCGTGTTTTTTCTCCTAACAGGTTTTCCATGTAAAAATATTTGTATCATTGTGTTATGAATGTTTCCTCTGAATGCTTGCATATTTATTTTTAATGTAATGATATAATGATTTAAGTTTCAAAGTAATAAAAGTTAAGATTTACTGAACACTGATTCACCCCCCCTCTTGGTGTTCCCTTGAGTCTAGAGCATTTGGTTCCTCAGAAGAAGTTTAGCAGCTTGAGGTGGATCTTGGAATGTGATGGACTCTGGTAGACTTCAACAATAGCTTTTGGTGGCACTTGATGACCTTGATTAGTCTAAAGAAGAAGTATAGGAATTGAAAGAAAATCTTAGGGATGCTAAGAAATTCATTCAGTCATTGAAGGATCATATTGTTAAATCTAGGGAGAAAAGGAAGGATCTTTGTGATTAGATCAAGCAACAAGAGAGTGAAAACATGGATGATGCTCACCTGAATCATACCTTGAAGTAAATAACTGAAGAATGTGAAAAGTTTGTGAGAGAAAATGCTACCCTAAAGCATGAGATGGAATTTATGGTGATGAAGCTAACTAAAAAGATTGAAGAAAGGAAGAAGAATAGAGAGAATCTAGCCCAGTCCTTAAAGGAGAAATCCGATGAACAAAAAAGAATAAATGAAGAATTCGCTCAACTGGAAAGTGAATTGCAACAATCCAGAAACAATGAAGAAGAACTTGGTAAACAGTTTGTTATCCTCATAAATGAACTTACTACTGTAAATGAGTACAAAGAAAGGTTTAGGATCATTTCGGTGAAGCTTGATGAGCTGACTCAATGATAGAAGAATGGAAATGATAAGAAAGGTCTTGGATATGAAAAAGGAGAAAGTTCCAGATCTGGACAGAAGAATTTCAAACAAGGAAACTTGATGAACAAAGTTGGAAGGTATCCAGTAAGGCAACCTAATGCTCAAAAATTTAATGGATACTATTTTTCTTACAATAAATTTGGCCATATGGCTACTCAGAGTAGAAGTAATATGAAATCAAGAGATTCATCATTTTCTGGTCAGTGTTTCAAATGCAAGAAGTTTGGTCATAAATCAATTGAATGCACAAATGTGTCAAACTACTCTGTCAATAGAAAGAATGTTGAATGTTATACATGTGGAAGATTTGGACATATTGCTAATTAATGTAGATCAAGAAGAAATCAATGGAATGATTGGTTTGGACAAGGAAGCACTGTGTGCTGCAATTGTAATAAATATGGTCACATTGCAAGATTATGTAGAAACAAAACTGTGGATAGAATAGGTCCGGTATGCAAAGGCAGAAACATATAGGAAGATGACAAAGGAAAAGGAAAAGTGAATACAGATGAGATAAGAGATGAGATGAAGAAGACATGGGTAAGGATGAATGATTCTGATACTGAAAATGGTTATGCACTGGAACCTGCTTCCGGTAATTCCTCTGGTAATTAATCTCAAGCCACTAGCCTAGGGGGAGTTTTTTTAGAAAATCTTTCCTCCCCTATCTATGGAAGCTACTGAAACACGAAAAATAGTCAAAAAGGTGTATTGATGATGTGCAAGGATTTTGGAGAACCTTCACAAGGAAATTCAAAGAATTCATAGGTCCGCAAGAGAATTTTTCTTTCGTTGTCTAAGAAAATAGATCACCCGAAAAAATTAGGGAAAATGTATTTATTGCACGTATGTGAACTATAAAATTCAAGTTGGAATCATCATGAGTCACTTTGCATTGAAGAAGAGAAGGAGTGCACTCACTAGAAAAATTTTGAAGCAGAGAAATTGATTCGCCGTCATAACTTGAAATCTATTAGGTATTTCAATTGTCTTCAGAATTTTCTTATAAATAGGTGTGCGGTTGTTAAACCTAAGTGTGAAAGGAAAATGGAACAAATCAAGAGGACAATCATTTTGGACGAATACAATAGTGGAAAAATTAGGTCCATGAGGAATTTGCTATTACCCAATGAATTGAAGAAATTGAGTGAAGCCAAACATGGAAATTTGGATATTTGGAATGAGTTTCTGTACTTTGAGGACGCATAATTTGTCAAATTCATCTTGAGAAGATTACATGATATTTTAACTTTGGACAAACCCTACATTTCAAAGGAGGTAATTGAGAATTTGACTGGATTATGCAAAATCGGAGAAGTACCAAGGATGAAATCTATCCAGAACAAGGAAGTAAAAACCCTAACCAGAATAATCAGAGATCAGAGGACACTGATAATTGCGACGATCAACAATCCTGTTACAAAATATATTACACATGGAATTTCATATAAAGTCTTTTTCAGAAATCGAGAAGGAGCGACCTCGGTTGGCGCTGTCTATATTTCTCATAAGATGATAATCGAAGGTCAAGACTTTGACCTGTGTGGGTTGATAAAGGATCACATAATGGAGAATGTGCAACTGACAAAAGAAACAAGATACCCTTTCAAGTTCGGTACTTTGATTGAATATACTAAGTAATGTATTTCTTGAATTGTTTGCCGAAGATCGACAATGTGGTGTAGAAGAAAAATGAACTGGTTTGCAAAAAAATATACTCATATTCTAAGAGCTTAGCTGATTGGGCTATAGAATTTGAAAATTTCTTTAAGAATTTTCTTGGAAAGTGTGGTTCAATCAATATTTCCCCTCCAATAAGAACAATGGAAGTTGGTTCCTCTTCCGGTGGCATTGATAAAAAGTAGAAAAGAGAAAAAGAAGTTGTTGAATACAACCCTTTGGAATGTGAAGTTCCCGGAATTGAGGGAAAAGGTAAAGAAAAGGAGATTGTGGATATTCTAGATGAAGAATATAATGAAGAAACTAAGGATCCACAAAAAAATGAATCAAAACCAGAAAAATCTAGTGAGGAAGAAGATGATCTGACAAAGGAAATGATGCAGCAACTTATTCAAGAAGAAGGTGGAATGCAGAAGATCACTAGGTTGTGGTCTATTAGACCATCATATGATCAAGACATGATCCCGAGTGTATTAAATGCTCATGTTGAGCATTGCAAGATCAAATTAGAAATTTTGCAGAACATTCTACATGAGGAGATGATTGAATGCATTAAAGAATCAATGAACTCTGGAGATAAAGACAAAGAAGAAGGTGAAGTCATTTCTCACCTGAAGGAGCAATTTAGAGTATCACTTACCAAACTGGAGAAGAAAATGAGTGAATTGAGACAATGCATAAATTTAGCTAACAACATCTAGGGCTATTGCATCCATTGGCCCCATGTTGTTAGTAATTACAAAGAGAAATTGGAATAGATTGAAACATAGTTGAATGGTATTGGGAAAAGCTTTGACATGTTGCAGGATCAAGATGGCACCATCAGAAGAAGGATTCGGGAGTCACAGTTTGAACACACCAAAATTCAATTCACCAAGAACACACTTGTTGATACTTTTCAGAAGGTGAAGGATCTGACCGAATGTCGATTGAAGTAGATGGTGGAGATACTAAGGAAAGGTGAGAAACTAGAAGAAGCAATTACAATTATGTAATCTTTAACTAAAATTGTCAACAAAAAATCCAATAATAGTTTGATCATTATCATTGGGATCACAATAGATGCTTGGAAGAAATTTCTTCCGAAAATGAAGAAAAATCATAACATAATTTTCTAAAGTAGAAGTCAATTGTTTTCAAATTTTTGAAGTTTTGGTCTAAGGGGGAGAATTTTCGGCATATATAATCAAGATTTTTGAAGATTTTGAACACGTGTTTTGTCTTTTTGGCATATGGTTTCGATGCTTTTTCATTGATGTCAAAGGGGGAGAAAATGCTGTGAAAAATGCTTTATAAATATTAGGAGAGAGTACACCAAATCTTGGCATCATACTTATAATGATTTTGACACTTCATCATTTTTCACTGTCTTTCCATCAATTCCAAAGGGGGAGATTGTTGGCATATGGCTTGTAAGTTTTTTCATTGATGGCAACCTAAGTCAGGCATCTGATTCGAAGTACTGTTTTGGTTTACACTGATAAAATAGGGTGAAGAACAAGACATCCGGTTATAGGCATTAAAGTTGATCTGATTACTTCACCAGACTACTATTTTGGGTTGTGGATCTCTGAAAAAGTTTTTTTATGCTTATTTGTCAAGTATATTGATATGCATTCATTGGTACACGATCTAGGAGATCTGGTGCACTAAGTTGTTGACTATCTATGCTGGAAGCTCGACCTAAAAAATATAGTAATCACAGATGTATAAAGAGTAATTAATCAAAAAATTTCATGATCTATTATGTTTCTTTAGGTCCTCTCTTTGTATTAACCAAATTTGGAGGATGTGCATTGAGAATTAGTGATGGATTTGGCTGACATTTGAGAAGAACTAATTTTTTTATGAAACCAACATAAGAATGATCAAATCCTTGATAGCGGATATATATACGAGATCGATTTTATCATTTTGTATGCATCGTGGTGTGGAGAAATGTGTGAAGATAGAAAATATATGAAACACAAATATGGTGTGAAATTCAGTAGATTAATAGTGCGAATTTGTCTATATGTGATGTGAAGAGTAGAAAAGAGTAGAGCAGAGAAGAGTGAAGTGCAGAGTCTAGAATCTAATCTATGAGCTTCATCAGAACTATAACTTGACATGAATAGATGCTACTATTTAAGTTCATCCTTCATATGGTTTTAATCTGAACTTTTTAAAGGAAATGAGCCTTCCCTTTTGAGCAATGAGCTCTAGGCAGTGTGTCAGAATGCAAGTGCATTCCCTTTTGTAAAACTTTATTTGAGTACTCAAATTGTGGATTAACCTCCACCATGGTTTTTCCCCTAACAAGGTTTCCATGCAAAAATATTTGTGTCATAGTGTTATGAATGTTTCCTTTGAATTCTTCCATATTTCTTTTAATGTAATGACAAAATGATTTAAGTTTTGGAGTAATAAAAGATAAGATTTGTTGAACACTGATTCACCCCCCTCTTAGTGTTCCCTTGAGTCCAACATATATGTATATATGGACGTCTAAATATATATATATATATATATATGCATATGTGTATATGCACATGTATGTATGTTATTTACAACTAATCAAAAGCTATTTATATGCACAATAGTCGAGCAATATTATTAGCTGAAAAATGAAACATAATTCTCATTTATTAAGTGCAATACAAAATTTTACTATAGACATTAGCAAATAAAAACCCCACTAACAAATATTTCATCTTAACAAATACAAAACTACTCATTCATCATCTCAACTACTTAAAATTGCATCATAATGTGCTACTAGCACACACATTATTGGAAAACTAAAAATGAGAAAGGAAGCATAATGCAATACATTCCATTATTTCAATAAATTAATAAATTAATAGAATAGGTGAGATGCATGCAAAAAGAAAGAAGATTTAAATTAATTTCTCATTTGAATTGTCATTATCTCATAAGATCCCTTTACCATCATTAAACTACTCTTAGACTAAAGAGGGAGATACAAACTAAATGATATTATCTTGTCATTCAACCAAAAATAATAATAGCATCATAAAAGGAGGGACAAAGGTGGGTTGAGAGAAAATTTACATTAGCCAACTATTAATACATAAGAATATATTTTCTTTTTTAACATACAAAGAAGAGGTAAATTAGTTTTAGCCTATATGTCAATTGATCTCACCTCAATACTTTAATAACACAAACTGAGCAAGAATGAGATACACAAGCAAGGAAAGATAATAATTGTGCATAAATACTCCAATGAATAATATTATTTCTTAACACCATTATAACACATGTACAAGAGTAAGAACTATCATTTCACTCTATCTTATTCAATGGTCTATGATTGACAAATATTTTTTGGATTTACAATTTCATTTGGATTAATAAAATTATACAAAAATAAGCATTACAAAACTATGCCAATCCTTAATAATTTGTAAGAGCATAACATGAATAAATTATGATCTAGGAGATCTATAGACCTACACTTTATTGAATTCAATTTGGAATTTTCCCACTTAAACACACACAATAAGATTCTAATTAATAAGAATGAATAAAAATTACATGTAAAATTACATAAGTAACTCAAATGGATTTAAAACATTCATTATATATTTTCTTATAGAATGACACACATAATACAGTTGTATGTAATTGAAAGTGACAATGAATGAACAACCTAAAATATGATAAATTGCTCAACCTCAATCAATAACAAACACTCAACCTCAATCAATAACAAACACTCAAGATCATTCTTATAGGATGTTAAAACTAATACAAGAATCTAATGAAAAAACCATATTAATCTCCTAGTTGTACTATTTAAATTGATTTTTCTCGAATTGTTAAAATGATATTAGTACTCAGTTTGACATCATAATATTGCATTCTAAATATTGATTGAAAATGGCTTAGAGGATCTCCAATTTATAGATTTTTGGAGGGTTGAATAGATGGCTAAGATGCAATAGAAGGATCAAGAGCTAAAAAGGTTGAGATCTCTCAAGGAAGGAGAGTAGGGAAAATGGAAATTGAGGATTAGTTAGCAAGGAAGCCTCTGAGATTATTAAATAGTCAATGGTAGAGATTGCACATGGTAGAAAGTGGATGGTGTGAATTTGTGGGGTACCATAAGGTACCTTGTAATAAATTTGAAGATGGTAAATCCTAGATTCCCACACATTGAAGGATATGAAAAATTTAAAATTTAGATTTGTTGGAAAATGGAGATTTTCCCTATACCACAAATACCTAGGCCAAATTTTAAATTAGGGAATAACATATTTGACCATATTAGTAAGTACCACATGTCATGTAAATTCATGTACATATTATGGTAAGTGGATCTTCATGAGGACTTGGGTGGGTCAAGTCCTAAATTAATCATTGATAATCTAATGTGCACATGATTAAAGGGTTATTATGTCATAACAAATGATTACACTAGACAATTAAAAGTGAAAAAATAATAAATAAATAAATAAAAATATTTATTTAATTTGGGATGAAAGGGGATCAAGGGTCTAGGTAAATAATTACAAAATAATTATTTACCAAGGTTTGACATTAGTGACAAATGAAAAAATTATTTTACATGAAGAATAAATATAATAAGTGTGTGAGGGGGAAAACCATTAGATGCAAACAAGATCAAACATGATTGAAATGAGAATCTAAGATAAAATCAAACACATTAATCTAAGATCTAATCCTACACATACGGAATGAAACTAAGCTATTTGAACATACATTAGGAAATCTATGATTACTGAATTGAATGTAAACAAAAAGCACAGTGTTACCACAGAGCCTCCATAGTTCATGTGCAAAAGGTTGAGGAATGATTTTGATGTTGGTTGATCGAAGAAAAGTTGAATCTCTAATAATGGTGGTTGTGAATGTCATCAGTAATTCGTTGTGCAAATGATGTTGATTCTCTGATCCTTTTTTTTGTGAGGAAATAGGTTTTTTATATAGAAAATGAGATTTGAAATGGACAATCCAGATCATGTTGAAGAATATCTAGATCAATGGTCGAAATGTGTTGAGAGGATTTAGACATCACACAAATTATGCAAACTTGATTGCACAATTTGTGTGATTGAGGAATAAACTGGCTAGTCAGGGATTAGATTGATCAATCAAGATTTTATATTGATTAGTTAGGATTTAGATGGCTTAGTTAGGAATCTAATGGCTTAGTTCACAAATTAAATTGATTAGTTAACAACTTAGATTGATTAGTTAACAAATTAGATTTCTTATTCAACAATCATAATTTGCTCAATCAGAAAGTGGGTGAGGAATATGAATTAATTGATTTAATTAATTAATTTCTTTTTGGAGTTGAAGGTGCAAATCGAGTTTGACTTTTGCAAACAAATTTGCATTAGTTTGATTTGATTATTGATAATTGATTTGAATAGTTTGATTTAATTATTCAAATATTGGAGGGAAAGTGTCGTAATTAAATTATTATGATTTCATAATTTAATCAATCTAGGGGAATAAGATGTTTTAGTGAAGTAATTAAATAATTGGTGTTATTTAATCAATCGGGATGAAATAAAAGTAAAATTAGGACTTCATTAAATAAATATAATTTATTTCATTGGTCAAAATGATGAAAATGTGAATTAATCAAATAATATTTTTTTATTTAATTAATAGAAAAAATAGGGTTTTTAGGACTTTATCAAATAAATGAAATTTATTTCATTTGTTAGAAATGATGAAAAAGTGAATTAATCAAATAATGTTGTATTATTCGATTAACAATAGAATTAGGGTTTTGGATATTGTTTTGTGTGATGCTGTGTGATGTTTCAGGACATTGGGGGATGATTACAAGATGTTTTTGGATGATTTTGAGATGTTGCAGGATGATTCTAAGATATTGTGGGATGATTTTGAGATATTGCAGAATGATTTTGAGATGTTCTAAGACAATTTTGAGATGTTTTGAGACATTTCGAGATGATTTTGAGATGTTTCAAGATATTCTGAGATGTTTTGAGATGATTCTGAGATGTTTCAAGACATTCTGAGATATTTTGAGATGTTTTGAGACATTACGAGATGTTGCAGAATGATGTTCAATGTTGTTCGATGCAGTTTGGGGTGTGTGATATGTTTTAGGTCAATTTTACATGTCTAGATTTTACCCGTCTTTGATACAAAGTACTGGTTGCTTTATTTCAAAGATTTTATTTTTTAAGATCAAGGATTTTTTGTAAAACATTTATGCCCCACTATGCCCCAACATTCAGTGGAATGATGGTAGGAATCTATGCTGCCCCCTGGAGAGGTTGACCAAAACTCTCAAGTTTTGAAGTCAGGATCTTGACACTATTGTATTTTAGTTTTGATGTACTTTAGATGCAATATTAGATAAATAAGTTCTTTGTTTCTCATTCCAATGTTTTTGTGAGCTTCTAATTTGAAAGTAGGAAGGTTCCCTAAGTAAAATTAGGGTTTCCTAGATTAAATTAGGGTTTTCTTGAGGTTTAATGTAGGCAATTATTCCTCTAGTTAGCTCATTTGTGCTTTGATCCTTTATCTAATTCTTGTCTCTATATTTCCCATTATGTCAGTTGTCAAGGAGAAATACCGATAGGTGTCGGTGGTCCAGTATGTACTTTGTTACTTCATTTTTTTGTTTCCTTACATTCTCGTTATGCATGTACAAGGTTCTTCAAGCCAATAGCAAAGTTCTTGTGATTTCTGAGCATTTGTATCAATTTCCTCACCTTTTCTAGGTAAGAACCTTGCACTTGACATTGAAACCCTTACCCTTGCCATAAAACCTCACACTTGACTGAAAAATTCACCCTAGTTTCATGCACTTGACCTAAAACTTTGCAATTGACTAAGAACCTTGCCCTTGATCAAGAACCTCACCTTTGACAAGAAACTTTTCCCATTTTTCCTCACCCTTGACCTAAAATTGGGCCAGGTTGATGCAAAACTTCACCCTTATTTCCTTGTCCTTGACCTAAAACCTCACCTTTTCCTAAAAGCTCATTTTTTTCTTGCCATTTTCTGAGCTTCTACTCAAAACCCTTGCATTTGAATTTTCCTCCTATATTTTCTTTTAGCATTTTCTCTAAACCTTGGTATGTGTTTGTCATCCTAAACATCATGTGCCATCATTCTTTTTTGTCAGTTTGTGTTTCTTTACATGTTTAGAGTGAAACCCTAACATCTTGGTTTATAATGATTGCACATGAGTCTCAAACCACTATAATCGAGGTAAAGACATCCTCAAAACTTATTTGATCAAATTTCCTATTTCTATGTGTTGGAGTGACACTTTCTTGATGTCGTTGGACTACATTACATTTGTTACATGCCTCCTATCAAGACTCACACAACTATGATGACTCTACTTGTGGAGAGGTGGCATTGTGAGACTTCCTTATTTCATTTTCCTATAGGAGAGGTGACTGTTACTCTTGAGGATGCGTGGAGGATACTTCACCTTCCCATTCATGGTGAGCTTGTTACTTATCATTTTTGATGAAGTACCCACACCATGCAGTATGTGCTAGGTGTTGCACACTTGGAGGTGCATCAGTCAGATGTTGATCTATTAGGGTTTATTGGTAGTGTAGATCATATTTCACTTGTCTTATGTGGTCTGATTTCAAGACTAGTTATTTCTGATAGGAGATGTCAATAGTTTCATGTGGGTTGGGGTGCATGTATTGAGGGTATGCTTGAGCATGGGATGAGGTATGCCTGGGGTGGTTGTCTCCTGGCTCATCTTTATATAGATATGCATGAGGTTATGTATCGAGGCAAGAAATTTATTTCCGTAGGTGTTTCACTTTTGCATGTTTGTGCATCGGAGAATATTGTAGTTGCTCAGCTGGATTGGATATAGGATCGTTCTCCTAATGATCTATACTCTTATTGTTATGGGGACTACATGCACTACACCTTGCTTGGGGATCTTCCTTATTAGTGTCACATGTTCGAAGAGATGCCAGGTTTTGTGTGGAGACCTTATATGGGCTGTGGGGCTTGGCCAGAGGATTCAAGTCATCTTATTTACTATCAACAAACCTATTGGTTGATTGGTCATTCTCATTCTATGATAGAGTTTTACTTATTGGACTGAGTATGTCACCAGTTCGGAGAGAGATAGGGGTGGGTTCCTGATGCTTATGAGGCTCACTTCTGTTGAACCACTCGGGTGGTCCATGTATGGGGTCTCTAGGTGGATATAGATACTGTTGTTGTTGAGTTCAAAGAACTTGACCCAGTTGGTTGGGGTTGGCAGGTTGGTTTGGCAGATCTAGGTACTACTCTTGATTATGATGAGTGGTGGGCACGACGTAGGCCATTGAGGTTCACTGATCCTAGGGGTGATCTCATTGTGGGCATAGCAGGTATTATAGGTCATCATGGGGATCAACAACGCATTGAGGTTCTAAAAAATTAGATGGATCAGGCCCAATGTGATGGGGCACAAGGTGGTTAGGATGAGTGTATTCCTCTGACAGAGGGTCATAGATAGGTTCTAGGTCCTCCTCCACTAGCTAGGGATGGGGATATATTGTTAGCTCAAATTTTTGCTACTAGAGATGTCAATATAGTGTGGTGATAGGCTATGGAGGCTCAGGTAGACATTTCGAGGGATGAGCAAGATAGTGAGAGCAGTCAATGACATGCTGTAGAGGCTGAAGTATAGTTTCTTAAGGCAGAGAAAGATACTCTATAGGTAGAGTGTGATAGTATGTGAGCCAAGCAAGATTGATTTCTACATATTTCCACCTATTATTAGACTTTATATGATGGAACTGTTCCTAGGACTGCTCGACGTCCATGGTTTGGGGAGCCTAGTGTTGTGAGTGATGACAGTGGTGGTGGTGTAGGTGAAAGTGTAGGTGATCAATATGTGAGACAACCAAATCCTTTCAATGGTCTATAGGGTTATTTCCTTGTCAGGGTCTTTTTCTTTTTGGTATTTGGTCATCATGCTTTTTTATTATGCAAAGGCATGTTGTAGAGATGTGTTATATATTCATTGATCTAGTCAAGACCTCATACATATGTTATGATTTTGTATTATCCTATCACACTTGTGTCATTGTAGATGATGTACTTATGAAATGCTCCCTTTTTTATGATGATATATAAGAGATATACCTTCTTCGGTTCAACCTCATTTTATTGTTATAATGTGATGGTGATATATGATGATATATGTTATAAATGTCTTTTTGTTTGTGCTTTTCAGATGTATGAATTTTATGTGGATGGATGAATCATACTTTGTCTCATATGTTGTTTTTTATATGATGAATGAATTCCCCATACATGATACATGATGTTTTTATTGATTTATTATCATCATGTTATGTTTTTATGACATTTGTGGATACAATATGGATATGGTACTTATGATGTTTCTATGCAGGATGGATGTTAGTTAGTAGAAATATTGATGATGGATAGAAATAAGATGTTAATTAGAAGAAGTATTAATGATGGATAGAAATATGATGTTAATAGTTGATGAGTTGCTTTTTCTTTACTTTTAGAGACTTCATAGTTTGAACAATCCTATTTGATGTAGGAAACAGATACGATGCACCAAGGTATGAATTACCAAGGTGAATTTATATCTATTGCATGGAATTTGAATCTACAAACAAAGAGTATTTTTTCTCATATCAGATATACAAAAATATTGTTTAAAGTATATAGTTGGGTTGTGTTAAAAAAAATTTGGACCAATCACACAGAGAGGTATAGAACACCTAACATGTAATTGCTTCATGAATTGTTTCAACACAAATTTCATATACTCAATAAAGAAATTATTCGCTATGGTAGTATTACAAAAATATCTTACAAATATCAAATAAAAAATGATGCTCAATTGCCCCCATTCCTTCTTCTCTAAATCCTTATGGACATCCTCAAGAGATCTTGGGAATGAGTCAATAAAATAAATCATAAAAATAAGACTACTAAAAGAAAAAACAATGATGTTATATCACTTGCCATATCTATTTCGGGTGGTTCTATTATCTAATGTTGATCATGTTTATTGTAGGAACAAATTTGTTAAGGCATATCTCAAGATGTTGCTGGTACATTGTCAAACAATATGTAGGTAATACTCTGGCATTTGTTCACGTCTATTTGTAATCCAATCTATGTGATTGTTTACTTGAAAGTTATATCTTTTGATGTTTTCTTTCTTTGTTTGTTTGTTTTTTCATTGTATGAGGATGATAATTCATTTATTATGAGAGAAATGTTTATTACGAATTTTGATGATGGGATGGGTTATTTTTTATTTTGCAAGTTTTGTGATGTTTTTTTTTCAAGGGACTAACCTAGGGCCTTGAGGGCTCATCAAAAGATAATCCTTGCCTACATTGTACACACAGAGGCTTGTAGTTCATATGGTTTGCTTGTTTTTGACCTTTACTAATTTGTGAATATTTTTGGATTTTGTATGTTGTATATATTTTTTGGATTTTGGATTTTGTGACTAAATTGAAATAAAGCATGTTGGAAACCTAAGGGGATTTTCTTAGGGTCTCAGGGGATAATAAGCCTTTCCTACATTGTACATGTATAGACCACGTAGTTCGACCATTTGACTCAAAGCACATGAATTGTTTATGGATAAACAACATTGGTAACCTAGATTTCTATTACACTTCTGTGTCTAGAGGATATATTGTGGGAAATCTACTTGAACTAGATGTGAGGTTCAAGCAAATTTTGATATCTTAGACTGTTTTAGTGAAGGAATAATCCAACGATGTTGTTTTGTTTTTTGATGTTTTTCGTATGTTTTTTATTTTTGTTGATTTTCTAATATTTTTGAAATTTCTTGTTTTATCACCATGATTGGATGTTGCAAGATCTAATCCACGATCAACTTCAATAATTTTCCCCCAATAAAATGACTTTCCTTAATCAGTGACAATCCATGGTTAGATACATGTTTTATGAAATGGATGGGTGGATACTGTGAAAAAGTATCGATAGATAATGATGCAAGTTTTATTTAAACATAGTGCATGTTTACCAGGTTTTCACTATGGTACCTATTCTAGGAGTGCCAAAAAGTGGTTTTAACTCAAAGAACATTTTATTTCTCTTTACTTTTTTTCTTTCTTTTTTATTTTTTCTATTTCTTGGAATTTTACCCTTTTTCCTAGGGTATTCTGACATGCTTCATGTAGAGAACTTCTTGAGGTGGTTTTTGTTTAGTAGTTCAGCCATAGGTTCTCCTTCAAGAGTAGCCAACTAACATGCCCCATAATCATACCTTGTTGTGATGATGAATGAGCCTAACCAGTTGGGTTCAAATTTTCCTTCTTTGTCCTAATTCAATTGTATCTTTTGATTCTCCTTGAGGACCACGTCACCAATTTTTTTTTTTTAATCTTTGATTCACTTGTCATAACTTTGTTTGAGTCGATTTTGATAAACCTATAGATGGTTTAATGTGCTCAAACACCTTTCATCTAGGATCTCTAATTCATTTAGTTTGGATACCCTATATTCTTCGTTGCTGACCATGCCTTTTAATGAGACTCGAAATGAGGGGATTTTGAACTTGATAGGTAAGAAAACCTCTAATATGTAGACCAAGGAAAATGGTGTGGCACCAGTAGGTGTGCGAATGTCAGTTTGATAGGCCCATAATGTTGGGTTTA
This sequence comes from Sequoiadendron giganteum, assembly GCA_007115665.2. Taxonomy (NCBI): domain Eukaryota; kingdom Viridiplantae; phylum Streptophyta; class Pinopsida; order Cupressales; family Cupressaceae; genus Sequoiadendron; species Sequoiadendron giganteum. Next base: position 346,517,018 of record CM021110.1, read on the forward strand.
GCTGCAAATGCCAATCATGGCCAACATCATTGATAGTATTTTCTAGTATCTTTAGGATTATTTTATTAGATGCCTCAGCTTGACCATTTCCTTTAGGATAGTAAGATGTGGAAAATCTATGTTGGATATAGAATTTGGAACAAAGTTCTTGGACATCTTCATTCTTGAATGGGGTGCCATTATTCGTTATGATTTTCTATGGAATTCCATATCTACAAATGAGATAATTCAAAATGAATTTTGATTTATTTTTATCGGTGATATAGGTCAATGGAATTTCCTCTATCCATTTAGTGAAATACTTTGTTGTTGTCATAATGAAATTGTGCCTGTTAGATGAAGCGGGTGATATCTTACCGACAAGGTCTAATCCCCATTGCAAAAAAGGCCATGGTGTCATGATGGGTCTCAAATCTTGTGCTAGTGCATGAACCAAATCACTGTGTTGTTGATATTGTTGGCACTTTCTAGAATGTTGAATGCAGTCTTGGTACATGGAGGGCCAATAGTATCCCATTCTAAGTAGATTTTGGACTAGGTTAGGTCTACTAGAGTGGGATACACAAATACCTTTGTGGAACTCTTGTAAGGTCATTTACACTTCTTCTACATTAGGACACCAAAGTAATATACCATCTAGACTACATTGGTATAGCATTTCTCCTAGGATCATAAAACTGGAACTTCTACGAGTGAACATTTTCTTTTGAGTGGTTGTTAGGTCAAGTGGTATGATACCATGTTGGACATAGTCAAAAGTATCTTGGTACCATGGGGAGTTAGGACCAACAACAACACATACCATTTCCGATTCTGAGATGTCGAATGTAGGTATGAGTAACTGTTTGTTGAGAAAATAATACTTAGGCACATTTTGTGGAATATCAAGTAGTGAGCTTATTGTTTCCATTACATCAACAACTCTATTATTGATCTGAGGAACTTGCTCAAAGCTTATTTTGACAAATTATTCCTTGAAACTATCCACCATCCTTTTATATGGTAGCAATTTGTCATATTTTGTCTGGTACTCATTGTTCACCTATTTGATCACTAGCTGAGAGTTGCCAAAGACATGTAGCTCTTTTATTCTCCATTCAATAGCGATTTTGAGCCCTGTGATAAGACCTTCATATTCTAAGATATTTTTTGTACATGGGAATGTAATCCTATAGGCCTTGGGTATACTATCTCCCTGTGGTGTGAGAAATAGAATACCTACCCCAGAGCCATGTTGAGTATGGGACCCATTAAAGGTTAGAGTCCATTGGTTTATCTGTTCTTCCATCAAGATACTATCATCTAGAAAGTCCATCGGGATAGGCTTATGATCATCTATGGGTGCTTCAGCCAGTTGGTATAGCTCTCATATCCACATACTCTATAGAAAATTCACTCAAGATCATCACCCATTTGGCTATTCAACTTGTTAGGGGTACCTTTGCTAGTAAGTATTTGAGTGGGTCTAATTTTGAAATTAGCTTCACCTTTATGTTTAAGATGTAATGTCTCAGCTTTTGTGTTGAAAACACAACTGAGAGACATGCTCTTTCAATGGGTGAGTAGTTTAGTTCATATCCCACTAGAGTTATGTTGATATAGTAGACTACCCTTTCTTTATTGTTATCATCTAGTTGGGCCAAGAGATCTCCTAGTATTGTTTGTGTGGTAGACACATAAAGTATCATCTCCTTTTCTATAATAGGTGGCATGAGTATAGGAGGAGTAAGTAGATACTCCTTGACTTGTTGGAATGATTGGTCACATCTCCCATTCCACTTGAAGGTAATGTCCTTGTGTAGGAGATGAGTAAAAGGGTGGCACTTGTCTTCTAATTATGCGATAAATCACTTGATGGATTGTAGCTTCCCTCATAGGCTCCTTAACTATTTTAGTGTCTTTGGAGGAGGCATCTCTATTATAGATTTTACCTTTGCAAGATCCACTTCTATCCCTCTTCTTGACACTATTTACTCCAGCAACTTTTTGGATGTTACTCTAAACACACATTTCTTAGGGTTGAGTCTCATAGTGTACTATTCAAGTCGATCAAACATACTTGCTAGGATTGTCAAGTGATTTTACCTTTTGAATGACTTTTCTAGAATGTCATCCACATAGACCTCCATGATTGTGTGTAGTATATCATGGAATATGGTCATTATTTCTATTTGATATCTTGCTCTTGCATTCTTTAGACCAAAAGGCATTATATTCTAGCATAAGGTCCCCCAAGGACAAGTAAATGTTGTTTCACGTTGGTCATCTCGAGAGATCTTTATCTGGTGTTATTTGGAGAAACCATGAATTAAGGATAGCATCTCATGCCCTACTATTAGATCCACAATACTTTTGATTCTTGGCAATGGAAATTCATCCTTTGGATAGGCCTTGTTCAAGTCTCTGAATTTTGTGCATATCCTTATGCCCCCAGTAGGTTTGGACATTGGTACTAGATTTTATATCCATTGTGGATAGTCGATGGGTTTGATGAAACCCACATCTAGTAGTTTCTTTAGTTCTACCTTTACTAGTAATTCTATTTCAGGATGCATTTTTTTGAGTTTTTGCTTGATAGGCTTTTCTCCAGGGACTACATCTAAGTGATTTACCACTAATGATGGATCTAGTCCATGCAAGTCAGCATAGGTCCAGGAAAAGTTTACCTTTCTCTCATTGATGAATGTTGTGAAATTTTCTTTCTCCTTGGGATCAAGTGATGTTACATGGTATGTTATCTTTGGGTCCTCTGTTGTGCCAAAATTTATGGACTCTGCTTCTACTAGGAGTGTTGATCTTTCTTGATATTCTAATATGAGGAGATTGAGCCCTCCATCCTCGGGTGCCTCTAGGATATTTTCCCCTTGAGATGCATCCTTTATTTTCCTCTTTTCTAGATCCAATAGAGCCATAGTGTGGTTTTTCCTAGGGGATCGTATTTTTATTTTTTTCTTTCATTTTTGTGATTGGAAGATTCAATATATCCACCAAAGTATGCCTCTTGTTCGAGCTCCATTATGAACCCTACTTTGTGATCTCCATCTAGTATGTTTTTTCAAAGTCCCATGTACTCTGTGATTACCTCATAATTTTGGAATTGATCCAAAATAGGTGTATGTTGTTGTTGATCCCAATCTATGACTTGTGGGTAACATAGTGGGAGGCTATCATCTTGGTCTCCAAAGATTATAGAAATGGGTGAAATGGTTAGTATTGATCTAGTGTCTTTTTCCCATTGGGTATCTAGGTCATCATTACTAGAAGTGGGGGAATCATATTCAGTGACGAGGGAAGGAGAATCCCATTCGTATTCATTAGAGTCTGTTTCAGAATGGTAATAGATGTTGGGAATGGTTTCTATGTACTGGAGAGGGAACCTATCAATTCTATTTTTTTTGAATAATTCTTTGACAGGTAACTCATTATCGATGATATTATAGATATCTAGTGCCCTAATGCTAGTAGAAGTTTCTCATTTCTTCTAAGAGGTTCATCCGATTTTTGGAATAACCACATCTTTTGGTTTATAACCTAGCCTCATATTTTTCTTCCCCTATTCCACTATGATAGTCTTTGATTGCCCTTGTTTGTGTAGCCCAAGGCCACCTGTTCCATTGTATCCTATCTGTTTAACTAATTGATAACCTCTAGTGTTAGGATCAATCAAAATGGGTTGTGGATTTTTTGGTTCTTCTTGGTCCTCCTTGTAGATCATGGACAAGAAGTCCTCCAAAAATTTCATCTTTCATGACTCCCCATCTATTAAATATCATGGGATTGGCTATAACTAATATCATTCTTGATCTCTTTTGGACCTCCATATAATTTGGGTGTTGGTGGAAGCATGCTGATGTAGAATTCTTGGTTAAAATGGTAATTCCCATTGCCCTTGTCAAGTACTTGAATCTTGGCATTTGTTTTCGGTTACTCACTTGATCTATTCTTGGTTGAGGTTGATGAAAGCATGGAAGGGTCAACATAAGAAAAATAATGGAAGGCTATATTGTTGCTAGGCACACATTGGATTCTATTGTACTTCTCCTCCAACTTTGCACAAAAATGGAAAGGCTCAAGATCAACATATAGTGTTACTTATTTTCCTTCATGGGGAAACTTTAGGAATTGATGAAAGGTGGAAGGGACTACTTGTAACACATGGATCCAAGGGCATCCCAGGAGGAGGTTGTATGACAACTCAAGGTCCAATACTTGATAAGTAGTTTTGTGATGGCTGGTCCTATCTACACTGGAAATCTGACTGTTCCTTCATAACTTATTTCCAAATCATTGTAGGCCCTTATGGTGATACTCTTGCCTTTTTCAATCACGTCATCAAAATACCCCAGCTATTTGATGAATTTTTAGGTATAGATGTTTAAACCTGCACCATTATCTATCAATACTCATTTGACCATGGTTTTATGAACACTGACCTCTATGTATAGAGCTTGATTGTGGAATGTTCTTTGTGGTAGATATTTCTCTGAAAAGACTACATGATTACTTGTTGTGATCTTTCCAACCATGGCTTGGAATTGACTAGGATTGAGGTCATTAGGGGTTGATATTTCCCATCCTTTTTCCAATATTACCCTACGTGCGGGTGATAATTTTAACAACTCTAGGATTGAGATTAGGGTAGGTGTCTTCTTTAACTATTTCAAAATGCTATAGTCACTTGGCAACTTCATTGTGGGTTTGGGAGGGGCTCCTCATAGTGTAACTCTTCTTTAGCAAGTAGTTGCATTGTAGTTGTCTCCTCCTCATATTTTTACTATGTTTTCCCATATGTTCATCAACTTGTGAGAGGGTTCCTACAACTGTTTCACCATACATTTAATTAGAATTGTGGTAATCTTGTTCCTTTCCTTTATCATTCCTCTTAACATGGTTTAGGATCAGGTTTAAGTATATTTGAAGGTCCTTGTTTTAAGGAAAATGCTCAACGTGTACTTCCCCTGTGTCTATCAAGTCTTGGATGATGTGTTTGAGGCACATGTAATTGTTGGTCACGTGTCCTTTGATCTTATGGAATTCACATAAGTATTTATCATTGTACCGTGGTGTATTAAACCTAGGTTCCTCATAATTTGGGTAATCATTCATTTTGATGAGGTTTTGTTGTACTAGTTTGCACATGACTATTTCAAATGACTCACCTAGTACTATGAATTTTCTCTCTTACCCTCCCTAATTTGTCTGTTTGTTTGCAAGATGATTGTTCTTGGGATAGGTAATTTGGCTGCTTTCTGTGTTATTGGTACCATAGCATGTTTGTTCCACCTATGGTTTATTTTGAGGTGTATTATGTGTATTCCATACTGATCTAGCATCTACCACTCCATTTTTTTTGATGTTCTTATTTTTGGCCTAGACTTTAGGTTTCTCATTTGAGCTAGAGAGACTATCTTTTGAGCTGATTTTTTTAAGGATTCCTCTTGTAATGAGGGATCTCTCAATATATAATCCCTTTTCAATTCTTTCCTCAAAGTATATGGGAAATAGCATAGTGAGCTAGTAGTTTATTTTAGGTAGGACACTCGTGATGAAAATATCCACCAATTCCTTGTCTGGAATGGGCCATTTGTACTTACTCGCTTTGTGTCTCCATCTATGTAGGTAGGAGGTAAAGGAATCTCCTTGATTTTGTTTGATTGTGGAAAAAATTATGATGATGACATCTTGCTCTATGTTAAATGAGAAGTGCCTTATAAATTTTCTAGATAGCTCATCAAAAGTTATAGTTCCTGGTTGTAGACAAGTGAACCACTCCATAGCATGACCTATAAGGCTATGTGGAAAGAGCCTCATGAGATAGGAATCATTGTTTTGTACTTCCATACATGATACTGAGAAGTCTTATACATGCTCTAATGGATCTCCTTTTCCTCTATACTTGGTGTCAAACCTAGGTATTTCAAAGTCTTTTGGAAAGGGAAATATGGTGATGGAACGATCAAATGGGAATTGACAATTTTCTTGAAGAGTGTAGGTCTTCTTTTGTTTTCCTATCTACATGTATGCTATTTTTTGGGTGACGACATCTATTTTTAGTTCCATCTCCATTTTTGGTACATTTATTTGCAATCCCTACAAGTAATAACCTTTTTTCCCTACCAAGTTTTGGTCATATATCAGGTACTCTGAAGGTGTAGGACCTTGGTAACCATATGGGATGTGAGGAGGGTTGATTCCTTGTTTTGTGTAAGGAGAGTTAGCTCCTTGTTGTTGGGACAAAATATACTGAAAGCTTCCCTAATGATGCATTAGTGGTCACCTTATTTATGGGATGAATGAAGAAGGGTGCTCTATGGTACACCATGTTGGTAGGAGAAAACTGAAGGCTACCCTATTGATGCATTTACAAGACACCTTATTGATGGGATGACTAAAAAAGGGTGCTCTATGGCACACCTTGTTGGGTAGGACTAAACTGAAGGTTACCCTATTGATGAACTTATGACACACCTTGTTGATGGGATAACTCAAGAAGGGTGCTTTGTGGCACACCTTGCTGCTAGGAAGGTCTAAACTGAAGGTTACCCTGTTGATGCATTTGTGGGAAACCTTGTTGATGGGACGACTAAAAAAGGGTGCTCTATGGAATACCTTGATGTTGGGAAGGACTAAACTAAAGGTTACCCTATTGATGCATTTGCAGGACACATTGTTGATGGGATGACTAAAGAAGGGTGCTATGTGGCATACCTTGCTATTGGTATTATTGGTTCGGAAGGGGACCTTATGGTCCACATTGTTGGTGGTACTGATTATTGATAGAGGGACCCTATGTTCTACCTTGTTGATGGTACTGATTGTTCGGAGGGGAAACTTGTGTTCCACCCTATTGATGGTACTGATTGTTCGAAGGGGCACCCTATGTTCCACCTTGTTGATGGTATTGATTGTTCAGAAGGAGGCCCTATGTTCCACCTAGTTGATGGTACTAATTTCTCTAGGAAGGGTTGACACTTGAAGTGTTCTGAGGTATATATTTTCCAAGAGGTGGATTGTTGTTTTGTGGTTCATACTGGGAGGGCCCTCCTTGATACATTTGTGCCATTATTGCTTGTTCAATTTGAGTTGGTCTTTTGAACAAGGGGTTCTGTTTGGGTTGATCATTGTTTTGTGAGAATATGGGTGGCATGTTTGGCATCTCTTGGGGCTGGGTTATTTGTCTCACAACTGAGTTATCCCCTAAGGGAATATGATTGGGATCTTTGAGAGCCTCTACATTGAAGCCCACTAGTAATTTAGCACCACTTTGTGCTAACATGAAAAATTGAAGTTTGGGTCCTTTCTCAACAACCTTTCCAATAGTTTGAGAACCTTGGGGTTGTTAGAATTTTCAAATAGTTCCTCATTGTTTATTTCCTCTTCTATATCCACCTCTTCCATAACCACTTTTTTTGGGTCCTGCTTGTTTTTTTCTATCACCTCCTTTTGTTTGTAGTTTAGTTCTTCCTCACTAAAGGTGTCTCTATACACCAGTCTCTTATGGGATGTTTCAAGGTTAGCTGGCCTATACCCCCATGGGCTACTTTCATCGTTCATGGTATTTTTTGGTGGGATATTGGTGTTATTCTTGTTTTCTTCCATTTTCTTCCTATGTTGTGATCTTGTAGTTTTCATAAATAACTTGGGTCTCTTGTGGGAGAGTTGTGTAATGTTTGAACTCTCTAGTTGAGTCAAATCATAAAGAACCAATATTACCCTAGATTTGGGTATGCAAATATGTTTGGTTCCTCTAGATCGAGCATAATAATTTCTTAGCAAGAGGTTATGATTGTGATAAATTTTTAAGGCCCACTTCCTACCAAACTTTGAATTACGATACCTACATTTGCAATGGTGAGGTGTAGATCCTCCCTTATGGATTTTGATTGTGTGATAGATAAATTAGGGGAGTTCCAGATCATGATTATGTGAGAAATTAGAAACATTGGAAAAGACTCAGATTCTGACAATAATAGAAGGAATACAAGTTTTTGTTGTGCCTTGAAGGACATTTGTAGAAGTTTCATACCAACCTAGTTCTTGTTTCGTGAAGTGCCCAAAGGTGTTTCTTGAGAGATTTAGGAATAAGATGCCTAAGTCTAAAATGATGACCTATAGACCTTACTTTAGGAATCTTGACTTTGCATTAGATCATGAAGAGGATATTTATTTCCATGTTGGTTGTGGTAACATGGGTCTTCAGGTTGCTATGTCTTCTTTCTCTTCCTCTTCATCTAAAATGATTGATGTACTGAGAAACTGGTGGGGTTTTTATTTCTCTTGAAATGTGAAGGTTCTCAAATTGGTTATGATGTCAGTTTGTTCACCTTCAATGTAGGTGAGACTAGGTTGAAGGATCGGTGCTACAAGGTCTAGTTGCTGAACTAGAGCAGTTGGTCGCTAGATGGTCATAAGGTGTAATGGTTTTTTGAGATGGTCGTTGTGAAGATCAAGAACCTAAGGTTTCAGTGTTGTTTTGGAATGGTACGACTCTTCAAAAATCAAAATGTTGAAGAAATAGGGTCGATATTTCACTTCCTTATCTAGAGAATATGTTGTGGGAAAGCTTACTTGTACTATCTACAAGTCCTAGGTAACTATTTATATCATACATGTCTGAGTGAAGGAATGATCCCAATGGTTTGTTTGATTTTGATTTCTAATAAGTAGGATGGAAATAATGGATGAGGGACTATGTGACTTATCTAGTTTTCCAATTGTTTGGTTCGAGTAGTGATCCTATAAAAATATTTCTCAACTTTCTCTGTGTTTGAAATATGGTAAGTGGTAAAACAACACTTGGACTAACCTAGCAACCATGGACATATGTGATCTTCATGTTTATAGCTTAAGTTTTTAAATCACAACACCCAAAGCCATAGTTCCCAAATGTTTACTTTGATTAATGTAACTTGAAATAAAAGCCAAAATATTTGGAAACCTTTAAGGAAAAATCCTTTCAAGGATTGCAAACATAGGGCTTCTTTCACAAGTATACGCTAAGTCAAAGGGTTGTTGATTCAACCATCTCATTCAATTTTTTTTTGAATGTGTTCATTTTCTTTAAATCAAGCACATACTTTGATGGCAAGATTGTTTTGAATGTAATTGGAAAGTTTAACATAAACAAGCATTTACAAATATAGTGGATAGAAACCATTCTTTTAGGTAGGCTTTCCTCATGCTCTAAAGATAATATTTTACATGCAAATTGTGGTGTAGGCCTATAGTCAAACTTGGAAAGTAACTTCTCAAAAGTAAATTTTGATGCACCACTTTCAAAGAATTTTTTTTGATAATAGGGTGGAATCTAAAAAAATTTGGCTCTTAGTCATAACTGTGAACATGGAAATCTAACACTCACCCACTGGCCACTTAAGGCTCTTTAACCATTCTTGTTCCACTTAAGGCATGGGATTATGTGTAGGTTTTTGTTAGCACAAATTGAAGCTACTTTCTTATGATTTCACAACCTTTGATATAGCCCACCAATAAACATTCTTTGAGACCTTCCAATGAGTTCTCCAATATGGGATGTGTCTTAAAGAAATCCCCCTCTTTATGGTACAACTTGAAAATAAAATACGAAGCTCAAAATGTTTTTTTGCTCACCCAAGATTGTAAAAAGGTGTGAGGGAAGAAGATCAAACACTTTAGCTTTCCAATCACTAAATGCACAATGATCACTTCATAGAAAATTGATTCTTTTTAAACACCTCAAGTCATGTTATCCCCCAAAAATATGTGAATAACATTGTAGACATGGAAAATATACAGATTGATCCTATATACTTGATCCTAATTTTACTAACACCAATTTGTCCTTAATCATCTCCTTTGCTAGTCATTTAATTAAATAATCTTTATTTAATTAAATTAATCATATTACCTTGCTTAATTAAATAAATCAAATTTATCTGATTAACTCATCATCTTTGATTAATTAAATAAATTATTTTGTTTAGTTAATCCTATAGTCCCCCTTTTAATTAAATAGTCCATTTTATTTAATTAATCTCTAAAGTCATCTCATTTGAATTAAATAAATTTATCTTTATTTAATTTAAAATAGACACCATTCTCTTTAATTAAATAAATTAAACTGTATTTAATTAGGTCTAAATCCATATTCCTCTCAACTTTGATTTGAATTAATCCAAAAATCTAAATCTAGTTGTCACATCAACTAGTTTCTTCTTAAATTAATCAATTCCTGATTAATCTTAATCTTAAACACTCAAATCCTCTATCTTTTGCAATGTGCACAAGTAAATTAATTTAATTGATTTATAAATTCTTCTATTTTATCTCAACATGGCATCAAAGAGGGAATATTCGTCAAATTCAAAAATCCCTCCAAAAGGATGTGTACATCCAACATGGCATTATAGGCCTCTTACATGTCCTTTACCTTAAGCCAAGTGGCATTAACTCCATTTCTTTCTCCTTCCAACTTTTCATTTCATCAATTTCAAATTCCACTTAACCACATTTATTTGCACATTCATCATAATGTGCTCATTCCTCAACCACTCACATATTGACAAGTGACATTTTCCTATTGGTTGGTCCTTTATCCCACATTCATCCCTTTTGCCTCTTCCTCCATCATTCTCTTCTATAAATATAAGGCTCTTATTTGAATTTTGGATCCACAACTCCATGCAACATTATTATCTTTGAGTTTTGAGCAATTTATATCCATTTTCATATTGTCATATCTAGGTTATGAATAAATTTCATCAAGGAGCATCAAATATTCACCATTAATCATCAATCTTGCACGGAATTGGGAAAGGGCCAACTTCCACATCAAAATGACAGCAATTCCCCCATGGGATTGAGATTTTGAGCATTTAAATAGGATTTGTAGCTTTGTTATTGTGTTCTTCGTATTATTCCTTATTTTTATGTTTCAAATTGATTTCATGTGGAATGTTGTTTCTAACTTGCATATTAGACTAATTGTGTGTTTGTTCTTTGTGTTTGTGCAGGTCTAGGATTGCCATTCACATTTTGGTGCTAGAAGGAGGCTGAATCTAAAGAATCTAACATGTTTTTTTGAAAAATTTCATGGTTTTGTAAAGTTTTTGTGTCTATAGGAAAATTGCACCACTGGCCATCAACCTCTGCTACTGTCAATCCAATAACACCATATATCGACATTGACAAAATCCAAACTATGTCACTGAGTCATTCCTGCCAAATAAATTTGAATTGGAAACTCCAAAGTCCATCGCCACCAAAACAACACCACATTTGCGCTCACTGGTTTTTGTGCAAACCACTGCTATCAATCACAGTGGCGCTATATAGTGCCATTGAATTCCTTAAACTATGCAGCAATTGCATACTGCACCACAAGAGTTGGGTAAAAGGTGGTTTTCAAATTAATTTCAACATGTGCTTTTTCATTTTGATTTCTTTTGACTTCTAACTAGTTTTTCACCTCTGTTTCTGCAGTATTAACTAGTTTTTGTAAGTTGGCTTGATCAAAAATGAAGGAAGGAAACAAAGACAAATAATTCTCTATGGCATAATCATTTCATTGTATGAAATTTTTTTAAACACTTTGGGTAGAAATTATAATCCCCTTTCTAAGGACTTGTCATCTTCATGCTTTTTAGGACTCAATAATTTTTGTTTGGGCATAAAAAGAACAAAACAAAGGGATTAAAAAGAACCATAGGTAACTTACTATATTTTGTTTTGGACTAAACAATTGAAAAAACAAATCTCACACTTCAAAGTTGGTGCTTAAAAAGAATTCATATTCTTGCTTTTGAAGGATTAAAATGAAAATTTCCTTTTATGTTTTATAATCCCTTATCCAAAGTAATATCATTTAAAAAGACGTATGCACTTCTCTCATGCCTCACGGTGATCTTGAGAATCAAAAGGATTTTTGTGATATTGAGTTGTATAAGTGATTACCTCCACATTTTAATTTGGTTTCCTCAAATTGAACAAAATCTTGCTAGTGTGAGTAGAGTATATCATGAGTGTTCTCTATTTGTTTCTCAACAAAGATTGATTGAACTACAGATGTGCTTAATCACTTTTTTTAATCCTTAGAGGGTTTGCCTGGTGGGAAAAAGTAATCACCCCAAGGAATGACCCAACTGGTAACGTGCTAAAGCAAAGCGACTTCCAACCAATATATAAGTGTGGGTACTTGAGGAAAGTTCAAGTATCACAAGGATTATTTCAACAAGAAGCGTAACAATGGTCTCTTGCCGAATGGATGATCCCCCATGAAAAGAATTCCTATATTAAAACCTTTTGTTTAGAAGGCCTAAATCCTTAAATCTATTTTTTTATGCAAGGATGATTGTTCTGAAGTAGTCCCACATTTTTACGGCTCTTGGTAGAGATGATAAGTATGCCATGGGAGTTTCATGCATACTGATGCTCGACTGACTTGAGAAGTGTCTTTCGTGGAGGGGATCCAATGTGGTCAAGCATCTAATCATCTGCTAAGGATAAGCATAGCTGGATTTATCCAAGTGGAAACTCAACAAATATTGTCTCATTTTATCCTAGGATTGTGCATCACTTTGGAATCAAAATAATTTTCTTGGATATAAAACTCTTGAAAACAAACATCCACCAAATCCTCAAAATTTCAAACCCTTTCGGAGGAACAAATACCTTTGAAAAATATAAGTGCTCTTGCTTGCCCTAGGGATTTCATCCTTAGAGGCTTCTAAGTATTTGCATTTATATAGTAATTTGTTCTCACTAAAGTCAATATTAGGAAACTATTGTCTTGATTTCCTTGATTCCCACAAACGGACTTTGAGAGATGAGAAGGAGTTAGGACATTAGACATCTAGTTTGAAAAACCTAATCAAGAATTGTTTGTGATAAAAGGAAGTCATTAAAAAAAGTTAATAAAAAATTGAACCCCATACATGTGCTCTTCCAAATGATTTCTCGAAAGATCAAAATCCGAAAACCAAAGTGCAAAGCTCTTAGTAAAAAATCTCACAAGAAATGTTTGTCTATGCTTTATGAATTTAGAGAAATATTGACCTTCAACTTTTACAAACGTGCATCAAAGAATAATTCTAATTTGTATGAATTTTATTACCAACAAAATCCAGGTCTCTTTCAAAAGTTTTCATTTCTCACATAAGAAGTACAAGCATGTTCTTCAACATTGATGTCTTGTAAACAAAGGTCTTTCTAGGTTCATTTAGGATCAAACCAATCACTCTCATCCATCCCTCAAACATCAATCAAAAATCATCTCACCAATAACTCTTGGAAATCTTGAAAAAATAATTCATGCTAGACTTTTTGAAAATCCAAATCATCTTGTTTGATTAGATGTGTGTAGATGAATCCTTCTCCACATATTTAGTCAAATTATCAATCCTTGTGAACAAGTCTACCCCTTGATAACATCCAACATCTTGGGGTTTATAAGTTCATTATTTGAAATCCAAAAATAAAAATCAAACCCAAAATCATCTTGTTTGGCTAGGGGTGTATAGATGAATCCTTATTTACACACTTAGTCAAATTATCATCTTGTTTACAAGTCTAATCTAGGACAACATCTAACCTCTGAAATTTTATGAGTTCACTATCCAAACCAAATCCAATCAAGCCAAATTCAAAATCAAATCAAACCAAACCATATCAAATAAAAATCTAAGAAAAAAAAGTCCCAAAGTCTAGTATCTCCTTCAAATATTTCTCAAGAGTTCAATTATTCACATCATCCAGCTTCCATTTATCCCATCATCACACTTTGATCCTTAATCATCTTAGATTTTCTCTTTTATGCTGAAAGTTAGATCAGTCTAAAGAATTAGAGGTTTATCTCAGACATTCTTGAAAATTGATCCCCATTTTATGGTGCAAACTAAATCACAACACAAGAAGAACATGGAAACCAACAAAGAAACATCAACTTTGAGTGACTTAAGCCAAACTGCTCTTGAATTGAATCACATTCGATCAAGAAATTCCCTAACCAATATTCCTATATCATCAGAAAATCCTCGAGAGGAAGGTGAAGTGGAAGACATCACCAATAATGACTTAGGGATGACATAAGATGAAATCCTTGAAATGGTTCAAAATCCCAAACTCACAGAATTGTCAATACCATGATGAGGCTCAATCCCTCTCAATACATGCTTGAATTGGAAAAAGAATGGGCTAAACTCCATTCCAATTATGATGTAAGAACTATTATAGGGAAGCCTCTTGGTATCATGCCCCCAATCTCACCCACACCTCCATTTCAAAGAATCACTCAAAGCATCCCACAAATCACATCATTCATTGCTCCAACTCAACCAATTGTCAACAAGGGAATCCTATTGATTCATGCACTTCAAATACATCCCCTTGTGAACAACCAATATTTGGATACAAATACCATACTAGGTCAATCCGTCTCATTGAATCCATTATGCCCATACATTTCGCTCACATTTCATGATCCCCCCAATTCGGCCTCTTTTCATAGCAACACCAACATATCCTCTCAACACACAAACCTCTCTCCCCATGACCTCATAAGGAGAAGGTGGATTATCTGGACTATGGTGAATCTTTGATCCCTCTTCATCATCATTTTTCCAAGGGAATACAACACCCATTTTTCCACCACTTACATCGTTGCCATTAAAATCCACACCACCCCTTGGGTTGGGCCTTCCCCCTTTACCAACCACTAATAAACAAAATTTAAACAACCCTCCAATGAGAAATCAGAACATCATACTGAATCCTCCCATCTTGCCATCGATATCACAACAACAGGTGAAAACCATTCAAGCAACCTCAGCAATGAACACATCATCTACCATCCCCCAAGTGTATCAAAAAATGGTCTCTTAAGGGCCAAGCATATCAATCGCACCATCCATTACAAAAACCCCAATAATTAATACAATGATACCTCTCATCACAACAACAAACATTGTTCCTAATCCACCACCTCCACCACTGAAACCCAACTTGACAAAATCATTTAGCATCACATTGCAAGAAGCTCAAAAATCTGCCTATCAAAAGGCATTTCAAAAAATTCAAAATTAACAAGTTGTACAACTAGCTACCCAACAAATGCAAGCACAATTAGCAGCACAACAAGCACAATAGGCTGCCCAAGCTCAAGCTTTACTACAACAACAACAAGCTGCCCATGTTGCCCAAGCTACACAAGCAACTCAAGTTGCACAAGCTGCATAGGCTGCCCAGGATGCACAAAGAGCCCAATAAGCACACGCTCAAGCTCAAGCCCAATATCAAGGTCAGCAAGCACAAGAACAAGCTCAATAGTAGGCACAATTGCAAGAAGCTCAACAACAAGAATATCAACAAGCCCTACAATAGTATCAAGTGCAATAGGATGTAGCCCAATTACTAGCTCAACAACAAGATTTTTTTGCATAGCAGCAACAAGACCAACAACAACCATTGTTGGCACAACAACAACATGACCAACAAAAAGTGTTGTTGGCACAACAACAAATGTAGGCATATCAACAATCCTTAATCGCACAACAGATCTTGTAAAAAACTCCCACCAACATACCTAATGCTCCACCCATCACCCAAACACCTTAACCAATTTAGAACACATTCACTCCACCTCCTAATCCACAAGACGATGCACAACATAAATCAAATCTCTCTTGCAAAAAGTGTTTGATCTCCAATTAGGGAAAACAACAAAGACACCAATCAATTTGTGCCCTTATCCTTTCGACAGGAGCTTGGCAATGGTACCATTTCCAAAGGGATTTGAAATCCCTAAATTTGACAAATATCATGGGATTGGAAACCCTAAAGATCACATTAGGGAATTCTAAGTACATTGCATGGAGGTCGCATATGACAATACATATTTGATGCACCTATTTCCTTGAAGTTTGGTTGGCCCTTCCATGGAGTGGTTCTCTCACTGACCTACTAGAATCAAAAGGTTCCAAGAGATCGTAGATGCATTCATAAAGAACTACACATTCAACATTGACATGGATGTTAGCCTAGAGGAACTATTTGTGCTCAAATAAGGTAAGGGGGAATCATTCACTTCATTCCTACAATGATGGAAATCCAAGGCCAATGGGAGCAAGTGGGACATGCCAGAGAGCAACAAATTTGCACCATCATTTACAATCTTGAGAAAACCTTTAAATTTCATCTAAAAATGCAGTGCATCACCACTTACGACCAATTGATCCCCAAGGTTCTCAACATCGAACAAGCCCTTATTGCACAAGGGGGGACACCCACATATCCAGAACATTAAGAAAACTGCCCTTCAACCAGCTATAACGAAAAATCTCACACATGGGAAAAAATAGGAACATCACTAATGATGGTGTGGTTGATTCCAAGGTCATAATTAGTGCTCTAAAATAGAACATCCAAATGTATCAGCAACCACAAAACAAAAATTGCAACAACACGTAAACCAATGTAGTATCACAACAACCACCCAATAATCAAATCAATAATTTGAATAATCAAGGGGGGCAACCTCCGTGAAAAAATATCCCCCCAAGAGAAATTGTATGGCCTTGGGGAATCCATCGAATCCGTCATGAAGAAACTGGTAAATGAGAATCTCATTAAAATCCCCACTTATGAGAATTATCAAGAGCCCCAAGTGAAACCACCATGGTACAATGAAAACTACCTTTGTGATTTTCATAAAATCAAGGGGCACACAACAAATAATTGCATGAAGCTAAAAAATCTAATCCAAGACCTTATCGATGACAAGATCATAAATGTGGAACAATCAGCTAGAAATAAAGACCTTAAGATATACACGAATCTGATGTCAGATCATAATGAAGGAAAACAAAATTATGCCAATGTGAATAATGTGTACGACCATGTTTTCATATCCCTAGATGAATGGGTCACTATTGTTAACATCAAAGGAGCCAAAGCTGATTGTGGAGTCACCAAACGTGGTCAAAAAGTCACCATTGTTGGGTCATTACAGCCACCTAGGCCATCCACCTCAAATCTAAAATCTGCTCTTAATGGCTACAATGTCTTGGACCAACTAAAAAGAACTCTCGCTCAGATCTCCATTATGGAGTTACTTAAGATCTCATCCACCCATAGAGAAATCCTTGAGGAATTATTGGCTTCATCTACCATCTCTACCAATATTGATACTAAACAATTCCAAGCTATGGTCAAAAAAATTACCACCCTAAATATCCTCACATTTTTTTATCAAGACTTCCCCACCCAACCATATCAGAATCACACACTCCACCTTGAAGTCCTAGTTCATAAAACCAAATTCAAAAGGGTTCTGGCAGATGGAGGTGCAGGTCTAAACATTTGTTCTCTCAAGCTCATAAAGAATCTAGGATTCTCTAAGAACTCCATTGAAAATGGAAAGGGCATCATGATCAGAGCTTATGATGACCAAGAAAGAGTGTCTTAGGGCACTATCCAACTCCCTATTCAAGTAGGGCCAGCCATTATGGAAACCATCTGCGAGGTTCTGGACCTTGATTTACCATATAATATCCTCTCGGGGAGTCCATGGATCCATAAGATGCAAGAATTTGCATCGACATTCCATCTATGCATCAAGTTCTCATATGAAAATCAAGAGGTCATGATCTATGGTGATCCCGAGACCTTTGTTTACTGCAAAAACTTGGAAGCAAAGTACTATAAAATCCCCCAAGTCCCAAAGAATGATGAAGGCCCTTCAACTCCATATGTAGACCCAACTACCATTGCCTCCACTTTTGGGAAAAAGATGTCCGCCTTTCCTGATGTATCTAAAATCAAGGTTATTATCCAAGACAATGGGTGTGGGGAATACAAAATTAAGAAAAGTTCCTTTCTACTAGGAGAGTTATCTCAATCTCCTAGGTCACATAGAAAACCCCAACCAACTGAAACCTCATCCCAAATTTCCAGGGAAGATCCTTTAAGATTCAGATGTTGGGGGGATCTAAGTAGGGAAATAGTAGATGAAAGAGACATATCAAGATTTCTATACCAAGATGAAAGGCCCATGCCTAATATTCACATGGATGAAAGTAGAAAATAATTACAAATGATTCTTAGTATGTGCTATAATAGAAACAAGAAGCTTGGAAAAAATTACAATGGTCTTCTAGTGCCTCTCATTCCTAACATGCATATGAGAAATGTTGGCCTTGAATGTACCCCTCCAAAGGTGACCATACTTGGTAGAGGTGCCTTGATTAGAAAGGTCAAAGCTCCCCCTTAGCTATTGGCAGTCGCCCTTCAGTTACCTGTATCCACAGGTCAAGTCCTAGACAAATTTACCTTTGAAATAATTGATGTGTGTAGTAGTGATGAGGATCCCATAATTGACTTGCCTATTATTTTTGAAGATTCCTCTCTATTCATGATCAACATCCTATCTTTTGAGTCAGACAATCAAACCCAAGCAATAAACCTAGTCTATCCCGAACTCATCGATTACAACCAATGAGGACCACCAATTCTAGACACATTCAAAAATGATGAGGTGCTCTCAAAATTCATGGGATTGCTGGATACGGTACCACATGGAGATCACAAAGTTGGGTTTGACATCATACTAGATACACAAGCCTATTACAAGGAAATGATTGAATCCTTCAGTTACAAAAGTGAAAAATTGGGAATAATCTCTAGGTCTTTGAGTGAAAACCACACTGTGGCATTCTCTAACTCAAAAATAGTAAAAATAAAGGATGCATCCAATAGTGAAAACCTCTCTAAGGTGCAAGAGGATGAAGGATTCAATCTTCCTCTCAGTGCCATTCATTAGAAGAAGTCAATGGTTCTGGCAAAATAGTGCAACCCAGTTAATTTGGGAATAGAAGAATCACCACACTTAACATTCTATGCCAATTCACTTCTCACAGAAGAACACAAACTCCTAGCTATGTTCCTAAAAGAAAGAAATAAAAACTTTGCATGGACCTATTTTGACATGCTTGGGCTTGATCTAGAGGTTATGGTTCATCACTTAGTTGTATATCCCAAAGCAAAGCCAATGAGACAAAAGCTAAGGAAAATTCATCCCCAAATAGAATTGTTGGTCAAAATGGAATTATAGAACCTCCTAGATGCAGGATTCATATGGCCGATTGATTATCCAAAATGGGTTTCAAACCTTGTACCTGTTTCAAATCCCACTAGGGGAATCCACATCTGCATGGATTTAAGAGATTTGAACAAAGCATGTCCCAAAGATGATTTTCTACTTCTAGACATTGATATGATAGTGGATATGATGACAAGACATGAGATGCTATCACTAAGGGATCAATTCTCAGGATACAATCAGATCATGATAGCTAAAGAAGACCAATACAAAACAATGTCCAATTGCCCATGGGGGACATATTGTTGGAACATGATGCCATTTGGGTTGAAGAATGTTGGAGCTACCTATCAAAGGGCCATGGCACTAATCTCCCATGACATGATTCAAAAAATTGTGGAAGATTATGTGGATGATATACGGGTCAAGTCAAGAAAAAGATAAGATCATATATCAACTATAAGCTCCATTTTTGAAAAACTAGAAAAGTACAAGGTCTGAATTAATCCAAACAAGTGTCTTTGGGGTACAATTAGGCAAGCTCTTGGGGTACATCATATCCATGAGAGGAATCGAGGTAGATCCTGCCAAAGTCAAAGCAATCCTCAAAATGGAGGCACCAAAGACATTGAAATAGATAAGAGGCCTACAAGGGAGACTCCAGTCCATCCATTGATTCATAGTGCAACTAGTAGACAAGGAAATCCCATATTCTCATCTACTCCACAAGGGGGTAGCATACAAATGGGATGAGAAATGTGACCGGGCATTCAACAAGATCAAGGATTAATTGATCACATCACCAACCCTTATGCCACCAATTCCAAGCAAACCCTTGATCTTATATATATCAACAACAATAGTGGCCCTTACCCCTCTCTTAGCACAACATGATGAAAATGGGAAGGAGAGGGTTATTTACCAAATCAACAAGACCATGGTGGGACACGAGCTAAACTACACACCCATTGAGAAATCCAGCTTGGTAGTCATGTTCGCAGCACAAAAATTTAAAAATCACATGCTAGCACATCAGATCAAGCTCATTGCAAAATAGAATCACTCAAGTATCTTCTTTCCAAAGCAAATCTCACAGGATGAACAACGAAGTGGGTTATGATCTTGATAAAGCATGGCATTGAGTATGTAGAAGGAAAGTATATTAAAGAACAAGCAATCACAGATCAACTGGAAAAAGCACCAATATATGAAAAAAATCCACTTCTTTAAGAGTTCCTCGAAGAATCAATCTTTAACCTTAATGTAGTAGATCACTAGAAAATGTACTTTGATGGGTTCTACACACAACATGGGTTAGGAGCGAGAATATTCTTCACTAGTCCATAAGGGGATTGCATACCTAAATCATACAAGTTGTCATTCCCATGCATAAACAACATTGCAAAATACAAGGCTCTTGTCATAGGGCTAAGAATTATAGTGTAGTGGAAGATCATGGAACTTAAGGTCTATGAAGACTCACAACTCATAATAAACCAGGAAAATAATGAATATCAAAAAATGATGACAAGTTGACTCCATACAAGAATTTGGTGGAAAGCCATAAGGAGTCCTTCATTGATATCACATTTGAACAGCTACCAAGAGAAAATAATAGAGTAGCGGATGTAATGGCTATGATCAAATCACTCCTAGAGATCCTGCACAACATCCCAAAGAAATAATTACTCATAGAGTAGCTTCTTGTACTAGCATTCAAGGTACTAGAGTTTGAATTTGTGTGTGAAATCGTTGGTCTTGGTGATCCCTCATACCATGATATATACACTTACCTGAGAATAGGAGTCCTCCCTACCAACATAGCCCTGAACCTCAAAAGAGCCTTTGTCAAAAGCTCATCTCATTTTTTCATCCTCAGAGATACCTTATACCGTACAAGCATTGAAGGGACCCTTTTATGTTGCCTAAACACTAAGGAATCCTTAGCTGCTTTAACTGAAGTACATAACGACACTTGTAGTTCACATTCAAGTGGTATGAATTTGGCCAAGAAACTACTAAGGACGGGGTACTATTGGCCTACAATATAAAGAGAATCACATGATTATTTCAAAAGGTGTTTGCAGTGTCAGCAACATGGGGAACTCATCCATGCACCAACTCAAGAGCTCAACCCAATTATCACACCTTGGCCCTTTTCATAATGGGGGCTCGATCTCATTGGTATAATCACCCTCACCTCATCCAGTGGGCATAAGTTTATCATCACTTCCATAGAGTACTTTATGAAGTGGGTGGAGGCCATTCCCATGACCTACATCATATGAAAGTAGATATCCAAGTTCATCCTAGATTACCTTATTTGCTGATACGATGTCCCTCAAGCCATTATCTTAGATAATGGGACACCTTTCAAAAATCAGGATGCTTGCAACCTATGCCAAAATTTCAATATCCAACATTGCTTTTCCACTCCATATTATCCCCAAGGAAATGGCCAAGAAGAAGCTACCAATAATACCATCCTAAAAATCATCAAGAAAATAGTCAATGATGTTGGTTGTGACTGGAATTTACAACTGAATCCAACCTTATGGGCCTACTGCACAAGCATCTGCACACCAACAGGTGCCACCCCCTTCTCCCTGGTCTATAGATCTGAAGCCATACTCCCTAGTGAGATAGAGCTCCCATCCGTAAGAATATCATTGCAAAATATCATCACAAATGAAGAATATCAGGTGTCACAATTGAATGAGTTGGAACTACTGGATGAGCAACGTATGGATGTCTTAAACCATTTGAAAGTCTATAAGAATTGTCTCAAGAAAAGCTACAACAAGAAGATCAGGAGGCAGACCTTCCAAGTCGGCGATCTAGTATTGAAGGAGAATATGAAGAATGTCCAAATTTGGACAACAAGGGCAAGTTTGAACCAAATTAGCTGGGACCATTCATCATCACAACAAGCTACAAGTCAGGGGCATATCAATTGTCAACACCCATAGGTGAACCTCTGTAGGAGCCCATGAATAGCTCCCATCTCAAAAAGTTTTATGCCTGGTCTCTTAAGGGTAAAACCAAAAATACAAAAAGTATAAAAATATAAAAATCCAAAAAAAATAATCATTATAAAATAGTAAAGATAAAAATCATCCTCTAGTGAAAACCACTTTGGTGGTGCTTTCGACAAGTACTTTAGTGAAAAATTGGCAAACAGGTGCCCTGTGTAAATAAAGCACTCTCCATCCACCAGGATCTTTGTGAGTTATTCTACATGCTGGCCATCATCCATCACATTCCATATACCCATCATCACTCATCCACGTTTGTATCATAGCTTGATCCTATGTTCGTATCATGTTCCACCTTAGTACTACTTTGCACATTCCTAAGGTCAATTTGTCCTGCCTATATCAAAGTAGTCTATCGTATCATGTTGCAAGGATGTTCTTTTACTTGCATCATACTAGATTCATGTATATCTTTGAAGTATTCCTTAAAAATTAAAAAAATTAAAAAACAATCTTAAAATCCAAAACAAATCCAAAAAAAATCGAAAACAATCTTAAAATCATTTAAAAATCCAAAACATGTCAAAAATCCAAAAAAAATCAAAAATAGAGTCATCATGTCAAACTACGTCATCTTTGAGCTTGAATGTAGGCAGGGTTGATCTTTGATCAACCCCCAAGACACCCTAGGTCAGTCCTTTAGGAGGCCGTCACAATAAATTGGCAATCCATTTGTTCATATCTTAGCAATAAATCAAGTTTGTGTCAGTCAAACTACATGGTCTTTGCATGTATAACATAGGCAAGTCTAATTTGTTGATCAACTCCCGAGACCCCTAGGATAGGTCTTTAGGTTAGGTTCTTGGTCAAAATCTCAGAAAATACCAAAAAAATAAGAAAATTTGAAAATCAAAACATTTAAAACTCAAAACATTCAAAAAACATCCAAATATTTGAAAAAATCCATCCATCTCATCTCGCTTTCACCCAAAATAAGCATCACTCATAATAAATCATCATCAACCTCAACTTTTGGTGAAACAGTCAAAAACAAGTCTAGCAGGTTCAAAAGTGAAAACTCAATTGTCAAAGTCTCAAGTCTAGGTCAATAGGTAAGAAAGTTAGTCAAATCGGAGTATCAATAGCCCATCATCCGATTAGTCTCACCATCATCTGATAACATCATGTCCTAGGATGAATCCTTCCTACAATGGACATCAACATCAGGCATCACCATAGTTTAGTCTTGGCTAGTAGTATGAAGAACATTAGCTTGTTTGTTTACTTGATCTTTTCTATTTAATTTATCTTATTGCGCCCATTCCAACGACCTCTCAATGATGTCTATCAAAATAATTTAGAGGGATAGGAATGGGGCATTGATCATTATATCATTTCTTATGTGCTTGTTGGATTCTCTTGTAATATAACCTTAGTGAATACTTGCTTTATTAGGTATGTATGGAGGGCGTTTTAGACAGCTTGTTGACTATTACATTAGGAGGTTATGCCTTTTTGTGTCTTGGTCTAAGATGTTTGAAACTTCTGAAGTACATCCTAGTAAGGTTTATTTATGTTAGGTATGAACAAGAATACTCCTATGTGTTTATCGAGTCAAAGTCCATCTCACTAGATACAATGCCATCCTGGTTCTATGTACCTTGATGCATCGTACCTATGTGTATTATCAAACATAAGGTAAATGTCCATTTTAAAATCCCAATTCTTGATAAGCAATACATCATCATCATTCATCATCTTCTTTGATAAAGTCTCGTAGATCATGACCTTGTTGGATCCTCTTGTCATCATTCTTTTCTTCTTATTCTTCTACCTTTACTAACATTTCTATCCAAAATTTGCATGTGATATCTCACGAGGCTACCCATGGTCAATGACTGTCTATACATCATCAAAATTGTCTACATCAAATATTTGATCTTTCTAAAGAATTATCTTTCATCCTATGACCAGTAGAACCACTCCTCTCACTTTTTATTGTGATCTCGATTGGAAAATTAACATTTTCGCTCGATCTCTCAAGGGGGTAGTATACTAGCATAATTATTCTACTAGGGTAGGAGGGGGGCATCCAAAAAAAACAAAAAAGGAATTTTGATCTTGGTAGTTTATTCTTTGAACCGATGCAATGGGTAGATTGCTTCAAAGAGGGGAAAAATGTAGACATGGAAAATATACAGATTGATCTTATACACTTGATCCTAATTTCACTAAAATTAGTTCGTCCGTAATCATCTCCTTTGCTAGTCATTTAATTAAATTCATCATATTCCCTCAATTAAATAAACCAAATTTATCTGATTAAGTCATCATCTTCTATTAATTAAATAAATTATTTTGTTTAGTTAATCCTATAGTCCCTCTTTTAATTAAATAGTCCATTTTATTTAATTAATCTCTAAAGTCATCTCATTTGAATTAAATAAATTTATCTTTATTTTATTTAAAATAGACACCATTCTCTTTAATTAAATAAATTAAACTTTATTTAATTAGGTCTAAATCCATATTTCTCTCAACTTTGATTTGAATTAATATAAAAATCTAAATCTAGTTGTCACATCAACTAATTTCTTCTTAAATTAATCAAATCCTGATTAATCTTAATCTTAAACACTCAAATCCTCTATCTTTTGCAACATGCACAAGTAAATTAATTTAATTGATTTATAAATTCTTCTATTTTATCTCAACATGGCATCAAAGAGGGAATATTCGTCAAATTCAAAAATCCCTCCAAAAGGATGTGTACATCCAACATGGCATCATAGGCCTCTTACATGTCCTTTACCTTGAGCCAAGTGGCATTAACTCCATTTCTTTCTCCCTCCAACTTTTCATTTCATCAATTTCAAATTCCACTTAACCACATTTATTTGCACATTCATCATAATGTGCTCATTCCTCAACCACTCACATATTGACAAGTGACATTTTCCTATTGGTTGGTCCTTTATCCCAGATTCATCCCTTTTGCCTCTTTCTTGATCACTCTCTTCTATAAATATAAGGCTCTTATTTGAATTTTGGATCCACAACTCCATGCAACATTATTATCTTTGAGTTTTGAGCAATTTCTATCCATTTTCATATTGTCATATCTAGGTTATGAAGAAATTTCATCAAGGAGCATCAAATCTTCACCATTAATCATCAATCTTGCACGGAATTGGGAAAGGGCCATTTTCCACATCAAAATGACAGCAATTCCCCCATGGGATTGAGATTGTGAGCATTTAAATAGGATTTGTAGCTTTGTTATTGTGTTCTTCGTATTATTCCTTATTTTTATGTTTCAAATGGATTTCATGGGGAATGTTGTTTCTAACTTGCATATTGGACTAATTGTGTGTTTGTTCTTTGTTTTTGTGTAGGTCTAGGATCACGATTCACAAACATAAGTGACTTGTTCTTTTTATTTACACTAATAGGAATTATTCAGGATATTAGTCATTTAAGATAGCAATGGTGCAAGAAAAAAGAAATAACTTGTTCATTTTTAAGCCCCAAACTCGAGTGTTTCTAAGAAATCAGTCTTGGTTCTAACTTGGTCAAGAAAACTAAATCGATCATGTGTCAACAAAATGGAAATAGTTTTGCTTTCTTTTTTATGCACCAAAATTAAAGTTCATAATTATGAAAACATGAAATGTGTTCATTTTTAGAGCACCAAAATTGAACTATTTTTTGTTTTTGTTATGAGATCCAAAATAAGAGTTCCTAATGTAAGAAAGCTTAAAATTGGTTCAATTTTAATAACACCAAAATAAAGTGTGTGTTTGCCTTGTTCTTTTTAGAGCACCAAATTTAAACATTCCTAATTTAAGAAAGCTAAAAAATGGTTCAATTTTAACAACAGAAAAATCAAATGTGTGTTTGTGTTGTTCTTTTTAGAGCACCAAAATCAAATTTTCCTAAGTTAATTTTTTTTTTTGTGGATCTAAAAATCTTTGACCAAACGTCTTCCCTACAAACAATGAGTTAAAGTCATTTAAATCCTACATTCAAATCCATTAGCACCTGTTACATATTCAAAAATAAGGAAACATTAGTAAAGAAATTCATTACAATAGTGTATGATTTGTGCACTTGTCTATCAAAGCAAATGCTCAATTTTTAGAGAGAATTCTTAGAAAAAAATACAAAAGCGCCCCTGTTAGAATTAGATGCTGAAATCTTAGAGCAGATGCTACCCCTATCAGAATCAAATGCAAGGGTTTTGAAGCAGATGTGTAGATCTTGTTGCAAGTGTGTGGTTTTTGTGTTAGATGCTCAGTTCTTAGAGCAAGTGTGTGGTTTTTTTGAAAGTCAAGTGTGAAATTCTTCTAGGAATCGCATGAAAAATTCTTCAAGTACGCTTCTAGGAACTGCAACTTCAAAAATAGCTCATACGAACATTAGTGTAGGGGACAAGGGTCCCATCGGGCATGGCAAAATGTGTGAGGGGAGAAACCATTAGATGCAAACAAGATCAAACATGCTTGAAATGAGAATCTAAGCTAAGATCAAACACCTTAATCTAAGATCTAATCCTACACATATGAAATGAAACTAAGCTATTTGAACATACATTAAGACATGTATGATTATTGAATTGCTTGTTAAAAAAAGCACAGTGTTACCATCTCATATTGGAGTGTATTTTCTTTATGTTGTGTTGTTTTTATCACCATGAAGCCTCCATAGATCGTGTGCAAAATCTTGATGAATGATTTTTGTGTTGGTTGTTCAAAGGAAAGTTGAAGCTCTAACAATGGTGGTTGTGAATGTCAAAAGTACTTCATTGTGCAAATTATGTTGATTCTCTAATCCTTTTTTCTGTGAGGAAAGAGCTTTGTTATATAGAAATTGAGATTCAAAATGCACGATCAAGATCCGGTTGAAGAATATCTAGATCAACAGTCGAAATGTGTTGAGATGATTTAGACATCACACATATTGTGCAAAATTGATTGCACAATTTGTGTGATTGAGGAATAAATTGGCTAGTCAAGGATTAGATTAATCTATTAGGATTTTAGATTGATTAGCCATGATTTAGATGGATTAGTTAGGAATTTGATGGCTTAATTAGAAAATTAGATTGATTATTTAAAAAATTATATTGATTAGTTAACAAATTAGATTGATTAGTTAACAAATTAGATTGTTGAGTTAGCAATCATATTTTCTAAATCAGAAAGTGGGCGAGGAATATGAATTAATTAATTCCTTTTTTGAGTTGAACATGCAAATCAAGTTTGAATTTTGCAAACAAAGTTGCATTAGTTTGATTTGATTTTTGATAATTGATTTGAATAGTTTGATTTAATTATTAAAATTTTGGAGGGAAAGTGTTGTAATTAAATTATTATGATTTTATAATTTAATCAATTTAGGGGAATAAAGTGTTTTAGTGGAATAATTAAATAATCAGTGTTATTTAATAAATCAGGATGAAATAAAGTGAGATTAGGACTTCATTAAATAAATGTAATTTATTTAATTGGTCGAAATGATGAAAACATGAATTAATCAAATAATGTTGTTTTATTTAATTAATAGTAGAATAGGGTTTTTAGGACTTTATCAAATAAATTAAATTTATTTAATGTGTCATAAATGATGAAAAAGTGAATTAATCAAATAATATTGTATTATTTGATTAATAGAATTAGGGTTTTTGGATGTTGTTTTATGTGATGTGTGATGTGTGATGTTTCAAGATCTTGCATGATGATTTCGAGATGTTTCAAGATGATTCTAAGATGTTACGATATGACTATGAGATGTTGTGAGATGATTCCAATATGTTGCAGGAAGATTCCAAGATGTTCTAAAACATTCTGAGATGATTCCAAGATGTTCTGAGATGTTTCGAGACATTTCGAGAATATTTTGAGATGTTTCAAGATATTTTAAGACAATTATGAGATGTTCTAGGATGATTTTGAGATGTTTTAAGATATTCTGAGATGTTTCGATATGTTTCAAGGCAATTTCGAGATATTCTGAGACATTACGGGATGTTGTGGGATGATGTTCAATGTTGTTTGATGTTGTTCGATGTTGTTTGATGTTATTCGCGGTGTGTGATAAGTGTTAGGTCAATTTTAAATATCTACAATAATATTTTCCATAAATTTAATATTATTTAAATAATATAGATGTCAGGAATGGGATAAATTGATAAAAAATAAATGATTAATTTTTAGAGAAAACTAATAAAAATTGACAAAGTGTCAATTTTGGGTGTCTACAATTTTTCCCTCTTTGAAATGGTATTAAAATTATGTCATTTTGAGGAAAAGTAAAATATAGGTCATAAAATAATTTAGGGAAAACAAGATCAACCAATGTAGAAGAAATAGGGAAAATATGGTAGAAGGGAGAAACCCCCTCAAGAGGGTAGGTAGGTGAAGGGTAAATGCACAAACTTGGGTCCACTTCTCATGGATGTTTTGGACTTAGGAAACAATGCCTAATCAGGAAAAGCTAAATAGTATCTTACTTTTTATCAAATGGGATCCCATTTTGCTTTGAGACCCTAAGCCAAAAGCAAGATCTTGTATTCTAGAAATAGGATCTCGTATTCTAGAAATGAGATCACATTTCCTAAAGGGTTAATTTTAAAGAAAACTAAATGGGATCCCATTTATTAAATTTTGACTTTTGGTTTACTTTAAACTATGGGTTTTGATTTAGAAAAAAGGCTTGAGAAGCTAACCCTTAGCTTTGGACTTTCTTTGACCCGCAACTTGTAGGTCATGTTAGTGTCACTAGGAAAGAGTGACTTTAGACATATGTTTGAAGACATTTTTTACAAAAAAAATTAACAAAATTAAAACCCATTATAGATGAGACTTGTAGATTTAAAAGATGATTTTTTTTTACAATATGATTACTTTTTCTATTATTCAAATACTTTTTGATGAATCTAGTCCATAAAAGTGCAAAAAATAGGTTTTCATATTTTTTTTAATAAGTTTTTACCATTTACATTTTTTGAAATATTTTTATATGTGAATAGTATTCAAACAATTATTTTCAATTTGAAAAATATATGATAATTTTAGGTTTAGGTATGCTTGATGTACATGAGGGGTTTTCAAAAAAACAATTGCGACCAATAAAAGAATATTTATAAAAAAAATACAAAAATAAATCTTGAATGATGTTTAGTTTCTTAAAGATCTTCTCCCAAAAGGATTCAGAAAAATACTTCTATTTAGGTCAAAATATGGTTGACGTACACATGCATGGTATGGTCATGAAAAGTGACTTTTAAATAGTGGTTTTTAGACATGCCTATTGAAAATCAATTTGTATCATTTGGGAATTAATATAAATTACATATTTGGAAACTAGACTTTGAGTAGGGAGGTGTAAATTGGAGGAAAGATAGTTAAGGGGGGTGAATAAATAGGGTTGGGTGAAAAATAGTCATTTTTCCCTAGCCAATAGTGAACTTAAGAGGAAAGAAGAAGAGTAGTGGAGGAAAGATTGAGAAAATGCTAGTTGACAAGCATCATATTCATGCAAAGTGAGTGAGGCACTATATGCATTAGATAGAGTGATGGCCAATGATAAGAACTCTTAACCTTGGATTTTAATGCATTTTTAGGGTCACTAATGAGGGTAGAATAAGATGAATTATTTAATGACCAAAAAAATAAAATAAAAAACTGACAAATGTTAAGGGTTGGGGTAGCTTTGTTAGGTGTTGTAGAAATTGTAGAGTTAATCTATGGTGTTAATATGTGGTGACTGATCATGGTATACTGTACCCCGAGAAAAAAAAAATCACCTTTTTTCGCTTCGTCACCAAAAAGAAAAAAAGTCGACATTGTAAACCCTAATTTCTAGAATCTTCTAAAAGTTTTTTATAAGCGGTTGGGATGAGGGGTTGTAGCATTGCATTATTCACAATATTGTAATATGTTTTTCAATGGATAATAAAATCATTGGATGGTTGTGGTTTGGTGGATGTAGCCCATATTGGGTGAACCACGTTAAATTCTCTGTGTTGTCTTGTTTCTGCTATAATTTTTTGTGTGTTTTATTTCTCTATTTTATTGTTAAAATATGCATTTAACTTGTTAGATATCTACCTTCTAACCCTAAAAAGTGGTATTATAGTGGGTTGTTTTCAATTATCATCTATAGGACAGTCTCATGATTGAGTGGGAGTCTCACGGTTAAGTGGGAGCAATGGAAGACATAGGTTAGTTAAAGGTTGAGAAGTTCAATGGGAAAAACTATTAGTTATGGAAGATTCAAATGGAGGACTACCTCTATGAGAATGATTTATGGCAGCCATTGGAAGGGAAAACCAAGAAACCCTTAGCAATGTCTGGTGAGGACTGGGATATTTTGGATAGAAAGGAACTTGACAATATTTGTTTATGCCTCGCACAATTGGTGGCATTCAATATTACAAAAGCAAAGAAAACCAAAGAGTTGATGGAAACCTAGCAAAGTTATATGAAAAGACTTCCAATTCGAATAAGGTATTTCTTATGAAGCATTTATTTAATATGAAAATGGTAGAAGGTGGGTTAGTTATTGATCATTTAAATGAGTTTAATACAGTTACTAGTCAATTACCCTCTATAAATGTAAACTTTGATGAAGAAGTTAGGGCTCTTTTGGTTTTGTGTTCTTTGCCTGAAAGCTGGAATAGCTTGGTAATGGTTGTTAGCGATTCTATTTCTAGTTCAAATACATTGAAATTTGATGATGTTGTTGGTGTTATTTTGAGCGAGGAACTTTGTAGGAAAATCTCAAGTGGAACATCCACATTAGGAAGTGTTTTGAATACAGAAAGCAGGGGTAGAACAAAGGAGAGAGGAAACAATTCTTGAAGTCATGGAAAGTCACGAGGAAAATCAAAAGACAAAAGGTCCCAATCTCTAGAGACAAGATGGATTTCTGGTACTATGGTAAGCTATGTCATTTAAAGAAAGATTGTTGGTCTCAGAAAAATAAGGAAGGAGACAAAAAGGAAGGAAATAAAGAGGAAAATGTGGTAAGTAATAAATTTGATGAGGATTCTTTGATTCTTTCCCTCGACAATATTGATGATTCTTGGGTGTTAGATTCAGATTGGTTGTTATAAGCAGTTGGGATGAGGGGTTGTAGCATTGCATCATTCACGATATTGTAATATTTTGCACTGGATAATAAAATCATTGGATGGCTACGGTTTGGTGGATGTAGCCCATATTGGGTGAACCATGTTAAATTCTTTGTGTTGTCTTGTTTCTACTATAATTTTCTATGTGTTTTATTTCTCTATTTTATTATTCAAATCTGCATTTAACTTGTTAGATATTTTCCTTCTAACCATAACATATGGCTCCACAGAAATTTGGTGGTTGCATGAAAACATAATAATTAAAGAATCATATTAGTTGCCTAAAATGGTGGTTGGGTTAAGCTGTGGTAGTTTCGTTCAAGAACATAGTGATCACACAAAGTATAGATAAGGTAAATTGGTGGATATGTGAAGAACCCGATAGATTTGTTGGGTAACTTGGTGGTTGCACCTGGTAGAAAGAAAGGGTAAAGGGGGCATGTTTATGCATGTAAAGAAATAGGATAATAGATTGATGAAGACTAAAGGGTATTGTGAAATAATATGTGAGAGTGATTAAGGCTATTGGGTACATGAGAGAGGAGATATAGGGTCTTGAATTTGATGGATTACCTCATGGATGTAGAGTAGGTAAACTTACAAGTTAATAGACTTAAGTATGTGGTGAATATAGGCACAATGAGTGATTTTCACAATCCTAGTAGAGAGATGCTGATCAAAGACTAGAATGTTCCATCTCTTGATTAGGGAGTTGATAGTGAAATTAGAGGGAATGTGTAGGATAATGTGGGTGTCAATTCAAACTTGACCAGTGTACACTTCAAGGACAAATGTGGACATGATATTGATGTCGATGTTTAGGAGGGAAAAATCACAAAGGAGAGGCATAGTCGTAGACTTAGTTAGATGCAAGAGGATGGAACTACACTTCCCCTTGGTGATGGTAAATATTTTAACTCAAATTATGATGCCTAACAAGAGTGGATGGTCCTTTTCTATTCAATTGATAATTTTAATCAAAGAGATGTTGGAGAATGGGTAGAGGCTTGTATGGGTTACATGCATGCTAATAAAATTATAGATATTTTCACCTATTTACATATAGGGATAGATAAATTTTAGGAAATGTGACTCTTCTAAAGGCATGTTCATGGGAGCACATTATAGTGCTCCAACTTATTTTTGATAATTTGATGGTGGATTTTGGAAAGCCTAATGCGTTTACTTGGGAGATGATGGTTTGATATAGGAATATGGGAGACATTCAATACTTTTAGTGGGTTATTGATGCTATAATAGGGGGATGTTATGTGGAAGCCTTGGAGGGAAGGGGGGAGATGGATGGATGATGCTAGGTATCTATTATATGTAATGATAGAGTGCTACCTTATTGGGAGGAATACACATATTATTCAAAGATACTAGCTAGATTAGGTACAATACCCATTTAGTCTATGACAAGATGTACTATTAGGATCATATGATTTTGGATGAGTGACTGTGAAGGTGGGGAAATTGGGATCCCTAATTGATAGAGTGATAACTAAGTGAAACT
Organism: Sequoiadendron giganteum; assembly: GCA_007115665.2. Lineage (NCBI taxonomy): Eukaryota > Viridiplantae > Streptophyta > Pinopsida > Cupressales > Cupressaceae > Sequoiadendron > Sequoiadendron giganteum. The sequence goes on from CM021110.1 coordinate 346,549,714, forward strand.
ATATGGAGATGTATAATATAGAACAAAATGATAGGGTATATGTGGTGGATGGATGGGGGATGCTTGTGTTTAATTGGTGGTAGAGGGAGCGTGCTTAATTTAGGTTGGAACTACCATGTTGAGACTCATTATATGAGTGCATTTTAGTAGTCACAAGGTATGTGAGGATATATGGTGGAGGAGGATGTGTTGTGCAAGAAATGAGTAAATAGATTTTGAGTCGAGGTAGTTGTGTATATAGAGGACACAATGATGTAGAGGAGTGGTTTTCAAAGAATGTAGATATCGAGAAGGAGGTAGCTAAGGAGGAGTAGAGAGAAGAGATGGTGCTGTGAGAGAGTGGTAGTAGTAGTGGGTTGACATTTACCTCAAACTCATTAGGATTAAATATAGGAGGATAGAGCTAGGAATGTAGGTTGCCACAAGGGTCACCATAGGTGTAGTGATAGGTATCTCCACAAGCATAGAGGGAAGATAATGAGGATGCATTGGAGTTGAGTCTATTAGAGTAAAGGTTTTAACTTAATTGTGTTAATTAAATTACCTTTATTCCTCTCTTAAGATTTCACTTTAGTTTGCATAAAGTGACATTTAATAATTATATTAATTATTAAATGTTTTCCTATTAGGGTTTCTTTTAGGTTTTTCCTATTAGGGTTTCTTTTAGGGTTTGCATGATATCCTTCTTAAGAATTGATCTCATTGTATATTCAATTATTCCTTTTTGTTCAAATAAGATAATTTCTCCATTTTTCAGAGCTTCAAACCCTTGTTTGTTTTCTCCATCCATTCTCTTCCTTGTGATAGGTATCCATTTGCATGCAAGTGTTCTTGGAGTCTGAAGTTGGTTTTGACAACTTCTACACTTTAGTAGTGAGAAATTATTATACCTTGGCATAACAAAGGGATATGTTGTGAGGAGATAGAAACACATTACAAGTAGAGCATGATAGCCTCTAGGTTGAGAGGGACAAGGTTTTGGAAAAGATAGATGGGCTATAGGCCCAACTATAGATAGAAAAATCTAACATGGAAAGACTATGACATGAAATAGATATAGTAAGAAGGTTATTGGGACCACAGGGACTATGTCAAGAATTAGGGAAGGATTCACACAATCCTTTTGAGAGGTAGCATATTGGTGCTCACTATATGATTAGGTGTTACTAGCAAGGAAGACCTGGCTCCAAATTTTTTGGAGTGATTTAGATTAGGAGATTTAGGGTCAACTAGGAAAATTCCATGAGTCACCATGGGACACCATCATTTCCATCATGAGGAAAATTATCAAGGGAGGGGTCTAGCCATAACTATCTAGGGATAGTTACATTTTGACATATTGTTTTGACATAGGAACTAAAGCCACATTATACATATGTATCTATGTTAATTCTTAATGTCCATCCTATGTGTATTATATTTTTTGAAGTATTTATGAGATATTTGTACCATATAATTTATATTGTGAAATATAAGGATACATAATATGGCTAACATACATGATACATGATGCATGAGTTACTAATGTATGTTTATGTTTATGGATATTATTATCACATGAAATCACACCCTACTGAATATGGGGTTCAACATGCCAATGACAAAATTTAAATTATCTCAAGGTGTGAGAGCTTCCAAAATGACGCCAAGTATCTCGAGAAGGTCAAATTCCATTTCTAACCTAAGTGTAGATGTGTTGGTCCAACCCAACACATGAAATCCTACCACTAATCCTACTCTAACAACTCACAATGGAAAAGGGAGAGAAGGAATGCATAAAAGAGAAAGGGAGGTGATGCACCAAAGATATAAATGTTTCTTCTTGGTTGAAAAAAAACAATACATCAATAAAAAGGGTCAAGAGACTTACACAATTCTTTATTTTATCAAATTATAGGGGAAACAAAGGGGTTAGTGTTTGAATAAATGTAGACTGGAAAAAATCATTCATATAAAAACAACTAAAAACTTAATTAATACAACATATATGTAGGGGAGGTAAAAAGATAATTCTTAGAAACATGAAGTTAATGAATATTTACTCAACATATTCAAGTAAAGAAGAGGTAAATGATAAAATATCAATAATATAGAGGATTGGAAGATAGTTTAAAATTGTACAATGAAAAAATTGCATAGTTCTGCTAGAGAAACTAAGGAACAATAGCCCTTTAAAATGAGCACAAGGTTTCTCTTTATATAATAAATGAACCAAAATAAATCATGTGAAGGAAAAGTGATCTACACTCAACACCCATGCCTTTGCATTGATTATTGTTGGAAACATGCATAGAAGGATGGATATATCTCATGAAAAGCATAATTTAAGAATGATCATAAAAAAAGGGACACCTACATGAAATAAATAAGCATGGGAATTGCTTATCCTCTCCAAAACCACACATAAAGCATTAAATTTCCTCTCCTTTGCCTTAGAAACTAGGATTAGACATCTGAAAAGAGTTGTTGGGAATTAATGAAATCTTTTTTCTAGAAAACACACTATTTTGGAGTATCACCAAATTTTCAAGCCCAAAACAACCACTCTATTGAACATTAAATGGTCAACGACCTCAAAAAATAACCCTTATGAATTGTTGGACATCGGTCCTATCGCATACCATGTACCACATAAGCTAAATGTAAAAATTGTAATCCTAAAATACCACCTATTAGACATTAGGTGTGAAGCCTAATGGGTTTTGGAAGAAGAAAAGGAATAATTACAAAATACTTGAAGGTTGGTAGAAAGGTTGGAATATTGTGGAAGAAAGCAAAATGTTGAGAGTCAAGAATCAAGGAGAAGGCTTACACCTTATCACAAAATTTGATAAAAATAAATAAGAGGGAGACCTGATGCACTATTGGAATCAGGGAACACTGAGAGGGGGGGTGAATCAGTGTTCTGCAATACTTAACTTTATTAAGCTGATATTTAAACCAATTACAACATTGAACTAAATTAAATATGCAAGCACACAAAGAAATCATCCACAACAGCATAACACAAGTATTTTTACGTGGAAACCCTATTAGGGGAAAAACCATGGTGAAGGTCAATCCACAATTTGAGTAGTCAAATATAAGTTTTACAAAAGAGAATGCACATGCATTCAGGTGCACTACCTAGAGCTCACTACTCAAAAAATAAAGGCTCACTGCCTTACAATCAGTGTCAAAAGACAATAGGAGTGGTGAACTATGAATTAGCATTTGCAAATTTCTAAGAATATTTTCAGTTAAGCACATTAGCTGATTTCATGACCTTCTATTTGATTCTTCTCTTCTTCTATGGTCTTCTACAATTTGCATCACAAATCTTATATGCACAAGTGAAATTTCTCAACTATCCTTCTAAATTTCACATCACACACCAACACACTTCACATCTATATCAAAATGATATAATCGATCAATTATATATATCTACAACAAGAGATTTAATCAACTATATGTCAACTTTAATAAAACATAAAATATTTTCCAACCGTTGGCTAAATCCACAAATGATTTTCAATGCGCATCATCCAAAGTCGACCATAGCATAGTGATAACTCAAATCAACATGATAGAACACAAAAATACTTAAACAATTTCTCCTCAAACATCTATAACACGCCACATTCACTTAGTCATCCTTCTAGCACTATCAAATGGAAAATTAGTCAACCAGATCTCCTAACTTGTACACCACTTGATGCGATGGCACAAAACTCGAGAGTAAGATATTCCAGATGCCTAATGACCTTCCCTGAGATCCACAATGTGAACTGATAAAATTGTAATGCAAATAGGTTCAACTTCATTTGGATACCCTTTTCTTCATTTTGTCTCCCGGTATGAACAAATACAAAGGTGCACACTAGATTAATGACTTAGGTTTCCATTAGTGACAACACTAGAAGCCATATTCCAACAATATCCCCCTTTGGAATTGATGGCCACACTTAGTGAAAAATGAATGTGTCGAAACCAACATACTGCAATCCTTCAATACTTCAAAAGGTCATAGCTGGCACAACTCCCCCTAAGTTTGATAGGGAATTTTTCACTTCTCTCTCTCCCCCTTTGACATCAATGACAAAACAAGAAAAAAAAAAAGTTCTTACACTAATCCCTTTTTGGAGTGTATCCAAAAACTGGTTCAAAATTTGAAGACATGCATCCGCTACTTGAGTTAGAAGATTATTTTGTGTTTTTATTTCATCTTCAAAAGAAAATTCTTCCATTTTTCTACTGTAATCCCAATGATTATAATCATGTTGTTGTTTTCAGATGTCCAGTTAATAATCTTGATGAGGGATTCCAGAATAGTGATAGCTTCTTCCAATATCTCTCCTTTCCTTAGTATCTCAATCAACTGTTCCAGTTTGCATTTTTTGATATCCTTCACTTTTGAAAAGGTGTCAAACAATATTGTTTCTAGTGTTTTGAACATTTGTATGCTCTGTCTATAATTCTTGAATACTTTTCTTGATTGCACCATTTTGATCTTGAAACATGTTAAAGTTTTGTCCAATACTATTTAGTTCAGTTTTAATTTGTTCCAAAAAAAATTTGTACTTTTTGATTGCATGATTCCAATGAAGATAATATTTGTAGATGCTATTTTTTGTGTTTATGCATTTCCTTAGCTGATTCATATGCCTTTTTATCTTGGTGAATGATAATTTGTACTGCTTCTTCAGATGTAAAATTACTTCTTCTTCTTTCTTGTTTTGAAACTCAGAGTCCATGATTTCCTTGATACATTCAATCATCTCTTCTGGAAATGTATTATGCGAAATCTCTAATTTAATATGGTTGTGCACAAGGTGAGCACTTGGTACGTTTAAAATCATAACCTACTCATATGAAGGTCTGATAGACCACATGTTTGCAATTTTCTGCATTCCATCTTCCTCATGAATAAGCTACAATAGTTCTTCTTTGGTTAAGTCATCTTCTTCTTCACTTTCTTCTATCATAGCATTTTATTATTTTGGTTTGGCTGTTTCCAATTCCTTTCCTTGGGTGTCCTTAGTTTCCTTATCATATTCCTCATTTGGTATATATACAATCACCTGTTCTTTTCCTTTCTCTCCAACTCTTGGATTCTTGCATGTTCAAGGAGTATAGAGAACAATTTATTTTTCTCTTTTCTTCTTTCTCTCCATCTCACTAGAGGAGGAACCAACTTTAAGTGCCCTTACTAAAAGGGAAATACCAATTGAGCAAAAATTTTCTAGCAAACCAAAATGGTTCATTCACTTTCCATATTACATTGTTGTTCATTGATACATAATTTAGAAAGCACATCAAAAGAAATATAACCAAAGTACCAAATCTAAAAGGGTAATCTACCACCTTTGTGAATTGTGCATTGTCCATCAGTTGATCTTTCAGTAATCCACAAATGTCAAAATCTTGATCTTCCATTATCATCTTGTTTGAGATGTAAACAACACCTACCGAGGTTGCACATTCTCTGTTTCTGAAAAATATGTTGTAGGATACTCCATGCATAATGTACCTTACCATTTAAACTCTAATTGTCAAGATTATTAATGCCCTTTGATCTCAAATTACTCCAATTAGGGTTTTGACTTCTTTATTTTGGATTGAATTCTTTCTCGATACATCCCAAGTTTGCATAATCTAGTTAAAGTTCCAATTAATTCTTTCAAGATATGGTAGGTTTTATCTAGAATTAGAATATTGTCATTTAATCTGATCAGAATAAACTTAATGATTTTTTTTGTTCTTGAAATAAGGGAATTCACTCCAAATATCCAAGCTTTTATGTTTTGCATTTTTCAGCCATTTCAATTCATCGAGTGACAACAAGTTTCTTACATCTCTAATATTCTCACTGCTATACTCATCTATATTTATCATTCCTTTGATTTGTTCCATTTC